>JAJHZJ010000517.1:1628831-2034428 GCA_023548195.1 Bettongia penicillata ogilbyi | reverse complement strand
GTAATCAATCAAGATTTTTCTGTTCTTTATCTTCAATGTCTCTTACATCTTACCTGCACCATTGCAATAGCCAGAATGCCAGGGTAAAGAACTCTAGATCTGCAGTTAAAAGTTCAAATCCTGGCTCTGATATTGGCTACCTGTGTCGCTTCTCAGTCTCTTTATCTGTAAAAGGAAGGAGTTGAATGACCTTTAAAGCCCCTTTCAACTCTAAATGTCTATTTCTTCTAACTGGTCAACATATCTTTGATTTCTTCCAGCCTAGTGGCATGTTTCTACTATATTAGGGGGTCTTAACCTGGGGTCCACAGAGAATCCATGGATAGATTTCTGGGCTTCCATAAATTTGAATGGACAAATTATAAGTTAATCTTCATTAACCTCCAACTGAAATTTCCTTCCATTATGCTTTTAAAAGCATTCTTCTCCTCATTGGCTTTTTGAACCTCTTTTGCCAATTGAGTGAGCCTATTTTTCAAGGTGTTATTTTCTTCAGCATTTTTGGGGGGTCTTCTTTAGCAAAGTATTGACCCGTTTTTCATGCTTTTCTTGCATCTCTCTCATTTCTCTTCCCAGTTTTTCCTCCACCTGTCTAATTTGATTTTCAAAATTCTTTTTCTTTTTAAATGTATTTATTTATTTATTTTATTTAACTTTTTACATTCATTTCCACAAAATTTTGGGTTCCAAATTTTCTCCCCTTTTATCCCCTCCCCACCCCAATACACCGAGCAATCTAATTTTCCCTATCACCAATCTGCCCTCTCTTCTATCATCCCTCCCTTCTCTTGTCCCCATCTTCTCTTTTGTCCTGTAGGGCCAGATGACTTTCTATTCCCCATTACCTGTATTTCTTATTTCCTAGTAGCAAGAACAATACTCAACAGTTGTTCCTAAAACTTTGAGTTCCAAATTCTCCCCATCCCTCCCTCCCCACACATTCCCTTTGGGAAGGCAGGCAATTCAATATAGGCCCTATCTGTTTAGTTTTGCATATGACTTCCATTATAGTCGTATTGTGTAAGACTAACTGTATTTCCCTCTATCCTATTCTGCCCCCCATTGTTTCTATTCTGTCTTTTGATCCTGTCCCTCCCCAAGTGTTGACTTCAAGTTGCTCCCTCCTCCCATTGCCCTCCCTTTCATCATCCCCCCCCCCTTGCTTATCTCCTTCTCCCCCACTTTCCTGTATTGTAAGATAGGTTTTCATACCAAGATGAGTGTGCATTTTATTCCTTCCTTTAGTCAAATATGATGACGGTAAACTTCATGTTTTTTTCTCAGCTCTCCTCTTTTTCCCTCCACTAAAAAGTCTCCTGCTTGCCTCTTGAATGAGATATAATTTACCCCATTCCATTTTACCCTCTTTCCTCCCACTACATTTCTCTCTCACCATTTACCTTAATTTCTTCTAAGATATGGTCCCATCCTATTCAATTCACTCTGTGCTCTCTGTCTCTGTATGTGCGTGCATGTGCGTATGTGTGTGTGCGTGCACACATGTACATGTGTGTGTATGTGTGTGTGTATAATCCCACCAACTACCCAGATACTGAAAAATTTTAAGAGTTACAAATATTGTCTTTCCATGTAGGAATGCAAACAGTTCACCTTTGGTAAGTCCCTTATGACTTCTCTTTGCTGTTTACTTTTTCATGCTTCTTTTCATTCTTGTGTTTGAAAAGTCAGATTTTCTTTTCAGCTCTGGTCTTTTCATCAGGAATGCTTGAAAGTCCTCTGTTTCATTGAAAGACCATATTTTCCCCTGAAGTATTATACTCAGTTTTGCTGGGTAGGTGATTCTTGGTTTGAGTCCTAGTTCCTTTGACTTCTGGAATATCCTATTCCACGCCCTTCAATCCCTTAATGTAGAAGCTGCTAGATCTTGTGTTATCCTGATTGTATTTCCACAATACTGGAATTGTTTCTTTCTAGCTGCTTGCAATATTTTCTCCTTGACCTGGGAATTCTGGAATTTGGCCACAATGTTCCTAGGAGTTTCTCTTTTTGGATCTCTTTCAGGTGGTGATCAATGGATTCTTTCAATACTCATTTTGCCCTCTGGTTCTAGAATATCAGGGCAGTTTTCCTTGATAATTTCATGAAAGATGATGTCTAGGCTCTTTTTTTGATCATGACTTTCAGGTAGTCCCATAATTTTTCAATTTTCTCTCCTGGATCTATTTTCCAGGTCAGTTGTTTTTTCCATGAGATATTTCACATTTTCTTCCATTTTTTCATTCTTTTGGTTTTGTTTTATGATTTCTTGGTTTCTCAGAAAGTCATTAGACTCCATCTGTTCCATTCTAATTTTGAGAGAACTATTATCTTCAGTGAGCTTTTGAACCTCTTTTTGCATTTGGCTAATTCTGCTTTTGAAAGCATTCTTCTCCTCATTGGCTTTTTGAACCTCTTTTGCCAATTGTGTGAGCCTATTTTTCAAGGTGTTATTTTCTTCAGCATTTTTTTGGGTCTCCTTTAGCAAGGTATTGACCCGTTTTTCATGCTTTTCTTGCATCTCTCTCATTTCTCTTCCCAGTTTTTCCTCCACCTGTCTAACTTGATTTTCAAAATCCTTTTTGAGCTCTTCCATGGCCTGAGTCCACTGGACATCCACCTGGGATGTCTGGGATACAGAGGCCCCGACCTCCACATCTTTCCCTGATGGTAAGAATCCTTCCTCGTCATCAGAATTGAAAGGCGGGAACATCTGTACCCCCTCAAAGTAGCTCTCTATAGTCTTATTTTTCTTCCCTTTTCTGGGCATTTTCCCAGCCAGTTACTTGACTTCTGAGATTCCTGTCCACCCCCACCTAAATCCGCCCAGCTAGTGCTTGGGGTCTGAGATTCAAATGGGCTTTCAGGGGCAGGCGTTGCTGCTATTCAATGTGAGCTTAAGTTCTGGCGCTCGAGTGGGGGCAGGGCCGCCTCCCAGGCTCAGTTCCCTCAGGGGGTTTATGCAGAGACCTTCAGTAATGGAGCTTCTGCCTACTCGGGGAGTCCCGAGCCGCTGCCACTGCCTCTGCCGCTGCCTCTGCTGCTGCCTCCCGAGGGGGCCCTAGTCACGAGGACACCCCGCTCCCCTCTCGGCCAGCCCAGACGTCTCTCTCACTGACCTGCAGCGTCTGTAGGCAGAGGGACCTTCCCGGCTGCCAGAGATTCCATCCCTGAAGCCTGCTCGGATCCGCTCCTCTCGGGTCACGTGGCCAGGGCAGCACAGGGCTGGACTCCGCTGTCCGGAGCATGACGGACCTTTGAGGTTGGCTTTTCAGGGGTCTCTGGAATGGAAATCTTTTCCACTGTGTTTCTGCACACCTTGCAGTGCTCCAGAATTCGTGGGGAGTTCTTCTTGCAGGAATATATGGGCTGTGGGTTCAGAGCTAGCATACATGAGTCTTTCTACTCCGCCATCTTGGCTCCACCCCCTCAAAATTCTTTTTTACCTCTTCCATGGCCTGAGCCCATTGGATATCTATTTCAGATGTTTGGGATACAGAGGCCTTGGCTTCTATGTCTTTCCCTGATGGTAAGCATTGTTCTTCCTCATCAGAAAGGAAAGGAGGAAACATCTGTTCACCAAGAAAGTAACCTTCTATGGTCTTATTTTTTTTCCCTTTTCTGGGCATTTTCCCTGCCAGCTACTTGACTTCTGAGATTCCTCTCCACCCCCACCTCACCAGTGCTTGGGGTCTGACATTCTAATGCTGCTCCCCAGCCTCAGGGCTTTCAGTGGCAAGTGCGGCTGCCATTCAATGTGAGCTTAAGTTCTGGTGCTCAGGTGGGGGCAGGGCCACCTTCCAGCCTCTGTTCCCTCAAGGGGTTTATGCGGAGATCTTCAGTAATGGATCTGAGGTCCTGTCTGCTCCAGGAGCTCCTGGCCGCCGCTGCCTCTGCTGCTGCCTCCTGAGGGGGCCTGAGTTATGGAGACACCCTGCTCCCCTCTCGGTCAGCCCAGAAGTCTCTCTCACTGACCTGTAGTGTCTGTGGGTGGAGGAACCTTTGCGGCCACTGGAGGTTCCGTCCTTGAAGCCTGCTCGGATCTGCTCCTCTCGGGGCCACGTGAACAGGGCTGGGCTCTGCTGTCCAGTGCACAATGGACCTTTGGGGTTGGTTTTTCAGGGCTCTCTGGAATGGAAATCTCTTCCACTGCATTCCTGCGCAGCTTCCACTGCTCCAGAATTTGTGGGGAGTTCTTTTTACAGGAAATTTATGGGCTGTGTATTCAGAGCTAGCATATGTGAGTTGTTCTACTCTGCCATCTTGGCTCCTCCATTTCCTTCTATTATGAATATAGGCATCAAACCATGATTCGAAGAAGGGGTCTGTAGGCTTCACCAGGCTACCAGAGAGGTCCAGGAGACAAAGAAAGGTTGAGAATCTCTGTACAGGACGAATACTTCTAAAGTCATGTCATTGCCTTGCTCAGAAACCTTCAGCAATCTTTCACTGCCTGCAGGACCAAAGCTAAACTCCTTTCCCTGGCATTCAAGGGCCTGCACAATCTGGCCCCAGCTGGTCTTTCCTAGCCTATTGCTCACCACTGTTGTGCAAATACTCCATGTTCCAGTCCAATGGGACTTATTGTGGTTTCTTTGTTAAATAAATCTGTCAGTTTCCCATCTCCAGGACTTAACTTATGTTTGAAAGGCACTTCCTCCTTCTGCCAATCACTCCCAGTGATGAGGCCTTCCCGGATAGCTTTATTCAGAAGTGAACTCTTCCTCTTTTGAATTCCCAAGTTCTTATGTTTCACAGCTCTTATCACTTATGATCTTATGTTTTGTTATTCGTATACACGTCAAATCTCTATTAGATATTAACTGTTTAAAAGTAAGGCCCATGTCTTGTACTTCTTTGTATCCCCTATAGTACCTTCATTATAGAGAGTACTTGAAAAATTTGTGAACTTTCAAAATATCCTTTTGAAAGAATGATAGAAGGTCTTACCAGAAGTGTTAGCATTTGTTGTCATAGGAAAATGGGAAAAGACCAATAGATGGAGGTCTAGAGCTCTTATCACTTGAATTAGGACGATTTTGCCAAGATAGCATTTGTTTCGGCAACTCCTCTTCTCTTGTCATCCCTCATATTTCTTCACCTTTGTTCTTTTTCAAAGCAGTCCTTGATCTGAATCAGAGGCAAAAGAATTTCAACAAGTGAGACCTTGAGGATAAGAGGACAGAGTCATTGCTATTGAAATGCCCTCCAAGGGCCATCAGTTAGCACTCTGGGAACTCACTTCACTCTATTTTCACTCTGAATTTTTTTTTTTTGGAGGGGAGCATAGTTATGAATCCTGGTCAGATGTCACTATTAGCAACTTATTTTGATTTTGAGGGGCATTCTTTAGCCTTGTTGGGTCACCCAGACTTGGTGGTAAGGTAAGTAGAATGTATATCTCCTAGTATATTTGTTATTGCAGTTTAGAGTTTTAAATCATGACTGCAGTTGGGATATGTGTGTGGAAGAGAAAGGAATGGAGAAGGAAAAGATGCATCTTTAAGTTGCTTTAAACGTGGTTATTCCAGTTTAGTCATCGTTAACTGTTTGTGACCCAGGGGACCTAGGCCCACCAATACTGTGAACAGGGTTTTCTTGGCAAAGATACTCGAGTGGTTTCCCATTTCTTTCTCCAGTAGATTAAGGCAAAGAGATGTTAAGTAACTTTCCCAAGGCCACACAACTAGTGAGTATCTGAAACCAGGTCTTCTTAACTCCAGGTCCAGCACTTTAACCATTGTGCCACCTAGCTGCCTCCATCTTTAAATAAACATATGTTTAAATTTCAGATGGTAGATTTAAAGCTAGAAGAAACCTTTAAAGTCATGTAATGAAACTTCTTTAATTTTTGGATGAGGAAACTGAGGCCTAGGGGGGTTTATATTCCTACCTAAGGTCACAAGTCAACAAATCAACAAACATTTATTAAGCCCCTACTATGTACTATGCAAAGCGCTGGAGATACAAAGGAAGACAAAAAGACAGAGCCTGCTCTCAAGAAGCTTATAGGTAAATGGAGGAGACAACATGCAAACCACTGTGTACAAACAAGATATATACAAGATAAATTGGAAATAATCACAGAAGGGGAGAGAGTGCTCAACAAGACCAAGTTCCAATCTGGCCTCAGACATTTATGAGTTGCGTGACCCTGGACAAGTCACTGAACCTTTGTTTGCCTCAGTTTCCATATCTGTAAAATGAGCTGGAGAAGGAAATGGCAAACCACTTCAGTATTTTTGCCAAGAAAACCCTATACGAGGTCATGAAGAGTCAGAAATAACTGCAATGACTGAATGACAGCAGCAGCCATCACTGAGGAAAGGCCCAAGAATTAGGAGGGATGAGGGAAGACTTCCTTGAGAAGGTGAGATCATGATTGGGACATGAAGGAAGCCAGGAAGCTGAAAGGAGGAGGGAAAGATAGATAGCCAGTGAAAATGCCCTGAGTCAGGAGAAAACATAAAATCTGAGGGAGAGGCTGAAGTTGAAGTTGAGAGTATGACAATACCATTGACAAAAAGGGGAAAGTCAGATGAGTTGGTGGGCTTTTGGAGGGGAGGCAAAAAGACAACCGATTTTAAGATTGGAAAGAATTTTATCAATTACCTAACTCAATTCTTTCATTTTACAAATGAGAAAATTGAGACCCGTAGAGGTAAAGTGATTTTTCCAAGGTCATACAGTTAATAAATGTCAAAGATGAAATTCCACAGGTCTTTTGACATATTCTAAGCTTAAGGGACAGCGAGGTGTACAGTTCGTAGAACACTGGGCTTGGAATTAGGAAGACTCATCTTCCTGAGTTAGGGCAGTCAAGGCTGTTTGCCTCAGTTTCCTCATCTATAAAAATGAGTTGGAGAAGGAAATAGCAAACCACTCAGTATCTCTGTCAAGAGCTGTATGACCCTCAGCAAGTCACTGAGCAAAGTCTGTCGTCTCAGTTTCCTCGTCTGTATAAAGGAGTTGGAGAAGGAAATGGAAAATCACTTTAGGATCTTTGCCAAGAAAACCCCAAATCGGGGTCATGGACATGACTGAACACCCCCACCACCACCACATTCATCTTAACACTATACAGTGCTGGCTTTCCTGGCTTTAGGAATACTGAATCTGGGAAAAGCAAAATAGAGAAATTTAGAGACGAGATGCTGTGTGTAAGCAAGTATATGATCCTCAATTTCCTTGTCAAAAAAGTAAGCATAAGACTATTTGTATCAACTTACATGAGGCTAAAAACTGAACTTGACTAATTTATGGAATATTATTTGTAACTCTATTATGAAGGATTAATAAATCTTTATTTATTAATTAGAGCAGCTAGTTGGTACAGCGAATAAAGTACCAGGCCTAGAGACAGGAAAACTTGAGTTTAAATTTGACCTCAGGCACGTTTTAGCTGTGTGACCTTGAGCATGTCACGTAACCCTGTTTGCCTCAATTTCTTCATCTGTAAAATGAACTGGAGAAGAAAATGAGAAGTCACTCCAACATCTTTGCCAAGAAAAGCCTAAATGGGGTTACAGAGAGTCAGGCATGATAAAATATCAATGAAGAATAGTCATTTGTTGGCAGACTGGCATTTCAACCATTATAACATAAGTGAGGATGGTAGGCTAGGGGCAGGAGCTAAAGAATGAAGTCCAAAGCCTCTCAGGTCCAACAGAGAGTCCCTAACCAAGAAGAAAAAAAGAGCAGACCGCCAAAAATAGAAATGGAACTCACCAGTATAAGCTGGAGAGCCCTAAGGGGCTATAAGTTAGAGCTGAGCAAGTAGCTAGGATCTGATGCTCAAAAAGGAGTCAGAAATCTAGGCAGAGGTAGAACTGGCAATGGTTTAAAGTCAGGCAGTCAGGAATTTCAGAAACACAACATTAAAATTCAAGTTAAGCTTGCTCTGACTGGAAACCTGTGACATGCCCTGCTACACCAGAAACAAAAGACCAGCCTTACAGGCTGCGGCTAGCCCAGCTCTGTGGGAACAGCATTGGCTCCTCCAAGGTCACTGGCCTCTACCAGTTTACATGGGAAAGGGTACAGGCACTAATAAGATTTATGTCCTGTATTTCAGGACCAAGAGAACTAAAACTGAGGAAATTAAGCCAAGTGATATCTGTCATAAGATAATAGATTTAGAACTGGAAGGGCCCTAGGGACCATCTAGTCCAATCTCTATGGAGGTCACTGAAGTTCAAAGGGGTCCTAGGTCATCCAGGTAGCAGAGTTAGGATTTGAAGTACAAACCAAAGTGAAAACCAGTCTTGGAATCATCTTTCTGAGTTCCAATCTGGCACCAGTCACTTACTAGCCATTTGACCCTGGGCAAATAAACTGTGTTTGCCTCAGTTTCCTCATCTTTAAAATGAGCTGGAAAAGGAAACAGGAAACCACTCCAGTGTCTTTGTCAAGAAAACCCCGAATAGGTTCACAAAGAGTTGGACACAACTGAACAATTTCTGACTCCAAACACAGAACTCCTTACACTGTCCCTTGACCCTCAGAATCAGACCCAAGACAGAAGAGGTCAAAATCAGAAGGATAGAGAAAGCAGAGGCCCAGACAAAACTATGGATAAATGCCAGGGAGGAAGTCAGGAAAACAGAATGAGAGACCACAGAACCGAGAAACTGAGGCAAGGCTTTTTAGAAGCAGGAATATTCTTAGAATCTTTCTAGTATAGTGGAAGTTACTCTGACCTTGGCATCAGAAAGCCTAGTCTGCAATCTCTGCTCTGCTTCCTATCTGTTATGTGAACACAGGAAAGTCCCTTAAACCCTTTTTCCCTCTGCTTCTTCATCTGTAAAATGGGGGAAAAAAATAATTGTTGCATTGAATTCTTGTGGCCAGAAAAGCCGTCATGGACTGCTAAGTACCATATTCCTGACAGCTGTCCTAGCTTGTCAATACCTGGTTGGTGCTGACATACCATAAGAAAAAGTGTCAGATTCCCTTCTGGAACTGTGCTGACTAATCCAGGAGAGAAGTACTGTTTCTGAGCTAGTCTCTTGGGAACAGCCATTGGCTCCTGGCCTTTCTGCACCTGTCCCCAAGGGACACTGAGAGGAGGGGACATGGATGAACTCCCAAAGGGAGAGGTGCCCAGAAGTAAACATAGCTCCACGTTCAAAAGAGGCAGGGAATATTAGATATTGCGTCACATGAAGTGTGACTGCAGTCACATGAAGTTCTGACCAGGAACGAAATTACAAAGTAGGCAACTTTCTGTCTATGCCCTTTCCTCTTTGTCCATACCAAGGAAAGAATGCCAAAGCTCTTAGACTGCCAACAGGTCTGATTGGAGGAAAGTGACTAATAAATTCACTCATTCTAAGGTGTTCAGGATTTAATGTGCTCTTTCTGGTAGGGGGATTTGCATTTTTAGTGGGCAGAGAAGGAGAGCCCTCATTAACACAAAAGAATGAATTACTAATGGTGGTATTTCAGGCATCTATGGACATGATTTGGGGGAGAAGAGATATTTTTGATTGGATGACTGTGGGTACAATTCTGGTTGGTTTTTCCTAGTAGTAATAGGTAACCTAGGTAACCTGTCCCTGTGTTTCTGTTTCTCTCTCTCTCTCTCTCTCTCTCTCTCATCTCTCTCTCTCTCTCTCTCCTCTCTCTCTCTCTCTCTCTCTCTCCTCTCTCTCCTCTCTCTCTCCTCTCTTCTCTCTCTCTCTCTCTCTCTCTGTCTCTCTCTCTCCTCTCCTCTGTCTCTCTCTGTCTCTGTCTCTCTCTCTCTCTCTGACTCTGTCTCTCCCTCCCTAATCTCTTTCCTCCTCCCTTTTCTCCTTTCCTCTCTCTGCTTCTGTCTGTCCATTTGTCTCTAAACACCCCTTCCCCTCCTTGTTTTATCACTGATGTGAGGAAAGAATTGATAGGAAAATCTCTTAAATTAGAAAACCTGCTCACTGAGAAGATAGCAGCAGGATTTTCATCCCTTGAGAATAAACTGCTGCATGCTTAACCCTAGACTATGTAACACCCTCAAACTCTTCCCTCCTCTGACCTCTTTCTAAAAACTCCAGGTGCCTTCCTTCCTCTCATGGCTCTTAGAAATAAGGGGAAAACTTTCTGGACTCAAGCAAAGGAGTGACCTTATATTTAAGGGATTAAAACAGTTCCTACAACTGACTAAGACAAAGGTTAACACAAAGCACTAGCTCTGGGACTTTTCCTAACTCAAATTTACACCAGTAGACTCCTCCTGCCAGGGCTCTAGAGGTGACCCTGCAGGGCTGGCTTTCTGGTATTATCCAGAGATTCCATAGCTTTCCATCAATGATCAGCCAGACTTTGTTAGGTTTTAGAAAAGGTTGTTTACTACTAAGATGGTACTTAGAAACAGTTATACAAAAACACTCCCCCTCCACCCCCCACAAAGACCCCAGGTGCATCCTCTTAAAATTGCACACAAAGTCCAAGGGAAGAGTACTCTAGGAGGAAGGCACACTACGTACAGACACATTTGGCCAAAGAACAAACTCGTAATTCCTAGTTACTGAGTGTGCCTTCTGGAGTCCCTCGCCAGGATTCTGGAAGCTGCCTCCTTCCTCTGGGAGTGTCCGTGTTTGCCCCTGGGATGGTTTTCTCCTGTCATTTAGATGCTTTGTCCCCAACTTGTCTCTTTTCTCCAGTAAAATCTTGAAGTGGCCTACCACCTGACCACCACCAACTTTCTCCTGGTAAAAAGCTTCCTGAATGTGCTCAGCTGGTTGAAATAGCTTCTGGTGCTTCCTTCTTGATGCAATCCAAAGGTTCATAAAGGGATTACAAGACATAAAACTTGTTGTTTACATGTGTAAAGCTTCCTCCAGCTGACTGATTCTGAGATTACCTGCAGGGAGGAATCTGGGTGTGTTGTGATTATGTTTATTATGGAGTGGGCGGTGGGGGCAGGAAGGAGGTCAGGCGCCCTGTTATCAAATGGACTCTGTTCGGACAGGGGAAGAATTCACTCCATCATGGGATCCCTCAAAACAGCTGACTGCATTTCCTAGCAGTAAATCAAGCTTGCTATAGTTTTGTTTCCTTCTCTAGGCACCTTCTCTCTAAGTCCCTGAGTCTCTGAGACCCTTCTCTCAGAGATCAATTCTGAAAGGCTTTCCTTCTCTTCACCCAGGAAATGCCTAATCTCTCTATATACAAGTCTTACTTTGGCATCCTAATGTCAACTTTAAGAGTGCTGCTATCTCTCCCATGTTTGGGGGGATTGGGGAGAGGGGAGCCATCTCTGGCCATCCTGCTCTATATCTGACCACTGGATCCAAGTGGCTCTGGAAGAGAAAGTGAGGCTGGTGACTTTGCACAGTCAACTCACTTATAAGTCATGGCATCACCTTCCTGATGTCACGGTTCTCTTTGAGAACCAAGGACAGGGAGCAACAACAACTGAAGGCTCCTGAAAGCTTCCCTACCCCCCACCCCCAGCATCATAATCACCATCATCATCATTATTCATTGAAATATTTATAAATTGGAAATAGTTCATTGAATATTTCTAAAAGAAATAAAAAGACTTTTACTTTCCCCTTGTAATGATCCCCTACTCAGAGATTTCTCAAGCCTCTATGCCTTTCTTCTGTAAGGGTCCAATGTCTGCAGGTTATTCACCAGTACAGGTATTGCCCTGTAATTTTTCTTATCCTTCTTTGTGTTATACCAACCTCCATCACCCATTCCACCCCCCCCAAAAAAATACCATCTACCTGCCTCCCCCATATACCTGATAAAGGAATCCACTCATCCACCAGTTTCTATAACGATGGGCTAGTGGAAAGAGCATTGTATTGACAAGAGATTTGGGTTCAAATGCCTACCAGTATCTGTAGGGTCTTAGACAAATCAGTTAACTTATCTGAAACCCATATCTCTTCACTTTTCTCCTAACTCCAATTTTTTTTTGTCCAGACCTATGATTTCATGAATATTGGGGTCTCCTGGTAGATGTGCAATTGCCCATCAGTGGAGAGTTGCCAGGAATACTAAAAGTTTAAGAGACTTGTCCATTGTCACAGAGGTGTCAGAATGCAAGTCTCTCCTCCTCAGATTCATTCTCTGAGCTCCTAGGAAAAGGCCTGTTCTTAGTCTAATGGAAAGGATTTACAATAACCTTATCTGGTACCTCTGTGCTATAGCTATGAAGTGCTGTGGGGAACCTTTTGGTCCCCACATAATCTCTTCAGTCTATATCTAGCACAAGTGATTTCTTAAATTCAGAAAACAGAAGCCTGGTCGGTATTGTACAAAAGGCCCAATGAAGGTGAATCCTGTCACCCCACTAAAAGCAGAACTGGCCTGGAAAGTGCCCACACAGCATCCCGGCTTCTAAGGATCTTCAAGGGCTCTGAAAGCCCTCAAGTCTCATGAGGCTTCTATTACATAAAATATTATTTCAAAGGTCAAATGACTTGCTCTGTTATAACTCAGCAATTCCTTAGCGCTCTCATAAATAGAACCCTCTGGATTGTGGCCTGAGCTAGAAATACTGTAAACCATAGAAACTGGAGATAAGAAATTCTGACTGAGTGCTTGCCCCTCAGCTACCCTCCCCCCTCACTTTTTCCACTTCCTTGCTCCCATTCACCTTGCCCAAGAAACCAGGAGCTGTCTTAGAACCTAGCCCTTCATACCCCTATTCCTCACAGGATCACAGAATTTTATTCCTAACTTGTAGGATCACAGAATTTTAAAGCTGCTCAATATAGAACCCAAACTGTTAAGTGGCCGATGCTCACTAACTTGATTTCCTTCTATGGATTTCTCATAGAAACCATCACCAGAGAATGAGCCGCCTGATGCAGACTGAGCTCCTTAAGCCTCACCCTTCAACTCTAGGGAGGAGAGTGATGGATACTCACTGCCTCCAACCCTTCTTCCTCCACCAACCCCTTTCCCAGAAAGATTCCTGGAGCATTAGTAGATTTAGCTTCTGAGGAAGCCTCCCAGGGACTGGATAAATAAAGTATGCAGAAGTACTAGAGATTTAAGAAGGGTACAGGGTGAGAAATGGAGCAATAAGTCATTTTTTAACACATTCCAGGGCCTCTATTTCTATGAGTTCTCATTTTGAGAACTTGAAATAGTCACTATCACCTCTCAGTCACCAGCTCACCCTATCCCATAGCCCATCTACATTAGCAAAGGGAGGTTTGTTGTAAACCAGACTCTAGAGAACATGACAGTGTTTTTCTTTAACCAGACACGGTGAATTATTTGTGGAATTCTGGGCCAGAACCATCGAGGTGAAATTTAACAGGGATGATAACTATCAGGGTAAAAAGTCAATTGTGCAAAATCAGAATGGTAGACACTTAACTTGGAAAGAGTTAAAGGGAAAAAGACACGGGTTTTTGAGGCTGCCATAAAGGCTCCCAGACCATGCCCAGTGTCCTGGGCCTATTTACTCTCCCTCAGCAAAATGTCTGGTTCATCTTCTTCAAAAAAGTCTGGTTCTGAGCTAAATTGGCCATTCAAAAAGGCACCAATAAACTGAGCAAAAATGTGTTCGTAATAAAACCATAAAGCATCACCCCTCTCAAGGATATTTGTATTTTAACTGTAGACACTGCCTTAACTTGAAAAAATGAATGAATGAATGAAAAAGCATTTGTTCAGCTCTCACCATGCGTCCAGCTATTCTAAGCCTGGGAAGACAAATGCAATGAGAATCCTTGGCCTCAGGGAGCTTATATATTCTAAGAGGGGGAGGGGTCTGAGCACAGCTTCCAGTCACACCCATCCCTTCAGCTGGAACTAACATGCAGTCAGAGCTCCACTATTCCTAATTAAGAGCGAGAGCGATGGAAAGGAAGGTGGGAGATGAGGAGGGGGAGGAAGAGATGTGAATGCCTCTGATTCCATTGGTGTAGGGCTCTGGATTAGCCACTATAATGAGTTTTGTAATTTATAGTCTTAGAATTTAACTAGGGGCACTAAGAAGTTCAAGGATTTGCTTACAGCCATCTGGCTAGTACGTATTCCAGGCAGACCTCTCACCCAGGTCTTTCTGACTTTAGAACCAGCCTTTCCACTTTGCCAGTGTTGCATATGGTGGATCAGGGCATAAGTAATTCCAAGAAGTGCGTCATGCACCAAGCACTCAGATTTCATTTTGTGATTGGTTTACTTTCCCAGTTCCGCAGGTTAGTAGTAGGTGGGTTAGCCTTTCTTGAGCACATTGCAGGCAGCTGGAAAGAGAAGGTGGTAGGTAAACCCTTATGACAAAGCTTACAACTGCCCAACTTCATGGTAAGGTGACTGTAGCTAGCAGTTTGATTGATGCTCAGCTAATGCTACAGTTAGTGTGTGACATCTGGAGGAGGAGGAAGATCCCTAGCTCTCAATACCACAGTGCTAATGCAATGCTGTTTCCTTAAAAGCATAGGTCTCATGGTTAAATATCCATTAGGAAGCAATGAAGAATTGAATCAATGAATAGAAACTTTCATCCAAGGCTACCACTTGAAGAAAAAAAAGCCCAGCAATTCCCAAGTTTCTACAACCATACAATCAATCAACCGGTCAACAAGCAATTGCACCTGGGAGGTGCGCAGTGGATAGAGCCCAGCCCTGGAGTCAGGATGACTTCAACTCAAACGTGTCCTCAGACGCTTACTAGCTGTGTGACCCACTTGCCTCAAAAAAAGACAAACAAAAAACAACTAAGCATTTGGTTCAGACATTTAAAGGGTCTGATACTTTACTAAAACATACCACCTGCTCTGGTGGGAATTACAAAAAGAAGAAAGGTGGTCTAACTAGAATTGCCTTTATAAACCAACTTTTTCTTGACCTATTGAAGGTATGTTTGATCTTCGGGACTTCTCTCTTCAGTAGAAAATGGGAAGATTAGGTAGAAGTCATTTGCAGCAAGTAGACAGAATGTAGACCTGGAGTCAGGAAGACCTGAGTTCAAATCCAGCCTCAGACACTTCCTAGCTATGTGTCCCTGGGCCTTAACCTCTGTCTTGGTTTCTTCACTTTAAAATGGGGATAATAGTAACACCCATCTCCCAAGTTGGCATAAAGATAAAACTAGGTATTTTTTGGAAAATATTATATGTTTATTGTGAGCTATCATGATGATGATGATGAAGATGATGATGACCAGTCCTTGGAGAAGGTACAATAGCCTGGCACCTACCAGATTTGGTGGGTTGGCTTCTTTCCCTGTCCTGGGGGCAGCTGTCTAGTGGGGAGTAAGAAACCTTGCAGGCCTCTAGGTGGCGCTGCTGTAGCTACCTTATCTCCCCACCCAGGCTGCCATGTGGCCATTAATGCATGGTGACTGTGACTCTTTTGTCCCTGTTGTATAAATTCTTTCCAGATCTTGAGTGCATGACTATTAGAGATAGATCTCATTAGCTTTAGCATGCACACCTTCTCAATACCCTCTGCTCCTGGCATCCCTCTAATTAGACAGGTAGATCAGAAAACTCCTCCCCAAATCCCTATTTAAGGAGCCATGTCTTCACTTCCCACCCAGCTGCCCTTCTTTGAATTTCTGCATCAAGCCCCCACACCAAATACCTTCCTTTCCCTTTCTCCTTTTGCATCTTCCTTCTGTGTGCTGTCTTTCCCATTAGAGTATAAATTCCTTAAGGGCTGGGATTTTTTTTCAAACTTGCATCCCAAATGCCTGGCACATAGAAGGCACTTACTAAATGTCTATTGACTGTCTGACAGAATCAAGTTATAGCCCTGAACTTTAAGAAAGTCAGAAGATCCATTGGAGGTCCAGCAACTGGAATTCATACCAAGATTCTGATAGCAGCCACAGTAGTTGAGCCCCAGTGAGGAAATAGCCCTGATGGGTGACTTTCTTGACCCAGATCAATAGTGATCCAACCTAACAACTCTGACATCAAGTTTTTCAAGCAAGAGTAAACTTGGTGGGATGCAGTTAAGTGGCATCATGAACAGAGCACCAGCCCTGGAGTCAGGTGGGTCTGAGTTCAAATCAAACTTCAGATACATACTAGCTATGTGACTCTAGGCAAGTCACTTAACTCCTATTGCCTCAAAAAAAAAAGTGACCTTGGTTGGTCATCCCCACTGTGTAAGTCCTCTCTCCCTGGATACCATGGCCAGAGAGGAGATTGGGCTCTTGGTTAGGTTTTTATTACGTCTTCTTTGTAAAATTCCTTTGTCAAAGCTATTGCTCATTGACAGTGAAGAGATACCAATTGGTCAAAAAAAATTAGGATGGTAATAACCGGCTAGACGATACTGGGGAAGAATTAACTAGCAATGATATTGGGGAAGGGAGCACACACTGGATGAGGGCTTGTGAGAAAGACAAACTCCCTCAACTCTGAGAACTGGAGAGGAGTGGTAGCAGAACCCTAGGGGGCCCAAACTTGTGTTGTCCTTCATTATCGAAACATGACATCAAGAGGATGACATGACTGGCAGCTGACTTTGATTTGAGTGAGGGAGGGCTGTGCAAGGGCACCAGTCTCACTTTCTCCTCCTGAGCCCTCTGGGTCTAGTGGCCTGATAATCGTCAGGACGACTGGAGATGGCCCAGGAGGCAATGGGAGACCCTGGCCCTTTCAGGCTAAGGTCTTATCACATTCTCACTTTGAGTGAGATACACCCATTCAATGAGTAGACTTCTTTAAGTAGTTGCTCAAGGGATGGCCCCTTAGTAAAAAAAAAAAAAAAAATCAAGCTAGTCAGAGGGGGAGTTTGGCAGAGCTTAAGGGCTAATGGGTTTTATTTTTTAAAGTATCTGCAAGTAAATGATGGCTTTCAACCCCCACCAGCATCAACTTGTAGAAAGTAGTGGAATTGTTTTCCTACATTTTATTTTGCTGAATGATATTTGTCTGGATACCTTTAATCGATAAGGCATTCTTTTTAAAAATTTGTTTAGAAACTGAATACATGGTCATACTCCAACCCTGACTGGGTTAACCTAAGCTAATCAGCCCTCCAGGTAAAGTGGTGTGAAAAGACAGCAAGGTAGGTACTACCTAAAGGCATGATGGCAGGCATGAGGGCCTGGGTTCAAATTCTGCTGCTCGATTCAAGCTATGAGACCCTGAGCAAATTCTTGAACATTTCCATCCTTGAGTTCACACATTTGTATAATTTGGCTAATGAAAAGCCTACACTGCTACCTCAGTGTTGTGGTACTGTACGTAAGGTGCTTCATAAACTTTAAAGTACTGTATAAACCTCAGTTGCTGTTTTTATTTGAAAGGCAGCATGGCTTAGCGAATAGGCGCAAGAGTCAACCAGACCAAGGTTCCAGACCCTCTCTAACCCACACTGGCTGTGTGACCCTTGGTAAATTTCTGAACCTCTCGGGGTCCTCTGGGCTGGTCTCATTTGTTGTAGGAGGCTCCTTGCTGGAAGTTACCTGGATCAAAGAAATCACAGGCCCTTCCCTTCTCTACCCAAAACAGTGATGTTACTTTCAGCCATGGCTGTTGTCTTTGTTGTGGATGGTTGTTCTGTTGTGTTGTTGCTGCAGCAGCTGCTATTGTAGGTCTTGTGAGGAAGAAGCTCCTGGTTGTTTTTTTCCTTCCATATGGCATTTTAGTTATACCTATTTTCCTGCCTGACTCAAATCTGATACACAATTCTGCAGTGAAAACTAGGGGAAAGCTGGTTTTCTGAAAGATCTATTAGGCATCCAGTAATGGAATGTTGTTGATTTCCATTTAAGACAGGCCTGTGTCTCAGGACACATGCTGTCCTCTAGTGGTCAGATCACTTGAAATGTCTTTGGTCTGTGAGGAATTCTTTCCTCCACCCCGTGGCTACAACACAATATTGTAGGAGTTGATTTGCGAGAAGAAAGTCTTTTGAAAAGAAAGCATTTCAAAATACATCCGCTCTTTAATGGTTAGTCTCCATTTAAGATGGAAAAAGCAGGTGGGTAATTCCTAGGTGTGGCTGTAACCAAGTAGCACAGAATTCTCCACATTCTCTTCTCCCAGGAGACGTTTTACAACCAATTTTATAAGCAAGATACGCAAAAAAATGCTAAGGAACAGGGAACTTCTATAACGAAGGCTGCTTTCTAGAAATGATGCTCCCTTGGATGGAAGGGAATCTTCCATTTCTGGGAAGGGACAAAGAAACTACAAGGCTACAGCTCTTAAGAGTTCTGTACAGTTTATGTTAATCAAATAACTGCAATTCTTGAAAAATCTACAAAGATAACCAAGTGTCCAGGTGGAGCAACTGGCTGTGTGCATCACAAAGCTCTGTTAGGGATGATAGTAGTCTCCTGGGAAGGAGAGCAAAACGTGGAGAAGCGTACAATAGGTTGCTGTTTCTATCATTAATAATAAGAATACTATCTAACATGTGTGTGTATACACACACGCATAAATAACACTTGCTATGGGCTAAGCACTTTACAAATATGACTTCATGTGTTCCTCACAACAACCCTAGGAGGAAAGTGTTATTATCCCATTTTATGGAGGAGCACACTGAGGCAAACAGAAGTTGTGACCTGCCTAAAGTCGTACCACTATAAGTATATGAGGCCAGTTATGAACTCATATCTCCCTGACTATACCCCAGCACTTTATCCATTCCACATTCCTGACCCTGTTCCCATCCAAAGGGCTCCTCTGACATGACCTCTCCGGACCAAGGAGTATGAAGGTTGGTACTACCCATAATCTAGATAGCCTTCCATGAAGAACCCTGAAAGGCCTAGGCGTACCCAGGGAAGTACAGGGGAAAGTGGGTGGTTAGAAGCAGTACTTGTGCCCAAACAGTTTTTTGGGCATAACCAAAACTAGGCCTATCTCAGGGAGGGCCACTTCTCACAGTTAAAGTTCATCTCTTGGCAATATCAGAAAATTTTAAAGGGGGGAAGATGGGAATCATTCAATCAACAGGACTTCTTGAGTTCTTACAAGGTACCAGGCACTGAAACAATGTCTGCTTTCAAGAAACTTATATTCTTATAGTGATGGCCTGCCTTTCTTTGCAGAAGCAGAGGACTAGGAGTGCAGAGTTTTGCACGGATTGTCAGACTCAGTTGATGTGTTCCTTTGTTTTACTCAACTTTTTGCATCTTTTTGCACTCTTTGTTAAAAGGGATAGCTCTCTAGGAAAAGAAAGAAGGGATATATTCAGATGTGAAGGTGATATAAAAATAAAAGATAAATCACAATTTAAATATTTTTAAATTAGCTAGGCAGTTAAGTGGTGTAGTGAATAAAGCCCTAGGCCTAGAATCAGGAAGACCTAAATTCAAATTCAGCCTCAGACACTTACTAGCGATGTGACCCTGGGCAAATCACTTAACCTCAGTTACCTCAGTTTTACTCAGGTAAAAAAATGAGCTGGAGAAGAAAATGGTAAACCACTCCAGCATCTTTGCCAAATGGAGTCATGAAGTGTTGAACATGACTGAAAATTACTGAACAACAACAAATTTAAAAAGAAAGAATCTTAGATCCCCAATGATCAAAAGATATGATTAGGCAGTTTTCAGATGAAGAAATCAAAGCTATCTATAGTCATATGAAGAGAAGGTCTAAATCACTTTTGATTAGAGAAATTCAAATTAAAGCAATCTGAGGGAAAGGGAAGGAAGAAAGAAGGAAGGAAGGAAGGAAGGAAGGAAGGAAGGAAGGAAGGAAGGAAGGAAGGAAGGAAGGAAGGAAGGAAGGAAGGAAGGAAGGAAGGAAGGAAGGAAGGAAAACATTTAACCAGTAAATCCCAAGTTAACTAGGCCGTCCAAATTTACCTTCCTTTGGAGAGGAGAAGGAAGGCGAGAGGCAGACAGAAGGAAGAGGATGAGCTGAGTTACTCAGTTAGCTGAGTCCCCACTCAGGCAGCTCGGTCTACTCCCAGGTTGTATTCGTCTTTCATTTTCTAAGAATACCATGACATCAGAGAAATGATGACATGACTTGCACTTGACTTTGTTTTGAGTAAGGGAGGGCTGTGCAAGGTCACCAGCCTCACTTCTCCTCCTGAGCCCTCTGGATCCAGTAACCAAATATTCATCAAGATGATTAGAGATGGCCCAGCATCAGGTTGGCTAATAAGACATAAAAGGAAAATGATAAACATTGGAAAGAATGTGGGAAGATTGGGACACTAATACTCTGTTAGTGGAGTTGTGAACTGATCTAACCATTCTAGAGAGCAACTTGGAACTATGTCCAAAGGGCAACCAAACTGTTCATACCCTTTGATCTAGCAATACCACTACTAGATCTGTATCCCAAAGACATCATAAAAAAGAGAAAAGGACCTATATGTGAACATATATTTATAGTAGCTCTTTCATGGTGGTAAAATATTGAAAACTGAGGGGATTCCCATCAACTGGGGAATCACCAAACAAGGTATGGTGTATGAATGGGATGGAATTGTGTTGTTCGATAAGAAATGATGAACAGGCAGATTTCAGAAAAACCTGGAAAGACTTGTACAAACTGATACAAAGTGAAATGAGAGAATCCAGGAGAATTGTACACAGGATTAGCAACATTGTACAATGATTAACCTATGACTGTCTCCCTTCTTTTCAGTAACACAACGATCCAAGACAAGTACAAAGGACCCACAGTGGAAAAGCTATCCATGTCCAGATAAAGAACTGATGGAGTCTGAATGCAGATCAAAGCAGACCCTTTTCACTTACTTAATCTTCTTTCTGGGTTTTTTTTTCCTTTTGATCTGTTTCTTCTTTCATAACTGTGACTAATATGGAAATACGTTTTACATGATAGCACATGTATAACTTATATCCAATTGCCTACCATTTTAGGAAGAAGTGAGGGGAGGGAGGGAGAAAAATTTGGAACTCAAAATCTTGTAAAAACGGATGCTAAAAACTGTCTTGACATGTAATTAGAAAAAGAAATAAAATACTATTTAAAAAAAGAAATAACCTTAGAATAAATAGGGAGGAGACAGAAATGAGAACAGTATCTTCTTTCCTGGTCAAAGAGAGCACCTTTAATGATCAGAACAGAACCTTGAGAGGCCTGAATGCCTAAATAGACTTAAATGTGAGATTAGAACAAAGCAATTTCTTTCCAAGATTAGGAGACTTCTTATTCAACCAACCTTAGCAGCATTGTCTATGAATTATCAGCTAAGTCCCTGTTATCTTCAAGCATTTGGAATAGGAGAGAGGAAGCAGAAAAACTTGTCCCTCATTCAGCCTCAACCAGGAAAGTGTCCCCCAAGCTGTCATGCTGATTTGACCGAGAAGGTGGGTATTCTGTTTATCAATTAATAAATCTTATTTTTTCAAAACTGACTTGTCCCTTTAGAAGATGTGGAGGAAGGATAGAAATATGCCAACCTTTTTTGCTGGCATTGCTTGTAATGGAGGAGAGAGGATGCGGCCTCTAATCCTCAGGGAAGAAGAGTTGAGGAGCTGACTTAGCTCCTAATATCATCTCATCCAAAAGTAGGATTATTGCTTCAGGAGATTATTGTTTCTCCTCAATTGGGATCTTTCAGCAGAAGCTAGATGACCATTTGCTGCACATGGTTAAGAGTGGACTCATTCAGTAACTCAGATTGAATAGATGACTCAGGGTCCCTTCTAATTCAGAGGCTCTGGGCCTGGACCTCTCTAGAAATCTCTGCTGGACCTGCCATTATTTCACCTTTTCTCCAATAACCCAGACAAAGGGATAGAGAGTGTTCTTTATGGGAAAAAGAAACCTGAACTTTTGGAGTTAGAATACCTGAGTACAAGCCAAGTTTTATCCACTTATAGTTGAGCGACTATGGACAAGTCATTTAACTTTTTTGAGCCTAAGATTCCTTATCTGGAAAACGGGTATAATGATTCTTGCACTACATGCAGAACAAGGTTGTTTGGAAATTTTCAGAGATGCTGTACACATGACCTCTTTTCATTCTGGTTCTGAACAGCTCTTAGCTCTATGTCCATTTCCCTGTGGCTCTCTCTTCTGCTGCCTGGCCTCTATCTAAAAATCTTTGGTGCGGTTGATGCAGCTGTGGTGGAAATGTCATGTCTGGCTTCATTTTGCTGCAGTAAGTATGTACGTACTACAAATTATCAGATTTGCTTTCCTCCTCCTTTGCCTGGGGAAAGGCCTGCTCAGCCTGGCTTTAGTTTATCACTCAATGGCCAGAAAGGCAAAAAGATCAAAGCCAAAGAAAGCAATAGTCGTAGTAATAATAGCGATCATTTTGATAGCTCTTCAAGGTATGCAAAGCACTTTTCAAGTTATTTCTTTTGAGCCTTGAAATAACCCTGTGAGTTAAGTGCTATTATTATCCCCATTGAAGAAACTGAGGCATTCAGAAGTTAAATGACTTGCCCAGGATCACACAGCTAGTAAGTGTCTGAAACAGGATTTGAACTCAGACCTTCTTAACTCAAAGTCTAGCATTCGATGAAGTGTACAATTTAGGTGCTTAGGACAAAAATTCCAACTGAAGAGTTTATTTTAACAGCAAGGCTTGTTCCACCAAAACTGGAGATTATTGAAGCAATGTGGATGGCTATTTAGCATGTAGCCCATAGATTACCACCCTAGATCTCTGTCCAAGCTCCACTTAGGGGCTGTTTTCTGGGCCCTCGTGGCTTAAGAGTGATTATCAATAGTAACTGTTGCTGCTTCCCTCCCAGCCTGATTTAGTTATTTTTCTTTGCCTCATTAAAGGGGCCATCCCCTGACTACTTCTTAAACAGGCCTATTCACTGAATGGCGTTACCTCCCCCTAAGTGAGTACTGAATAGGCCTTGGCCTAAAGGGCCAAGGTCTCCCATTGCATCCTGGGCCATCTCCAGTCCTCCTGATGAATACCTAGTCACTAGATCCAGATGGTTCTGGAGGAGAAGTGAGGCTGGTGACCTGCACAGCCCTCCCTCACTCACCAAGTACAAGTCATGTCATCATTTCTCTGATGGCGTGGTCTTCTTCGGCAACTAATGACAAACACAACAAGTGAACCTCTTTACCTGGAAATGGGGTCATTGGAGAAAAGAGACGGGAAACAGGAGTGAAGCAGAGAAGAAAAGATAGTGGAGGCAATCTCAGACCACCAGTGATTACCTCAGAGTTATAGTTGCAACCTGTGGCCAAGAATAAAAGATGGTCATTTGGTTTTCTCTCATAAACCAAAAGACAAATTACAGTGACCTCTCAATGCTTACTAAATCAGGAAGTATGAAGCAAACATGGAATCTAGAGGGTAAAAAGAAAATGAGAAATAAAGGGTAAGAATCCATCAGTGACTCTTTGTTACAGACAAGGAAAAAGGAGGACATTGTCCTTAAGACACAATCATAGGTCAAAGAAATTTGAACTAAAAGAGATGCTAGATAGCATCTATTCCAATACCCTGATTTTACAGGTAAAGAAATTGAGTCTGTGACAACACCAGAGCGAGACCTCAGGCTTCTCAAATCTCAGGCCAGGTCCTTGGTTTTGTATCCAAGCCTGGAAATATAGACGAGTAAGAAGCCACTTTGATCAGCATAAAGAGACTCATTAAAATCAAGGGAATGCTCCAGCAGCTCAGACTAGCTCCCCAGAACTGATTTTTAAATTTTCATTGTGAGTCTTTATACCTCAGAAATCAGCAAAAGCTACAAATCAAGGCTTGACTTCTTTTTGTGTCCATTGTCTTTTGTTGATTAAAATGATGGAGAAAATGGTAATAACTCAGATTGAACTTACAAATGTGTCATGGGGTTGGTTTTTTCCAAACTTCTGGCCTTCGGAATCTCATTATTAGAAGGGGCCTCTACTAACTGCACCTGGGAGAGTTCTGATGAGGAGCACAGCCAGAACAAAGTGTCCTCGTGACTACTGACTTTTATTTTTTCTTCTTTTAAATAGTATTTTTTTTCCAATTACATGTAAAGACAATTTTCAAGTTTTTAGTTTCAAATTTTCTTCCTCCCCCAAGACATTAAGCAATTTGATATGTTATATATGTGCAATCATGTAAAACATTTCCATATTTGTTAGGTTGTGAAGGAAAAAACAGAACAAAAGGAAAAACATATTTCTTTTTTAATTTTTACTTCTCTTTTCTTTAACTTTATGCTCACCAAATAATCTGATGAATGATTTGGCTTCATGAGTAATCCTGTCATCCCAGAAGGTCACCAGGGGTGGGGAACCTTAAAAAAAGGGAATTCTCAAACTTTTTGTGTTCTTGTAAAGTCTTGAAAATGATCGAGGAACCCTCCAGCTTTTGTCTATTGATATTTACCATATTGAAAATTAGAAGGTCTTAGTATTATTATGAAAATATTTTTTCCCTCATGGAGTCCCTGAGAGTGTCTCAGGAACCCCAGGGATCCCTGAGACCACACTTTTAGAACCACTACCCTAAAGGGACAAACACCATACATACAGACTAGATTTTCTGATATAGTCCAATTTCAAATATTTCAGGGGTTTTTTTTTCATAGACATAAATTTACTTTGATACTTGGGATCCTAGAATAAGGGCTAGAAAGAATCTCAAAGGCTAGCCCCCTCATTCTGCAGAGGAAGACCCAAAGATCAAAGGTTCAGTGACAAACTCAGGATCACAGAGGGAGTAAATGACAGAGATCCTCCAGCTCCTAAGTCCAGTGTTCTTTCTATCGTATTATGCTAGTTCTCAATGGATCATTGATCTCATTGCTACAGGGTGTTCCAAAAGTCTTAGTGTAGTTTAAGGCTGTCCAAAAAATCATGCTGCAGCTTAGGTTGATTAAAACTCAAACTGCACTCTAACTTTTGGCACACTCTGTATTGATGTATTGAGGCAGATCTATACCCTCTCATCCTGGAATGAATCCTTCAGAGGAGGTACACCCAGCAGCTAGGAGCCTTCCTATATAGAAATAAGTCAACAATCATTTATTAAGCACCTACTACATCCAGGCTCTGCTAAGAGCGGAAACACTGAAAAAAAATAACAACTGGTTTTATACAAGGTAGCAGAGAGTATGTTGATGTTTGATGACACACTGACCATGAGCCATCAGGGTAACATTGGAGTCTAGAAAGAGCAATGTTAGTGTCCCCAATAAAAGCATGAAACCCTTAGGCATGCAACAGCTAGGTGATGTTGTGGATAGAGCACTGGCCCTGGAAGACCCAAGTTTAAATCTAGACTTAAGTCACTTACTAGTTATATGGCCCCAGGCAAGTCACTTAACCCCAATTGCCTCAAAACAAAAACAGAAACCTTGGGCACAGACCATATATCTACCATATATGAAAAATGGGATTTTAACTGGAAAACACTAATAATGTGGCCTTAAAAATTTACATAATTCATTTCTGGTCTTAATAGGGGTCCTTAATCTTGCACTTTCTCACAGTCTCCTCCACTTTCCCATCCCAAAGCCAAGTAGGAATCAATTCTGATATTTACAAATTGGGACCACTATCAGGAAGTCAGGGCCATTGATTGGTGGAACTATGAGCCAGCAGCTATTACCCATAAATGACAAGAGCACCAGCCTCTATCTTCCTCCAAGGTGGTCTATAGCTAGCCTATAAAAAGCAAAGTAAGTTTAAACTCCTGCACTGGTGTTTCTAACTGGCCTTCTTTCTTATAGAGGTGATTATGTTGGAGAGAGAGACATACAGACAGAGATACAGAATGATGGAGACAGACAAAGAGAGACAGAGACACAGAGGCAGAGAGACAGAGACACACAAAGAAAACTATAGATAGGAGGAAGAGACACAGAGAGATACAGGAGGAGGGAGAAAGTATAAAAAACTCAGAGACATTTGTCTCTATGGGGCAAAGCAATGCAGTTCTGAGGAGTCTGGTTACCTAGGTTTCTTTCCCAATGTGTCTGTGTTTGTGCTTCTGCAGAGATGGGGTGCTGAAATTTGTTGACACTCAAGACACAGCATGTGCCAAAAGGCTGGGATAGTGATGCTACTATATCATGAGGTCAATGATTGTTGTCTCTAGAAGTGTCTGAGCTCTTCCCTGTGCTTTCAAATTAACCTAAGACCACAAGTCACAGCACCTGTTACCCTGATAAGATTTCAAAACCCAAATGAGATCTTTTTCTTAAAAAAAAAAAAGCAACACTGAACCAGAACCTATATTTGCTTTCTTCCCTAAAGTTTTATGAATATGCATGCAAAGTATTCCAGCTATTATGGTCCAGGAAATGCCATAACATTCTGCTTATATATAAATCTTTCCCCTCATTGTTTAGGACGACAGAGTGGTTGTTTCATTGAGTTAAAGTTGCCTTGTGCAAAGACCTGTCAGTGAATAGGACTGTGCCCTCTTGGCCTGCCTTTTCTCATGAAGTCATATAAATGTAAATTGGATGATCTCCCTGCACTTCCTCTGCCTCAAATAAAAGTGTATGCACATAAAGAACGGATGATTTCCTCTCTTTGGGTTATAGAAAACCAAAACCCTTGATCATTTTCTAGAGGCCCTGGTTCAAAGACTGAGTTGCTTGCGAAGAAGGTTGTGATTTGCTATTCAGACCCAGATGGTGGGGAAGCCAAAATCAGCTTTGAATAACATGCAGAGCTTCATCAAAAGCCAAAGCCCAAACTGCTTTCAACCCCCGGTATCACAAAATCTAAGCGTTAGAAGGGATCTTACAGAAGATACCCCATCCCACTCCTTTCCAGGAGGGTAATGGGGGGTACAGGTAATATACCATTCAGTTTTGCTGAATTTTTTTCTTCCTCTTTTTCTTAAAAAATATTATTTGTTACATGGGTTGATTCTCTGACAGAAAGAAGAGAGAGGATTAAGTTAAGAAATTCTGATCATTTCAAGTCAACAAAACACAATTACTATGAACCTGGGAAAGTGCTAAGCATGGGAGATACAAAGAAAGGCAAAAACAAGAAACTTGCTTTCTCATGGGGAAGATAACATAGAAACAACTCTGCACAAATGTAATCTGGTTTTGTAGGCCCCCAAATTCCAAATGGCAACAAAAGGCAACTGAGTCAGAGCTCCAAGCAGATATCAATTTATTGGGGAGACCAGTGATCCCTAAGCACTTGGATCCATGACTTTCCTCTGGGACAAGGATTCCTCTGCTTGGACTCCATTGCTTTTATGGACATTGACAGATCACTAAAAATAGAATGAAGTGGCACAGTTTATGAATGGTCAGTTCCAGAAATGGGTGGAATCTCATGATGGGCTAAAGGAGATGTTCATCCAACACCAGTGTTTAGTCAATGTTTCATCACAGTGATTCTGGGACTTTCCACAAGCAGTCATGAATATTAGGCATAAAAGAACAAAGAGACATAAGGAAACATTGTTCTCAGAGGAGTAGTGGGTAGTACAGCCAATTTGTATGTCAAGCACAAGTTAACGTCAGTCTAACAAAGAATAAATTTATAACCAAGAAAGTATCAATTCACTCTCTAAATCAAAAAGAAATAATATCATAATATAATCATTAATACCTAGTGGGTTAATTAATTCTCACACACATAGAACTCTTATTCTAACTAAAACGTAATTCTATCCTACTAATCATTGATGCTAATTAAATCACCATGAACTGAGTAAATACTAATTACATTGAGTACTTTGAGCTTCCTCAGTTTGCCCAATATGGAGCCCATTAAGTCCTTGCCCATGTGGGTGGGATGGCCTCCTTTGGTTGGCTGCTGCCTGTATCTTTAAGGTCATCACTCTCTTTTTCAGTCCTCTTGGTCTGCCTTTTCTCATAAGTCATGTAAATGTAAATTGGATGATCTCCCTGCACTTCCTCTGTTTCAAATAAAGATGTATGCACATAAAGAGTGGGTGATTTCCTCTGGGGAACTCTGCTTCGCTGCTTACCTCGATTTTACCCCAGCTTGCAGAAATGGGCTTGGAGGTGTTTGTTTCTGCTCTGTGTCCTTCATCTTCAGTTTCAGACTCCAGAGGTGACCTCCATGGGACCTGGAATTCGAGTCTTATGACTCTGGAGCCAGGAATTCATGCAGGATGGTGCAACAGGCAGCCATCTCCGAGTGTCAGCCCTGAGAAACCCAGGCTGCCTGGGACTCAAGCCATGAGGGGATTTGCACTTGGAAGTGGGATCATGCTCTGTGGGAACCAAGTTGAACTAGGAACCTAAGCCCCTTCCCGTCCCTGGAGACTGAGGTAGTACAAGGGGAGAGGAGGATTGTACCTTCCATGTGCTGGGAGATGTTTGGACATTTGTGACTGCCTTTGAAGTCAATATTCCTCCTCTTGTAGTAAGGAATTACCCTGCAGGAAGACCTTGCAGAAGGCTGAGCTTTACATACAAGACAGCTTGCCTTCTTAGGGAGGCGGAGGGAGAAAATTTTAAACTAATGGAAGTGATTGTTGAAAATTGAAAACAAACAAATAAATAAATACATTTGGAGGGGAAAACATTAAAAAAAAAAGGTTTGGGCTTTATCTGCGACTTGAAGAAAGCCAGGGAAGTCAGAAAGTGGGAATGAATGAGGAGGGAGAGTTCCGACATGGGGGACAGCTAATGAAAATGACTAGATTGGAGGATGGAGTGTATAGCTGCCATGAACACCAGGGAGGTTGTGTCACTGGATTGCAGAGTATGTAGGGAAGAGCAAGGCGTAAGAAAAGACCGGAAAGGTAGGAAGGGGTCAGGTTCTGAAGGGTTTGAGAAACCAGACAGAGGATTTTATATTTAATCCCAGAGGTAACAGGTAACAACTGAAGTTTATTGAATAGGGGAGAGGAGGGAATTGGGTGTTAAGCATGCTTAGACCTGTGCTTTAGAAAGCTGGTTTGACAATTTATTGGAAGATGGACTCAACTGGGAATGTACTGGTGACAAGGAGACCAACCAGAAAGCTATTATAATAGTCAAGGCATGAACTAGGCGGTGACCCTGTCAGAGGAAAGAAGAGGGCCTATTCTAGGAATGTTTTAGAGAGTGGAAATGACAAGATTTCGCAACTAATTGGATTTTGGGGAGGGGGAAGTGAGAGAGAGTAAACTGACACCTTGGTTGTGAGTCCAGTTGACTGGGAGGATAGTGGTGCCCTTGACAGTAATAGTGAAGTTGGGAAGATGGGAGAGTTTGGGGGAAAAGATAAATGAAATGAGTTTTAGTTGTGGTAAGTATGCTGTGAAAAAAAACAAAACAAAACAAGATATCAAATAATTTTAGAACTGACCTAAACTATACTTGAACAAGAATATCTCACCCCCAAGAAGTGGTCATTCAGCTTTTTGTTCAAAGACTCTATTGGTCTAAGGGAGAACTCAGCACCTCCTGAGCCAGCCCCTTCCACTTTCTGATAGCCTAATGGCTAGGAAGCTTTTCCCTACATCAAAGCCTAGGTCTGTTTTTCTCATTCCTCTGGAGAAGCATCGTTGTCTCATCTTCCCCAAACCTTCATCTTTCTGATTTATTCCAATTTATTCTTCCCAGTTTCTGCCCAGGTCAATGTAGAAGAAAAAGCAGTGGTCATGAATGAATAAAAAATACATTTATCAAGCACCTACTGTCTGTCTGCCAGACGCCAGAGTCAAAGGACCTGGGTTTGTGTCCCCGCTGTGAGACTTACCTGTCCTACTGTTTCCACTTCGTCTCTCTGTGATTTGGTCTTCTCACTGGGGAAATGGTGGTCATCATTCATATGATGTATCTACTCTACAGAGTGCTTGGAGAAGAGTGTTTTGCAAATCTTAAAGTACTTTGAAAATGTCAACTCCTGGAGCAGCTAAGTGTTGTGATAGACAGAACACTTGCCCTAGAGTAAGAAGGACCTAAGTTCAAATCCAGCCTTGGGTTCTTACTAACTGTGTGACCCTGGACAAGTCACTTAACTACATTGCCTTAAAAACCAAAAAGTCAATTACTAACATTATCTGTTATCTTTAACCTCTCAGTTTCCTCAGTTCTAAAATGAGAGGGTTAGATTAGAGGACCTCCAATATAACTTCCATCTAAGTATATGATCCTAAGTTTGAATCCAGCTTCAGATAATCATTAGCTATGTGACCTTGGACAAGTCACTTAACCTCTATTTGACTCAGATTCCTGAATTGTAAAATGGAGATAATAATAGCACTCAACTCCCAGGCTTGTGGTCAGGATCAAATGAGATATGTAAAGAGCTTAGCACAGTAGATGTTTAATAAATGTTCTTGTTCAGTTGTGATTGACTCTTTGTGACCCCATTTGGGATTTGGGGGTTTTTTGGGCAAAGATAGTGGAGTGGTTTGCCATTTTCTTCTCCAGTTCATTCTACAGATGAGGAAACTGAGGCAAACAGGATTAAGTGCCTTGTTCAGAGTCACACAGCTAGTAAATGTGGGAGGTCTGATTTGAACTCAGGAAAATGAGTCTTCTTGACTCTAGGCTTGGCAATCTATCCATTGCCCCTCAACAATGGTTGCCTACTTACTGCTCTCTTCTAGTCAGTTGTCAATGATCCTGACAACCATTTTTTGCCCCCAAGGGAAAAAATCCCCCATATGTCAAATGGCAGATCCCGCCACCACTTTTTATACAATGTCATCCTCCTTAAAACCAATTCTGCAATTTTAAATCTCTGATAGAATTAATATGATAAAAATACAGATTGATGATCCTTGAGGCCATCCCTAGAGACTTATTTAAAGAACTTAATGCAATTATCTAAGAGTTTTTCAACATAATTCAAGGAGCAGCTTCCTGTTCTAAAAATCTCATTGATTTTTTTCTCTTAATAATAGTTCCTTGCAGACACATACTCTTTTATATAGATTTCTGCATTGACTCATATGCACCACCATTAAGTAGTGAAGGGACAATCATCAAGTTGGCTTGGCATTTTTACAATGTCTTCAAAGTAGAACAAATATTTTTTATTATCTCAAATCTTTAGAAAGAATGCTTTGAGCTGTTCAGAAATGATCTTGGATCTAATACTAATTGCACTTTGAGACAGAGGGCCCAAGGTCAGTCAACATTTATTGATCTCCCATCATGCATGGAGTACTGTGGTAAGTCCAGGGGGAAAAGAGTCAAGATAGAAGATTCAGTCTCTGCCACCAGGGCAGCTTGATCTAATGAAAGAGATAGGACTAACAGAAGATGGATATAGATATATGAAATTCAGCTTTCTCTTGAGTCTAGGACATTTTGTGTGCTGTTGCCCCTGCAAGAGAGATGACTCCAGATTGGTGGAGACAATACTGAGTGCTTGTGACTGAGGGTCTGAGTAAGTAGAGTTGGTGGTAAAGTATATTTGGTATAAACATAGATAAAAAAATATGCATTCACACAGACACACAAGCACACAGGCACATGTGTGTGTGTGTGTGTGTGTGTTTGTGTGTAGAGTTAGATAGATATTTAAACCTAGTTGTAAATCAAGGCAACTCCTATCAATTTTTAATTGTCAGTCAAATGCTGGATTCTGGAGTGGAAAACTGAAAGCTAGATAATTAGTTCAGCTATCTTGGGACCACAACTCTGTTCCCCAAACAAGAAAACTGTCTGGGGGGAGTAAGGGTGCTGCCTCAAACAACTTGGGAGTAAAGCATGGCTCCTGAGGCATCCTAGTGATCCTCAAGACTGGTAAGACCAGCCTGGACAATCTAGGATGACTATGGACAAAACAAGTGGTCCTGATGCTAGAGCAGTGACTGGAACTCACTGGGGAGGGAGGGGTTTAGAAACAATTTCATAGAAAAATCTCAAGCAGAGTTTGGGAGGAGAGTTCACATAAGCAAGAGAGGAGGGTACACATGAAGGCCCAGCAGTGGACAGAACCCCATGCACACAAAGAAACAGAGTAAGCACGTTAATCATCAGTGGTCAAAAAATGATCCAGAGACAGGATTAAGAGATGGCTGTAATGTGGTAGAAAGCGTGCTAAATGTAATAACCAACCACAATTCCAGAAGACTAATGATGAAACCTGCTACTGCCCTCCTGAAGGTAGAGGACCCAGAGTGCTAGACTGAGATAAATATGGATATGTATGTTTATGAGTGTGTGTATATGCATATATATGTATGATTGTTTAGTCATTTTTCAGTCATGACTAACTCTTCATGACCCCATTTGGTGTTTTCTTGGCAAAGATACTGGAGTGGATTGCCATTTTCTTCTCCAGCTCATTTGCAGATGAGAAAACTGAGACAAATAGGGTGAAGTGACTTGTCCAAGTTCACATAGCTAGCAATCATCTGAGTCTGAATTTGAACTCAGAAAGATGAATCTTCCTGACTCTAGGCCCAGCACTCTACCTGCTGTGCCACCTAACACACATATATATGACATTACCAATGCAGAAGTCTGTTTTACTTAATTACACATGGTTGTAACAAAGGTTTTGTTTTTCTTTCATTCTGGTGGGAGTGGGAGTACAGAGAGAGAGAAATGGATTTTTGCTGATTAAAAAAAATTTTTTTTAAAAGAGAGCATTCTAGAACTGAAATAAGGAAATAGGGTTTAAATCTCTGTCCCATAGCACACCTATTGTGTGACTATGAGAGGATCACTTTAAGTCTCAGGTATATTTTATAGAGATGAAAAGTTGAAGAAAAGGTGTCAATTTGCATTGGCAAAGGGAGTCTCTTTACCTGATGCTTCCTATACTAAAATTACAAGTCTGGTCTCATCCTCTAAAAGGAGTATGATAGGATGTAATGGTAATTTAAATGGGAAGATCTTTCCTATTCATTAGTAGGCCCATGTGACCTGTTGCCTAAGTTACACGTAGTGGGAGGAACTTGCTGAATAGGTAGAATAGGAAGGGTGGAACAGACACCTGGGCTCATGAGTGGTTTGTTTGTTTGTTTGTAGGAAGGACCCAGTGGGGGAGAGATTTGGGAATGCCTTTGACCCCTGCAGTGCTAATGTGTATTAACTACATTGGCATATCCATAGGTCCTTGGTGCTGTGAATATACATTTAGCATCACAAAGAAGACTGCAGAGTATAAAATCTCTATTTGGAGGCAGAAAGAATTTAGAAGAAGAAATGAATATCCCAGGATGGGAGGATTTACCATATTCCTCCCTAGCAAGTACTGGACCTTGCGAAAACTGAGAAGCTAGGTTACAGGAGAGGGAACCTAGAGATTTGGAAAGGTGTTTGTAAGGAATACCAATAAGACCAAGGAAAGATTGGCAAGGGTAAGTAAGAGAGGCTAGATTTTATTAACAGAAGGATAATACCATAACTGTTGTTTATTCAGGAGAAGATGATTACCAGATTATACCCTTAACTCATCTATTCTACCATGAATGAGGCTATGATAATGGGTTCATGGACTCCAGAAGAATGGCTGGCCCTGTATCTTCCCTGCTTCTGCTTACTGTCCTCTTATTTTGTTTTGTTTTTTTGTCTGTTAAACTTGTTTGCTAGATTTGTTTTCTGCAGGCTTAGTACCCTCCACCTGCAGATGCCCGATTGCTTAAGCCAGATGTCACCCCTTGTCCACAACTGTGATGTGCCACCCCTGGACCTGGCATCAACCAAGGTCCAGATGCCAGCTAAAGAACTGACCTCTCAAATGGGACCTCTTGGGGCAAGGACAGTTCTACAGACAATTTCAGCAAGAAGTAGCTATAGAAAAAGAGACCTTTGCCCCTTTCCCCAATTCGTTTGAGGGAGATGAAGGGATGCCTGTGCTCAAGCCCCACCCTAAGGTATTGTTTTATGTGCTTATTTTATGTGATTCCTGTTATATTGTTCTAAAGTTCTGATGACCCCAGTTGCCTAAGATATTGTTTTATATGCTAATTTTCTGTTATCCCTGTTACAGTTCTGTTGATACCAGTTGTACTACCAACCTATGTAATGAATATGAAAGATCTTGTGACCAAATGTAATGGTAATTTAAATGGGAAGATCTTTCCCATTCATTAATAGGTCCATGCAACTTGCTTAAATCACATGGAAGCCTAAGTCACATGTGGTGGGAGGAGTGTGATGAATGGGTGGAACAGGAAGGGTGGAGCAGAACTGAGAGGAAATTATTGAGAGCGTTTAGAATGAGGGAGAGAGAGGAGGCAGATAGCTAGGCTTACGAGTGTTTGTTTGTTTTTGGGAAGGCCCCAGCAGGGGAGGAGGCTTGGGAATGCCTTTGTCCCATGCAGTGCTAATGTGTATTGACTTCTTGGTCACTATGACTGATTTGACTTTCTGGTTTGGGAATTTGGCTTTCTGGTGTCTAAATAAATATTTTCCTTCTGCCTTCTATATGGGGAGTCTGTTATACTTTATGATTCTGAACTATGCTGGCATAGTCAGAGTTGCCATCAGTGCTATGAATATTGCCTGCGCGGCACATAGGAGTAGTATCTCCCAGGGTTTGTGACCTCCTTTCCCCACACCCCACCCAACATTTCTTAAGAAAAGATGACAAAGACAGGACTTTACTGGATCCTGACAAGGCTTTGGGGTGAGGCAAGGCTCAAGCTGTACTTTCCTTGATATAGCTTCCTAGAGATTTCTGGCTGTGTTGGCAGGCTTCCTGGCCCCCACAGACATAAAAGACCTCACATACACGGGGAACTTTCTGACTTTTGGTACACGCCCAGAAGACCATGAAGTCACCAAACTCTCCCTCACTATCAGATAGAGAAAAGGAGGGCTTCCCAACATCTATAGAAGCTAACTGCTTCTGCTTCTTGCTACTAGAGCTAAGAAAACCTTTTGTTAACTCTTCAATGACTTATAAGTGCCTTATTTTGCCCCAACATCAAATCTGAACTAACGGTGTAGGCTTCAGGTCTATCCCTAATAAGGAGGTTAAACTAGCTAATCTTTAAAGTTCTCACAGTTCTAACATTCTAATATTAGATATTAGAATATCTAATATTCTAATGTATCATCATATATGGAATATAAAATATATTTACATGTAAATACAAGTTTATATATAAATAAATCTTATAAATGTATAATTTTATTTTATATATAAATGTTCATATAGTAAATAAAATATATTCATATGTTCTGTGTATATATGCATACACACATATATATGAAATCTATCTTTGAATTAATTATACAAAAATCACACATCATCCTGGAAATTCAGAAAACTGATAATACTATCCCTCTGGGAAAAATCTTAAGTAGTGTGACTTATCCTGTCATATGTAATGATCTAATTATAGATAACTGGCAATATGTTCAATGATTCAGATTTGCTATATGCCTTAATCCCTCTTTGATCATAAGCAGCTTCATTCTAATAGCCAGAAAGAGATTTTTTTTAAAACTTAATTCTTAAAACCAAGTCCCTGCTTCACACAAGTACACCACCTTCTGAATTCTATGGGAAAATACATCTTCAATTCAAAAATAAAATATGACATTAAAAAAAGAATCATTGTGCTAATTCCCAAGGCTAATACTGAAACAGTGTAGCCAGGGTGTTTTCCTATAGAAACAAAACATTGAAAAATGGGTCAAATAAACCACCCGAAAATCTTTAATGTCCAAGAGGACAACAGAGTCTAATATAAGTGGTGACTTAAAGTAATGTACACACATCAGAGACAACTGTAAGATTTTTTAAAATCATTTTTATTCTTGCAGAAAATGGAAAAACAAATTATTTTAGACATCCACTGTGGCCCACATAATATTAAACTGAATTATTGGGCAAAAAGGCAGATGTGTGGAATGGAAAGAGCATTGTATTTGTAGCGGAAGTCCTGAGTTCAAATCCTCGTTCTGCTTTGAACTTTGGACAAGTCACTTTATCTCTCTCAGCCTCAGTTTCTTCATCTGTAATTTATTAAAAAAAAAAAAAGAAAAGGAATTTGAATTAGGATTACATGGCTTCCATAATCCCTTCCATTTCTAGGTAGTGTTATCCACATGATCGTAGGATCTAATCTCAGAAAGATATGGGGAAATATGACTGGGGGTAAAGGAACGTAGCTTTCATTGTCTTTACAGAGAAAGGGAAGACATGTTGGAAAGAAAAAAGTATACAAATAAGGTAAACACATTCAAAACAAGTTCAATGGAAAGATTCAGGGTTACAGACTCAGAAAATTGAATTATCTGTGTACTTTACTAGATGTACAAGCTGCTGTCCATCGTAGTCTCCTCTCTATGGGATTCTGTTCCCAAAACTTCAGAGATGAACCTGTTACATTGGGCAGGATGAACAATTTACAAGACAGTCATCATAGCATCATAAATGTGAACTGGAAGGAAGTTTAGTGACCATCAATCAAGTCCAACTCCCTCATTTTACAGATGAGGAAACTGAGGCAGAGAGAGTAACAAATAACTTGCCCAAGTTCACAAAAGTAATGTGATAAATGTAGGATTTGAATTCAGGTCTTCTTTATTTCAAGTCCACACTGCATTACATGCTGCTGAAGAATGTCTTGCCTTGTGTTCTGAAAATGTATGATAAACCATGTTATAATGAGGTGATGGGAGATGGTGTGGTGTATAGAAGTTGGTCTCAGTCAGGAAGACCCAGGTTTAAATCCTGCTTCTGAACTTACTGACCTTGTGCCCCTGAGCTACTCACTTTCCCTCTCAGACTATGAGTTCACCAATTCTAATCTCTTATATGCACACCTAGTTCAAACCTGACCTGTCCTAAATCATCTGTACTCTGTGATTTGAAACCAATTAGAAGGATGCTTTTTTTTAAATCACATAATACTAGCCCCTCATGTACTTATGGATGGAAGTGGCTCCCCAAAGTTTTATGTGGTGGATTGGAAGCTGAAAGGGGATAGCTGGGCTAGTTTGCTCTGTATAATCCACCAGGAAGGGCAAATCTGAGCATGCTCTTGGGCATGGACCTTTATTTTGGCCCATCCCCCTCACATGTGTATCCTTCACTTTCCTTAACCCTGACTGAGGCAATGAGGAGTGGTTTCTCAATACTCTTCAGCCTTGTCTGATTTTTAACAAATGCCCTCACTGAAGATAATGCTGTGTGTGTGTGTGTGTGTGTGTCTGTTTGTGGGTGTGTGTATACACACATATATATTTATATATGTATGTGTGTGTGTATATATATATATATATATATATATATATATATATTCTCTCTCTCTTTCTTTCTTTCTCTCCCTGTGAAGATAATGATATCTTCCATAACAATAAAATCTCTTAAAGAAGCCTAGGGGATGAGAATCTCAGAAGAAGTGTATCCTGTAAGAATACTAATGCAAATATTAAACAAAGAGTAGCACGACAAGATAAAATGCAGTAAGAAATCCATATACACATTTGTGTTTATAATTTTTGCTCAAGATCTCCAAATAAACAATAAGGAAAATTTTGGTCAACTTCAAGAACATTTGAACTAAAGGCTTTTTTTTCCTTCTTGAGAGCTGAGAACAATTTCCTTTTCCTCTCCAATACCTTTGTTTCAAGACAATCCTAAAACTAGATGTAATTGATGATGATGATGAGAGCTTAATCTTGTTTAAGGTTTGCAAAATGCTTTACTTACCCTCTCTCATTCATTCCTCGTAACAACCCCAAGGTAAGTGTCATGATTATCCCCATTTTGTAGATTAGGAACTTGGTGACAATTAAATAATGTTGGGTCATTTTCACTTTTTTAATAATCATCACTCAATGTAAAAAATCATAGTTTATGAAGAGACAATTAGGACTGAGAAAGAATAATAAAATAATAAACCAATATTTCCCTGACGTCTTAGCATTTAGGAGCGCTCCATATATATTACCTCATTTGAGCTTTGCAAGAACTCTGCGAGCTAGGTGTCATAAATATTAATTCACTTCACTGATGAGGAGATTGAGTCTTTTGTGGTCTTTGCCTTGTCTGCGGTCGCACAATTAAGACGTGTCCGGGGCGAGATCAGCACTCAAATGTTCCTGATTCCAAGGTTAACGGAAATGGGAGAGAAGGCGAAAGTAGAACAGAAGTAACAGTATTTGGGTCACGCATTTATTAGGCATCTATTATATGCCAGATGTTAGGGTAGCTAGGTGGTACAGTGGATAGAGTACACAATCAGAAAGACCTGAATTCAAATCCAACCTCAGGTACTTATTAGCCGTGTGACCCTGGATAAGTCACTTCACCCTGTTTGCCTCAGTTTCCTCATCTGTAAAATGAGCTGGAGAAGGAAATAGCAAACCACTCCAGTATCTTGGCCAAGAAAACCCCAAATAGGGTCATTAAGAGTCAGAAAGGACTGAAAGATGACTGAACCATAAATATGCCAGACACTGTAATAAGTGCTAAGGATACAAGGAAAGGCAAAAGACAGCATCTGCCTGTAAGGAGCTTCCAGTCCAACGTAAGACACAGCATAGCTGTCTCCCAGCTTCAGCCTGGTGTTATCTGGTATTATCATCTTCAGAGTGGAAACAAAAGAAATGATACCATTGGTTACAAGTAAGGTTTCTAATGCCTTCAGTATTAGAAATAACAGCAACTATCACAGATTTCCTTGTCTTCATTAGGATTAGTCCTCTAAAAGGAAACAAAAATATTTCAGATATAACATTTTCAAGTTTGCACATGACGTATTACCTTATTTGCGCCTCAGAACATCCCTGTGAAATAATGTGCCTGATATTTTACTCCCATTTCACAGATGAGGAAAATGAGGCACTTGCCTGAAGTTATTCAACTAGGAATGATCAGAGGCAGGATATGGATCTAGGTCTTCCTCAATAAGTCAGTGTGCATTTATTAATCAGTTACCACACTGTGCTAAGCTTGTTTAGGGAGTCCAAGCAAAACAGAGTCCCTGCTCTCAAGATGCTCATAATCTTCCTTGACTCAAGGTCCAGCACAAACGTAGGTGATTTGGAGTGGGAACATAGGAAGAATGGACATGTAACAGGAACATGACACTTGCATCCAAGAACCTGTTTAAAACTTTAATCAAATGTCCATTTTTCTACCACAGGGCTGCTCTCTAAGCCAAGGAGAATAGATAGAAGCAAAGAAACACAATGCCTACAGCTTCCACAAGATGGCCTTAGAGCACAAATTGTACGGAAATCTAAGGAAGGCGGAGATATTCTGAGCATGATTCTGGTGAATGGTCCTTATTTCAAGAAGGTTTACCTCATTCACTTAGAATTAGCCCTCTAATATGAAGCAAAAATAATAAAGAGAAATTTTTCAGAACAAGAGTTATTATACTGCAATGATTATTAAAGCTAGAGCTGTAACACACTCAATTCCACATTGTCACACTCATTTTCAAATAAGCTGAGAAGAAAAAGTCTCCTATAACTCATTTCTCTTTGCCATATTTATTCATTCTAAAATTTTAAAACATGAGCATATTGCCATTAATTAATGAGGCTACATTACAAGTCTGGAGTTTCCCGGGCTTTTCCGAAGTCATTCTGTTCATGTAGTGAGGGTTTACTTGTGCAAGGCATGGCATGAAGCTCTTTGGGGAGTTGAGGTAAGAGAGTCTAGAGATGAAGCAAACACCGTTCTAGTCCAATTAGCATTTGCCAGAGTTGACATACAGAGAATATCTACCCTTTACATTCATGATCTAATTGAACTTCATTGCAGCTCTGCAACTCTTCATAGCAACACAGCAAGCTCACTTTAGACTTCAACATTTTAAAGATCTGTGACTTTTCATCTCATTGGTTCTTCCTTTCACCAATGCAAAGTACAATCTCTTGAGACTTGGCACACCATCTTTGAGAGTTGCTATAGCCACAAAACTCATCACCCAGTGCCTAACCTGATAGTAAGACTCTCTGAACTTAGGACATTTCTCAAATGTAGGTGATGATCAATCTCCAAGTCCATGCTCAAAGACTTTCCAGTTTGGCATTTCCTTCTAGAGTTTATGCTTTCCTGGAATTATCCTTTAAGAACTCATACAAATGAAGTAGGCATAAACCTCAAACTATATCATGAAACAGTAGTCATTATAAAAAAAAAAAACCTAACTGATGCTGAGGAAGAGGAGAAAAGAATTCCTTTTTAGACAAGAAGTACTAGAAAAGCTAGAAAGCAGTTTAGCAGAAATTAATTTTAGATTACCATCTTACACCATATACCACAAAAAAACTGAAAATAGATATGCAACCTAGACATATAAGGTCATAATCATTTTTTTCCTTTTTTAAAATTTTGTCTGTTTTCAGTTTTCATCATTCACTTCTATAAGATTTTGAATTCTAAATTTTCTCTCCCTCCCTCTGCTCTCCCCTCCCCAATACAGTGTGCAATCTGATGTGGGCTATACATGTATAATCATATTACATATATTTCCACATTAATCATATTGTAAAGAAGACTTAGAACCAAAGAAGAAAACCACAAGAAATAAGAAACAAAAAAAAGGGGGAGAGAGAAAATAATATGCTTCATTCTGTATTCAGACTCCATAGTTCTTTCTCTGGATGTGGAGAGCATTTTCCATCATCATTTTTTTGGAATTGCCTTAAATCCTTGTATTACTGAGGAGTTAAGTCTATAAAAGTTGGTCATCACAAATTGTTGCTGTTATTGTGTACAATATTCTCCTGGCTCTGCTCACTTCACTCACCATCAGTTCATGTAAATCTTTCCAGGTTTTTATGAAGTCCACCTGCTCATCATTTCTTATGGTGCAATAGTATCCCATTCCATTCATAAAACCATAACTTGTTTAGCCATTCCCCAATTGATGGGCATCCTCACAATTTCCAGTTTGTGACTATCACAAAAAGAGCAGCTATAAATATTTTTGTTCATGTGTGTCCTTTTCCCATTTTTATGATCACTTTGGGATACAGTCTTAGATGTGATATTGCTGGATCAAAGGGTATGCAGTTTTATAGTCCTTTGAGTATAGTTCCAAATTGCTGTCCAGAATGGTTGGATCAGTTCACAACTCCACTAACAATGCATTAGTGTTCCAGTTTTCTCAAATCTTCTCCAATCTTTATCATTTTCCTGTTTTATCATGTTAGCCAATCTGATAGGTATGATGTGGTACCTCAGAGTTGCTTTGATTTGCATTTCTCTAGGCAATAGTGATTTGGAGCATTTTTTACATAACTATAGATAACTTTAATTTCTTTATCTGAAAACTGACTGGTCATATCCTTTGATCATCATAATATTTTTTAAATGGAAGAAAATAAGAAGAGGTAACTATCAATATCATTTCAATTACATAATATTAAAAAGCTTTTCACACAGAGAATTATTAAAGATGAAATAAGCAAATAAACCATATAATTAGGAAATTATTGCATGAAATATTATGGATACCTGAGATATGTATGAAATTGACACATATCGAGGCCAAGAGTCACACCCTCAATAGATATGGTCAAAAAGATAAGAAAAGTTTTTAAAAGAACTGCATATAATAAATGACCTTATAAAATCAAGCTCCAAATCATTAATAGTAAGAGAAATACAAAATAAAAGATCTATGAGTCACACCCTATAAACCTGAAAAGATAAGAAGAATACACGAATAGTCAATGCTGGAGGTGTTGAGGTTCAGGGTGCTGGGGACCACAAAATACCCACACATCAGGCCCTGGTTGAATGAATTCAACACAAGCCTTCTTAAAGTTGAAAAAAACCAAAAATTCATTGAAGATTCATCATATTGGGTTGACTCTTAAGGAGTCTAAGAATTTGTATTAACTTGTATTTATATTTGCATTAATAGGGGGGGCGGAGCCAAGATGATGGAGTAGAAAGACACACATATGCTAGCTCTCCCCCACAGCACATAAAATACCTGTAAAGAAAGACTCTCAACAAATTCTAGAGCAGCAGAAGGCACAGAACAACAGAGTGGAGGAGATTTCCAGCCCAGGGTGACCTGAAAGGCCAACAAGAAATGTCTGTCACACCAGACATGAAGCAGAGCCCAGCCCAGCCTTGGCTGCTCTCATGCAGCTCGGCTCTGGGAGGAGGATATGAACAGGGCTCGGGGGGGTGGAATCTCCAGTAGCAGTAGCAGCTGTTCACAGATCCCTCAAACCACAGGCGCCAAAGGTCAGTGAGAGGGTTTTTTCAGCTGGCAGAAGGGAGAAGGGAGAAGGGCCTTCCCATAGCTCCGGACTTAGGCAGAGGCCACAGAGACCATATCGGGCAGGCAACAACAGTTCCCACAGCAGCCCCTACAGCAGCAGGCATCCATTTGTGGATTGTAAAACCCCTGGGGGCACTGAGCAGGTGATTTTTACCTCAGGCCTGTGTAGAGGCCCTGTGGCAGCTGATCTTCATCTCACACTGAATGGCGGTCCTGCCCCCACAGGTTATCTGAATTTCAGCGCTTGGTGGAACTGGGGGCCAGGAGGTTGTAAACAGGAAACTCTGCTAAGATTCTGGGCACTAAAATCTCTTCCTGCTCCCAGACCAGTCTCCATGTTTGATTGTGCCACATGGGAGGAACTGAGATCTTACAGATCCCCAGAGTATACCCTACTCTTGACAAAGGACCCAAAAGTCAAGTAACTGGTTGGGAAAAATGCCCCAAAAAGGGAAAAAAAATAAGACTATAGAAGGTTACTTTCTTGGTGAACAGATATCTTCTCCCATCCTTTCAGATGAGGAAGAACAATGCTTACCATCAGGAAATGACATAAAAGTCAAGGCTTCTGTACTCCCAAACATCCAAAATAAATATTCAATGGGCTCAGGCCATGGAAGAGCTCAAAAAGGATTTTGAAAATCAAGTAAGAGAGGTGGAGGAAGAATTGGGAAGGCAAATGAGAGAGATGCAAGAAAATCATGAAAAGCAGGTCAACACCTTGCTAAAGGAGACCCAAAAAAATGCTGAAGAAAATAACACCATGAAAAATAGGCTAACTCAATTGGCAAAAGAGGTTCAAAAAGTCAATGAGGAGAAGAATGCTTTAAAAAGAAGAATTAGCCAAATGGAAAAGGAGATTCAAAAGCTCACTGAAGAAAATAGTTCTTTAAAAATTAGAATGGAACAGATGGAGGCTAATAACTTTCTGAGAAACCAAGAAATCACAAAATAAAACCAAAAGAATGAAAAAATGAAAGATAACGTGAAATATCTCATTGAAACTGAGCTGGAAAATAGATCTAGGAGAGACAATTTAAAAATTATGGAACTACCTGAAAGCCATGATCAAAAAAAGAGCCTAGACATCATCTTTCATGAAATTTCAAGGAAAAATGCCCTGATATTCTAGAACCAGGAGGCAAAATAAATATTGAAAGAATCCACCAATCACCTCATAAAAGAGATCCAAAGAAAAAAACTCCTAGAAACACTGTGGCCAAATTCCAGAGTTCCCAAGTTAAGGAGAAAATATTGCAAGCAGCCAGAAAGAAACAATTCAAGTATTGTGGAAATACAATCAGGACAACACAAGATCTAGCAGCTTCTGCATTAAGGGATTGCAGGACTTGAAATATGATATTCCAGAAGTCAAAGGAACTAGGACTAAAACCAAGAATCACCTACCTGCAAAACTGAGTATAATACTTCAAGAGAATAAGTGGTCATTCAATGAAATAGAGGACTACTGAGCATTCTTGATGAAAAGACCAGAGCTGAAAAGAAAATTTGACTTTCAAACACAAGAAAGAAGAGAAGCATGAAAAGTTAAACAGGAAAGAAAAATCATAAGGGACTTACTACAGTTAAAATGTTTACATTCCTACATGGAAAGACAATATTTGTAACTCTTGAAACTTTTTTCAGTATCTGGGTAGTTGGTGGGATTATACACACTCATACACACACACACACACACACACACACAGATCACAGGGTGAGTCGAATAGGATGGAATCATATCTTTAAAAAAACGAAATTAAGGTGTGAGAGAGAAATATATTGGGAGGAGAAAGGGAGAAATGGAATGGGGCAAATTATCTCTCATAAAAGAGGCAAGTAAAAGACTTTTCAGTGGAGGGAAAAAGGGAGGTGGTGAGAGGAAAAACATGAAGCTTACTCTCATCACATTTAACTAAAGGAAGGAATAAAATGCACACTCATTTTGTTATGAAAACCTTTCTTACAATACAGGAAAGTGGGGGAGAAGGGGATAAGCAGGGTAGGGGGTGGGTATGATGGAAGGGAGGGTAATAGGAGGAGGGAGCAATTAGAAGTCAACACTCTTGGGGAGGGACAGGGTCAAAAGACAGAATAGAAACAATGGGGGGCAGGATAGGTTGGAGGGAAATATACTTACTCTTACATAACATGACTATTATGGAAGTCATTTGCAAAACTACACAGATGTGGCCTATATTGAATTGCTTGCCTTCCCAGTGGGGATGGGTGGGGAGGGAGGGAGGAAGAGAAGTTGGAACTCAAAGTTTTAGGAACAACTGCTAAGTATTGTTCTTGCGTACAACTAGGAAATGAGAAATACAGGTAATGGGATACAGAAATTTATCTTGCCCTACAGGACAAAAGAGAAGATGGGGATAAGGGAAGGGAGGGATGTTAGAAGGAAGGGCAGATTGGTGATAGAGGTAATTAGTATGCTCGGTGTTTTGGCGTGGAATGGGGAGAGATGGGAAGAAAATTTTGAACTCAAAATTTTGTGAAAATGAATGTTGAAAACTTAAAGAAAAAAATAAAAGAATAATAATAATAAAAAAACAAGCGGGCCAGATGGAATCCCAGCTAGACAGAGTCGCATTGAATCAGAGCACCTTCACAGAGGTGAGATAGAATTGAAATACAGAAAAAGACTAAGGGAGGAATCCCAGTGCTGCCAAGTAGTCTGGGTCCCCAGGGATGGTCTTGATAGGGAGGTCAACCTGGAATGTCCAGAGGTCTTGATGGGAATGACCAGTACCACAGGGTGAATGCAGATTGAGTCTAGGGAGGACTTGATGGGAGTGGATTTCGATAGGATCAAGGGTGGGGAATACAACAGAGATTTGGGAATAGTGATAATGAAGAGGCTGCCCAAAGATTCAAAGAGAGTTCAGGGAGGTTCCCCGAGGCTGTATCCCATCAGCGGGGCTGTAGGAAGGTAGACCCCGTAGTCCTGTTGGTGGAGCTGTGAATTTCTCCAGCCATTTTGCTTATCAGTTTGAAATCATGCGAGGAGACTAATGAAACTCTTCACAGCTTTTGACCCTTTCCTAATCCTCCTTAAAGTTAATGCCCTCCTTCTATTGATTATCTGCAATTTATTCTGAATATATCTTCTTTGCACGCATTGTTCACTCATTCGGTCTTGTCCACTTTGTGACTCTGTGGACAATATTATGTCAATACTACATACAGGGTTTTCTTGGCAAAGATACTGAAGTTGTAGTCCACTAAACCTCCCTAATATTTTTTCAGACATGCTGTTATCTAATTATGCTTCCTTCATCCTGCATTCATTCAATTTTTTAAAAAATAGAAACATAACAATTGGCATTTATTTTAGCAACAATGAAAAATCTTGAGATATTCTACAAATGGTGCCCTCATTCCCAGGCTACCTTCCCAACTCACCACTTACAGGTCTGCAGGGTAGGTCATGGGATAAGGAAGGGAGGAAGGGAGGAAGGAAGAAAAGGAGAAATAGTATAGCATCTGTGGGAAGACTGGGCACAAACTTGAAACATACTGAAATGAAGCACATGCATAGGTGATTATATTGAAAATTAGTTATTAAAACTTGTTTAAAAACCATTTTCACAGACCCCAAGGTAAGAATATTTGCCATATGTGTTAATCTTTCCTTTTATCATTTTTCTCCCTTTCTTCTGTATCATCTCCAAATTATCAGTTTATTTCTTTAAATTCAACACTCAGAACTAAACCCAATATTTCAGACGTAGTCTGACCAGAGCAAAGGATAGAAATATTTTTCCTCCACACCCCTAACCCTCAGTCCTTGGCCTTACCTAATGTAGCCTAAGATTTCATTCATGGGTAGAGGGGAGGAGAGTTGCTCTATTAGATTATTGACTCATACTGAGTTTGACATCTATTAAAACCCCCAGATCTTTTTCATATAAATTTCATTCACCTACCCTGTAGTGTGCTTATGAAGCTGACTTTTTGAACCAAAATGTAAGACTTTATATTATATTACTTAAATTTCATATTATTATCTATTTAGGCCAATGTTCTAGCCCAGGGGTGGGGAACCTGCAGCCTCAAGGCTACACATAGCTCTCTAGATCTTCAAGTGCTGTCTTTTGAATCCAAACTTCACAGAACATATCCCCTTAATAAAAGGATTAATAAAACCCTCCTAAAATGAGGCTGCAGGTTCTACACCCTTGGGCTAACATATCAAGATTTTTTTTTAACCTCGTAACTTTATTATATATTTAAAAAGAATAGTATGTTGTACATAATAGATTTGCAGTTTCATATGCAAACATTTTTTTATTATGTTATATTGTGGAAATGCTTGTTTTATTCTATAAATTACAGAATATAATAAACAATTTTTAAAAAAGACTATTTTTCACTATAACTTTGACTAATAAGTAATGAACTTTTCGGCTGTGGTGATGCACGATACGGCCAAGATTACAAAATGGCTCTCCATCTTGTTTGGCACCCTTCTGCAATTGCAATGTTGGCCACAGAGTCAGAGAGAGCCAAAGGGACCAGAGGCAGCTCTCGTCCTTAGGCCACCTAGAAATACAATTATCTGTTACTATTCAGTGCAATGAGAAGCATGCAGGGTAGTAAATGGAAATTGGCCTCAGAGCCAGGAAAACAAGGGTTCAAGTCCCACGTGTGACACATACTAACTGCACAATTCTGGCCAGATCATGTAATCTCTTAGCGCTCTAGATTCTGTGTTGGAGATAGTGCCAACCTGCATCGACAGAGGGTTTTTCTTCCTCAGGGAGCTCCCTAAACCAGTGTAATCATACATCCATATTTTATCCCCATCTCATATTCACAATGTGAATTTTGTCCAATGATCAACTAGTTACCATAAACTTTGAGGAACAGAATCTTACTAACGGGCTTACAAGAAAGGTTACCAGAGGGCCCAAATAAGTCCCAATGAAATCAAAGAATAACTCACAGTTTGCACTAGGGGAGACTATAAAAAACTTGAAATATGGTTAACTGTTTATGTCTAAATGGAACATCAAGATTTTTTTAATACTGACTTGTCATCTAGAGTTTTATCTATCCTTCTTGACTTTTTACCACCTGCAAATTTGATAAGCATGTCATTTATACCTTTACTCAAGTCACTGAAATATGACTAGAATGAAATTTATCCACAGATTCCCCTAGAGAACTCTATTAGAAATCTCCTTCCAAACTAACAATGAAGAATTAATGACCATTCTTCAAGTTCAAGTTCAGCCGTTCAAACAGTTCCAAATTCAAAGAATCATAATGGGCAGGTAGGTGGCACAGTGGAGTCAAGAAGACCTGACTTCAAATATGACCCTGGACACTTACTGTGTGATCCTGGGTATGTTACTTAAGCCTGTTGGCCTCATTTTCCTCATCTGTAAAATGAGCTGGAGAAAGAAATGGCAAACCACTCCAGTATCTTTGCCAAGAAAATCCCAAAAGACGTCACAGAGAGTTGGATATGATTGAAAAACGGCTAGACAACTAGCGATTGTATCATCATCTAGCCCACATCTCTCAAGCTTTTCCACTAAAATAACATCAAACGCTCTACTAGGAAGCATTTCTTTAGAAGTAACCTCTGTGATGATACAACCTGGCAACTGCTCCTGCAGATGCTACAGTTCACAGCTCCTGAAAATACAAAAAGGAAAATTTCTTGCTACAAAAGTCCTTGGCCCTATCCAACAATTCAGCATTGAAACTGACATGATGTTATTGTGGAAGTGACATTAAATAAAAAGCATTACCATCTGCTTTGCTCCAGAATACTACGGCTCATGGAATTCTTCCATCTGACTTGCAGCTGACACCTTCCACATGTGTTAGAATTAGAAAGCGAACGCCTTAAGAACAACAACTGTTTTGCTTTTTGATTTGTATTCCCCGGAACTTAGCGTTGTGTTTTGCATATAGTAAATCCTCAGCAAATATTTCATTCATCCATTCACTCACTAAAATCCAAGTAAGGCATAACTACTACATTCCCATTAGGTTACTAAACCTGTCAAAAGAGGGAAAGATTAATCTACTCTTGATCAGAAGACAGTTAGGTGGCTCAATAAGTGGAGCACTGGGTCTGGAGTCAGGAAGACCTGAGCTCAAATTTGGCCTCAGATACTTACTGGCTGTGTGACCCTGGGCAAGTCACTTAATTTCTGTTTGCTTTAATTCAGTGGAAGAGGAAATGGCAAACCACTCCAGCATCTCTGCCAAGAAAACCCCATGGACAGTATGGTCTGTGGGGTCACAAAGAGTCAGACTCAACTGAACAATTCTTGATCAAGCCATGATGGATCTTTGTGATCACCATTTGCTTTTCTAGTTAGAAGGAGGGGATGAATAAATGTAGTTTCAAATTTGTCTGGGTGGTTCCTTCCATTGCAGTGTCATTTGCCTTTTCTTGCCAAGATTCTTGATGACAAAGAGCATGGGGACAAGGACAGGATTGATCCTCCAGGCAAAACAAAAGAAGTGATGAGTAAGACTGGAAAAAGATGGAGTAGGATGGAGGAACCAACATGACCTACCAGTTGTATATGAACTGCACTGTCTTCCCAGAGCTTATCTGAGGTAGGTAGCAATCTGCTGTACTAGTGAGGCATTAGAACATCGCAGTGGAACTTGTTCTTGTCATTCTGACCCAGAATGATCAACAGAGTCCGAGGATCCTATATTTAGGGTGATAAAGAGGTCTCACAACTAAATCACTAATAGGAATCAAAGCACCTCAAAACCTGCTACCAGCATTGTGAACCACTTCCACAAATGACAGTGAGTTTTGCACTCCGATACTTTTTGATTCGATCCTAACCCTAACCCATCACAATAGAAAACAATTTGGAAGGATACTATATTAGTCACTAAACTGTTCGTGCTCTTTGACCCAATGATCCCATATTAGTGGGATATAATATAATAATGTCCACATGCTTCTTATGAGGTCAATGACAGAAGAGTTTCATATAAAACAAATTGTTCTGAGAGAAATAATTATTTCTTTGTTATATTAATAGCAAATTAGGACCAAGGTTTTCCCTCCTTTTTACTTTCTCATCTAGAAATCAACCAGCATGGGAAATCTTGGGCAAAGATTTACCCAGGCTAAGATCTAATCAAAGAGAGTAAAAGAAATTCTAAGTTTAAATGAAGAGGTAGATTCCTGCTCATTACATTTGGGAAAGTGTGGATTCTTGGGGACAAGATGACAACCAATGCAGAACCTGGACTGGAGACCTAACCAAGTAGGAAACAGGACAGTGGCATGGCTGACCTGGAACAAGTGACTGACTATGCAGAAGAGAAGGAGATCCAGAGCTCCAGCCTAGAGATGGCAACGCCAGTGATTGGAGACCAGCAGTCCTGGGAGCAGAAGACCAAACAGGAGAAGGAACTGGCAAAAGTTACAATGAAGAAGAAAGGTCTGGAACTAATAATGACAGAGATGAAAATCTCAAGGGCATTGGCAGAATGGAGCTTGCAGGAACGCCTGGGCAATGCAGTAGAAACTCTTATTACCCTTACTAACTAACCATTAAATGACCACACCTTGATGGATTTATTTATTGGAATAAAGGTTTCTTTCTCCACCCCCCCAAAAAATGTGGATTCTCCTTTTTGCCAGACAGGTGACGTGGAAGTTGATAAGTCTCTTTGACCAAAATTTAGGCGCTCAGCATCACAAACCCCAAGACCTTCACTGTAATTTTCATTCTCTCTTATTACTTGTTAACCAATCAGAGTTGATTGCCAGCCTCTGGATCATCTACTCTTCTAAGGGCAAATAAACCCTAAGTGCCTTCCTAAGAGAAGTCTTTGGCATTCAAGAGGGCCCCTGACTTCTTTTATTAATTAAGTGCTAACATTATTAATAAAATAACCCAGAAACTATGTCTCTTGAACTTTTTGAATGTCACAGTTCATAAAGCACTCTTTGTGGTAGCAAAAAACAAAAGAAAACAAAAAACACTGGAAACAAAATAGGTGTCCATCAACTGGGAAGTGGTTGAATGATTTGGAGTATCTCCATGGTACGTAGGTCCATGTGTTATCTATAGGTATTTACACATACACACGTTATATAATGCTGGTGTGCCACTCTTCCAATGTAGCTTCTCTCCGTTCCTCGAACTTCACATCTAATCACCTCTTCTTCTGCATTGTCCCTCGTGTTACCTGTATTATTAGAGTAGTCTAAACGAAATCAGTATAATATACTGCAAAAAGCAGTCGGAGGAGTTGGACAACTCTTACTTCCTATGAGACCTTTGGCCTGTGACTTCATCTCCACATTTTTCACCCTCTTCATCGGAGGTAAGCCAGGTGGTGCAGAGGATAACATGCTAAACTTGGATCAAATTCTGCCTCAGACACCACATGACAACGGGCAGTTTACTTAGTCTTTCTCAGCCTCATTTTCCCTATCTGTAAAATGGGAATAATAAGAGCACCAAGCTGACAAGGTGATGGTGAGGGTCAGATGAAATAACATGTGTGAATTGTTCTTGAGTTACTTTTCCTGACCCCATTTGAGGTTTTCTTGGCAGAGATACTGGAGTGGTTTGCCATTTCCCTCTCTAGCTCATTTGACAAATGAAGAAACTGAGTCAAACAGGGAGGAGTGATTTGCCCAGGGTCAAAGGGCTAGTAGTCAGGAAGACCTGAGTTCAAATGCTGCCTTAGATAGTTACTAGCTATGGACCCTGGGCAAATCACTTCACCCTGTTTGCCTCAGTTTCCTCATCTGTAGCTACCCCTTTACACATGTAAAACAAATTACAGACTTTAAAGTACTACATCAATACTACCTATTATAATAAACAATGCCATGAGAAATTCTGAGAAATATGGGAAAAGCTGTATGAAGTTATACGGTTAAGAAAGAGAAACTAAGAGAACATCTCCATATAACCACCTGGTGGTGCTAGCAAGCAAGGCAAAGGAGCTGTCAATCACCATTGAGCTAGGGACTTATCTTCATATCAGAGGGACTTGTCCTTATCCGCTCTGCGTAGGCAAGGTTTCCTTAGCAACTCACTCAGACCATGGTCTTCCTTTCATACTCTGAAGAAACTGTACCTTCCCGGGGAATGTGAAAATAGCTACCTATTCCATTTATTCCCTCTGCTGCTGGGGCTTTAACAGCTGATGTTAACAAGAGACATCTTCCTGGAAATGTCTCCCACTCTCTTGCAAGGCACTCATTAAAATGCCCTAATAAACTCTTCTCTCTATTAAATACATAGCTCTGAATCACACCCCACCCCACCCTAGCCAGTTGGCATTGGCACACCACAAGTGAATTCACAAAACTCAAAAACTACATTAAAAAATTACAAAAAATAATAATTTTGATTTCTGTCCTTTTCAAGTGGTGCATAATAAGCAGAGTACAATTTAGGAGAGGAAATTTTAAATTGTAAAGTTTAAAAATTGTTAAATTTTAAAATGTAAAACGATAAAGAACAAACAAATCTGCATACCTCCGGTTATTTACACGAAGAGCTGGAAAAGTGATAAGCAGCTTTGTCCAAGAGAAGTAAAGGATTTCCAGCTCCCAGAAGAGTGATTTTCTCTTAGGGGAAACAGAGAAAGAAAGGACAAAAGCCAGGTGAATGGTTTTCTTACTACCCTGACTGCTACAAATCCAAGGCCCTGTTCTTCCTCCTGGTTCCTGGCTGCAACACAGGATCAGTCTGAGTTCCTCAGTCCACCCTGGGCACTGCCTGCTGTCCACTATGATGCTGTTTTTTGCTGACCCATCTATAAGTAAGGTGGATTTTAGTGTGTAAAGTAGATTTTTGTTATTCTTTCTTACAGTTTAGTTTCCCAGGACCCATAGCCATAACAATCTCTTGTTCCCAGGTATTGGATATGAATTCTCATGAGTGTGGTTGAAAGCATCTCCATCATAATTGCACAGCATTATATAACGATAAATAGTATCAACATTAGTACTTAAACTGTAAATATCCACTGTGACTGTTCAGCGAGATACAGGGATGAGGTCATGTAAATTTGGAGATTACTGTAAGCAATATGCCCTCTTTGTTAGTTGCCCTATTAAGCTGGTGGATGTTGGTCAATGAGCGGTGAACCTTTAAGGCTGAGGGTAGAAACTGGAATGCCATGTGTGTCTTGATCTGCCCCCATCAAAGCTTGTTTGCTTCAACCAGCCCCCATGAAGGCTTGGGGAGATTTAGGGGAAGCACAAGCTGTGCCTGTCTCAATTGACCCCATCATGTAGGAATAGTTGCCCCCCACTTCTTGCAGGCCCCTGTGAGAAGGGTGATTAGGGAATGCTGTAGGAGTTGATGCTCCCATTATCAACAACTCCTCTTGAGAAGACTAGACTAGAAAAGTAAGATTATTAACCCCTCCGAATCTGTCTTCCTGCCTGACTGGATCAAGAGTGAACCTGTGCCAGAAGCCCTCCTGTGCGCTAGTGTTATCTGGCTTGGTTGGTTGGCCGGTTGCCTTTCATTCTCGAAGAGGACCAACATGATGTCACCATGATAAAGTGAACTTTCAGTATGTCTGACCATGGCTGATCAGACCAACACGAGCTCGGAATTCTCTGCCACAGGTTGGGCACAGATAGTCCTGTGAATATTTGGGGTGGATACTCCAAATCTGTGCATCTTATGTTTCCTGTCTCAATTCTGTCTCAATTCTGCTTTGCTCACAGAGCACAGTACCTTTTCTGCTGTGGGCATGCCATGCTGGTGGTTCTGTGCCAGTGTCTCCCATGCTTCACAGTCAAATCTAAAGTTCTTGAGAGAAACCTTGAGAGCGTCCTTGTGTCCCTTCCTCTGACCATCATGTGACCTATCTTACTCCATCCATTAAGCACGTCCTTGTGACTTATCATTAGGTAGCTTCTCCTGTAGCTCTTCTGAGGCACCTACTAGTTCCTAATGGCTTCCTGCCGCTTCTTCCCAGTGGGCCCCTTCCAAGGTCAAGATTAAGTATGAGTAACCATGCATGCTATGATTCAGTTCCTTCCCCTAAGTTTCTTGTCTTCCTTTTAGGAAACTGGAATTAAGTTACTTGCCCTTGGTCACACAGCTAGTAAGGATTTGAAGTCAGATTTGAACTCAGGTCTCCCTGATTCCAGGGCTGGTTCTCTATCCAATGCACATCTAAGATTCTCAGACCAAAGCCTAGCTCTACAAACACAATGTAAAGAGTAACAACACACATAAAAAATAGTAGAACAATGAACGTTAATGAAATAGTCTCAGTCCTGGAGAAACAACTTTAGTAAATTGGGACTACAAGTGTAGAATGTACTAGACTGAGTGTCTGGGGTCCACTGACTCCTCCTACATGTTTTTTGCTAGTTATAAGGGACAGTTCAATGGGGAACAGGAGCAAAATGAAATTACTTTGATATAAAAACAAAAGACAAATGAAAATTTGAAATAAAAAATCATTAGCATAATGCAAATATACTTTTGGGTTCCTCTTTTGTCCCAAAATTTCACCAAATAAAAAAATGAAATAAAACTGCCCTGAAGAAGTTTATATTCTACTAGGGGAGAACACATGTGCTGATAAGTAAATAAACTAGTCTCTCCCTGGCAAAGCAGATTAGTGTATGGTTTTGTTTTTTTTTTTTTTATAAATTTATTTCTTAAACTTTTTACATTCATTTTCACAAAATTTTGTGTTCCAAATTTTCTCCCCATTTGTCCCCTCCCCCCACTCCAATACACTGAACATTCTAATTTCCCCTATCACCAATCTGCCCTCTCTTCTATCATCCCTCCCTTCTCTTGACCCCATCTTCTCTTTTGTCCTGTAGGGCCAGATGACTTTCTATTCCCCATTAACCGTATTTCTTATTTCCTAGTAGCAAGAACAATACTAAACAGTTGTTCCTAAAACTTTGAGTTCCAACTTCTCCCCATCTCTCCCTCCCCACTCATTCCATTTGGGAAGGCAGGAAATTCAATATGGGCCATATCTGTGCAGTTTTGCAAATGACTTCCATAATAATCATGTTGTGTAAGACTAACTATATTTCCCTCCATCCTATCCTGCCCCCCGTTGTTTCTATTCTCTCTTTTGATCCTGTCCCTCCCTGAGGGTTGACTTCAAATTGCCCCCTCCTCCCATTGCCCTCCCTTCCATCATCCCCCACGCCCTGCTTATCTCCTTCTCCTCTACTTTCCTGTATTGTAAGATAGGATTTCATACCAAAATGAGTGTGCATTTTACTCCTTCCTTTAGTCAAATGTGATGAGAGTAAACTTCATGTTTTTTTTCTCAGCTCTCCTCTTTTTCCCTCCACTAAAAAGTCTCCTGCTTGCCTCTTGAATGAGAGATAATTTACGCCATTCCATTTCACCCTCTCTCCCCCAATACATTTCTCTCTCACCATTTACCTTAATTTTTTTAAGATATGACCCCATCCTAGTCAATTCACTCTGTGCTCTCTGTCTCTGTGTGCATGCATGTGTGTATGTGTGTGTGTGCGTGCACGTGTGCATGTGTGTGTGTATGTGTGTGTGTGTGTGTGTGTGTGTGTGTGTAATCCCACCAACTACCCAGATACTGAAAAGTTTCAAGAGTTACAAATATTGTCTTTCCATGTAGGAATGTAAACAGTTCACCTTTGGTAAGTCCCTTATGACTTCCCTTTGCTGTTTACTTTTTCATGCTTCTTCTCATTCTTGTGTTTGAAAGTCAAATTTTCTTTTCAGCTCTGCTCTTTTCATCAAGAATGCTTGAAAGTCCTCTGTTTCATTGAAAGACCATATTTTCCCCTGAAGTATTATACTCAGTTTTGCCGGGTAGGTGATTCTTGGTTTGAGTCCTAGTTCCTTTGACTTCTGGAATATCCTATTCCATGCTCTTCGATCCCTTGATGTAGAAGCTGCTAGATCTTGTGTTATCCTGATTGTATTTCCACAATACTAGAATTGTTTCTTTCTAGCTGCTTGTAAGATTTTCTCCTTGACCTGGGAATTCTGGAATTTGGCCACAATGTTCCTAGGAGTTTCTCTTTTTGGATCTCTTTCAGGGGGTGATCAGTGGATTTCTTGAATACTTATTTTGCCCTCTGGTTGTAGAATCTTAAGGCAGTTTTCCTTGATAATTTCATAAAAGATAATGTCTAGGCTCTTTTTTTGATCATGACTTTCAGGTAATCCCATAATTTTTAAATTGTCTCTCTTGGATCTATTTTCCAGGTCAGTTGTTTTTCCCATGAGATATTTCACATTCTCTTCCATTTTTTCATTCTTTTGGTTTTGTTGGGTGATTTCTTGGTTCCTCAGAAAGTCATTAGCCTCCATCTGTTCCATTTTAATTTTGAGAGAACCATTTTCTTCAGTGAGCTTTTAAACTTCTTTTTCCATTTGGCTCATTCTGCTTTTGAAAGCATTCTTCTCCTCATTGGCTTTTTGAACCTCTTTTGCCAATTGAGTGAGCCTATTTTTCAAGGTGTTATTTTCTTCAGCATTTTTTGGGTCTCCTTTAGTAAGGTGTTGACCTGTGTTTCATGCTTTTCTTGCATCTCTCTCATTTCTCTTCCGTTTTTCCTCCACTTGTCTAACTTGATTTTCAAAATTCTTTTTGAGCTCTTCCATGGCCTGAGTCCATTGGATATCTATTTCAGATGTTTGAGGTACAGAGGCCTTGGCTTCTATGTCTTTCCCTGATGGTAAGCATTGTTCTTCCTCATCAGAAAGGAAAGGAGGAAATATCTGTTCACCAAGAAAGTAACTTTCTATGGTCTTATTTTTTTTTTCCTTTTCTGGGCATTTTCCCATCCAGTTACTTGACTTCTGAGATTCCTCTGCACCCTGCCTAGATCCTCCCAGCTAGTGCTTGGGGTCTGAGATTCAAATGCTGCTCCTCAGCCTCAGGGCTTTTGTGGGGGGTGGGGTTGCTATTTAGTGGGATTAAGTTCAGGTTCTCAGGTGGGGGCAGGGCCACCTCCCAGGCTCAGTTCCCTCAGGGCTTTTATGCAGAGACTTTCAACAATGGAGCTCTTGCCTGCTCCAAGAGTCCCTGGCCACTGCTTCCCCCACTGCTTCCTCCCGAGGGGTCCTGAGTTATGGAGATACCCCACTCCCCTCTCAGCCGCCAGATAGGATCTCTCACTGACCTGTGCACCTGTAGGTGGAGGGACCCTAGTGGCAGTTGGAGATTCCATCCCTGAAGCCTGCTCCTATCTGCTCCTCTCGGGGCCACGCAGCCAAGGCAGGGCTGGGCTCCGCTCCGGGTCCAGTGAGTGATAGACCTTTGGTGTCAGTTTTTCAGGGCTCTCTGGAACAGAAATCTCCTCCACTCCATTGCTGCACAGATTCCAGTGCTCCAGAACCCGTTGGGAGTTCTTTTTATAGGTAATATATGAGCTGCGGGTTCAGAGCTAGCATATGTGAATCTTTCTACCCTGACATCTTGGCTCCTCCCCCCCAGTGTGTGGTTTTGAAAAAAGGTTCAAGAGACATAATTTCTGGGTAATTTAATCATTTTATCAATAATACCAATATTTTAATAAAGAGCTATCATTTGGCAAAGATAGTCACAGTGGCAAGCTCACAGTTTTTTGCCCTTTTGGAAAAGGAGTGTTCAAAAGGATGGCAATCAACTCTGATTGGTTAACAATTAATGAGACAATGAATATTACAATGAGAGACTAAGACATTATGTCACCCTTGGACAGAGAGATGATCTCTATAATCAGATCACCCTCAGCCTTGGGCAATTTAAACAATAGGGTCTGTCTCTACCCAAACTTGATTGAATGAAATTCACCTTAGACTTGACATTCTTTGTAAGGTTGGATAGGGTTGGATAAAGGAGAAAGTTAATTCAATCATTGGAGACTGAGGTCTTTGAAATGAGGGAAAAGAGAGAAAATAGAGAAATCTGAATCTCCCTAAATCTTTCATTATTCATAATCATTTCTCCTACTTTTGATTTATAGTCTTACTTGTCTAGCAGACATCAGTGACTAGCCCAGGGTCACATTTCCTGGCAAACCATCACTCCTCTTAGAGAAAATTGCTTATCACCTTTCCAGCTCCCAGTGAAAGTAGTGAGGCGTACACAGATTTGCTACTTTAAATGTTCTTTTTAAATATGTCACAAGCAGGACCTGAAGGAAGCCAGGTCTCTGGCTCCCTAAGGCTAATCTACACTACTCTTTGACTGCCACATGTCTTCTGTGTCATAATGGCACTCCAGGCAATGGGAAATGAGGATGAGAAAGAGCCAGTGGGAGGGTCAAAAGAACTAGAAGAACAAAACTGATACTGACTGGCAATTCCCAGACTGAAAAGTGGGATTATCCTGATAGAAGGCAGCTGGATAGTGAAGAAAGGGGGGAAAGTGTGATGATTAAGGAAACAGAAGAAGAGTGAACGGGTCACCATGCAAAGTATAACAACAAAAGAAAAAAGAGAGAAATAGAAAGAGGAGAAAAATAGAGAGAGAGAAAGAGAGAGGGAGAGATAGAGAAATAAAGAGAGAAAGAGAGAGAGGCTGCTTATTTTTCTTTTTTTATTTTAAAGTTTTTATTTATATTATTTTATTTATATTATTTATTTATTTATATTATTATATTCTTTCCCTCCCTCTAGCCCCTCTCCCTCTCCCCATTGAATAGGCAAGAAATATGATGCCCATTATACAAATGAAGTCATGCAAAACACATTTCCACATTAGCTATGTTATGGAGGGTAGGGAGAAGAAGCAAGAAAAAGAAAAAAAAATGAAAAAAGACGATGCTTCAATCTGTACCCAGAGTTCATCACTTAACTCTCTGGAAGGGGATAGCATTTTCATCATGAATCCTTAGGAATTCTCAGTTGTTTTGATTGGATTACTTAAATATTTCACAGTTGATCAATTACTATATTATAACAATATTATATATTGTACTGTGTACAATATTCTCAGAATTCTGCTCACTTTACCTTGTTTCTGTTCATATAAATCTTTCCAAGTTTTTCTGAAACCATTTTCCTCTTCCTTTCTTATAGCACAATGGTATTCTATCACTCAATTTGTTCAGGCGTTCCTCAACTGATACAGGTTGCCTGTTTTCCATAGTGAGTTATTATTAACATTTGAGGTCATGCTGTCAATATTCTATGACTCAAAATGTCTGAATCAAAGTGCCAAATTAATCTTAATTTTTGCTGTGATAAGCCAGTTCAATTTAGTGAGAATTCAAGGGCCTAATATGTGCCAGGCACTCAGTGAGACTATGAGAGAAAAAGACACAAATGTAAGAGACCCTGCTCTCCAGAGCTAACATTCTACAAAAGGAGAACATATTCACAGATTAGTCATTTTTGCCCAGGGTCACATAGCTAGTAAATGTCTGAAGTGGGATTTGAACTCAGGTTCTCTTGTAATATGTACAATTTTAAAATATATAAAAAGGTATAATGGGCAAGTCACTGAGATCCAGAAGAAAACATATCATATATATATATATATGGGTGCGTATGTGTGTATATATGTGCATAATTTCAAACTTGAAATTAATTTTTGACATGAAAGCTTCCTTTTAATTTAAAATTCAATTTTTCTCTTCTTCCTACACTGATAACACCTTCTTATCCCACAAATCCTCTACCTCGTTTTAATTTCCTTGTATATATATATTTTTTAGTGGCCAGTAAATAATACTAATAGGCAGCATCTGGACCAGTGGCTAGAGGACTGGCTTGGGGGTCAGAGAGTGTGGCCTCAAAACTCTGTCTCACTGCTTATGTCATCTTGGGCAAGCACCATGGCCTAGAATGTTCGGCTACCTCTGTCACTTCAGTAATCAAATGAAGGCTTTGGACTAGCTTGTTGCAGGAGTACTTTCCAGCTTCTAGATTTATGAATCTATAATAATAATGAGGCAGCTAGGGTTGTCAAAGGTTACAATGCTGGATACAGTGTTAGGAAGACATGAATCCTATTAGCTGTGTGGCCCTGGGCAAATAACTTGATCATCTATAAAATGAGGATATATAATAGCACCCGCGTCTCAGGGTTGCTGTAAGAACAATACAAGATGATATTTGTAAAGTACTTTGTTGTCTGGTTGATGGTTATTGTCCAAGAGGACAAAAATGACATCTGTATGCTGGAGTCACATTTCAATATCAGCTGTGACTGATCAGCCCCAGACAAGCTCAGAATGCTCTACCACAGGCTGGGTGCAAATATTCCATGTGAACATTAACAAGGCTTGAGGCAGTATCTAAATACTGGCCGTTATTGTTATCATTACAGGTCCCCAAAACAAAGTCTTGGCAGTTAGGTGTCTCAGTGGATACAGCACTGGGCCTTGTGAGAAATGAGTATTTCTCTCTTGTATTTAATAGCTAATTATTAAATCAGGACCAAGTTTTTCCTCTTTTCTACTTCATCTAGAAACCCACCAGTGTGGGGAATTTCTCTTAAAGATTTACTCAGGCCAAGATCTAATAAAAATGTAAAACAAATTCTAAGTTTAGGCTAATACTGTATTTCTGCTCAGACAGGTCTGGGAAAATGTTGATCTCTCTTTTGTCAGACAGATGATATGGAAATGGATAAGTCTCTTTGGCCTAGATTTGAGTGACCCAAGTCACTATTTCAAGACCCTCATTTTAATATAGCCCAGCTCCCATTGGGTTAACCAACCAGTTGACTGATACTCCTCAGGAATATTTACTCTACAAAGGGCATATGAACTGTGAGCCCAATGTCATTAGAGGTCTTTGGTCTAAGAGAGATGGCCAAATGATCAATCTTTTGTTGATAAACATGTTGGCCTTCTTAATAAAATGATTAAATTACCCAGAAACTCTCTCAGAATTTTTTAATCATTATAGCCTGGAGTCAGGAAAACAAGCTCAAATCTAGCCTCAGACCCTTCTTAGCTATGAGACCCATGAGCAAGTCACTTCACCCAGTTTGCCTCAGTTTCCTCATCAAATGGAGAAGGAAATGACAAACCACTCCAGTGTCTCTGCCAAGAAAACCCCAAATGGATAGGGGGAGGAGCCAAGATGGTGGAGTAGAAAGACTCACGTATGCTAGCTCCGAATCCACAGCCCATAAATTTCCTGTAAAAAGAACTCCCCACAAATTCTGGATGAGTGCAAGGAGCGCACCAATGCAGAGGAGGAGATTTCCGTTCCAGAGAGCCCTGGAAAGTCATCCCCAGGGGTCCCTTGTGCACCAGCAGTGGAGCCCACCCCTGCGCTGCCCTGGGCACACGGCCCCAGAGGAGCAGATCCGAGCAGGCTTCAGGGACAGAATCTCCAGTGGCCGCGAAGGTCCCTCCACCCACAGGTGCTCCAGGTCAGTGAGAGAGACTTCTGGGCTGGCTGAGAGGGGAGCGGGGTGTCTCCGTGACTTGGGCCCCCTCGGGAGACAGCGGCAGAGGCAGACGTGGCCCAGGACTCCCGGAGGAGACAAGAGCTCAGGACCAATACTGAAGGTCTCTGCACAAACCCCCTGAGGGAACTGAGCCTGGGAGGCGGCCCTGCCTCCACCCCAGCACCAGAACTTAAGCTCACATTGAATAGCAGCCATGCCTGCCGCAGAAAGCCCATTTGAATCTCAGACCCCAAGCACTACCTGGGCGGATCTAGGTGGAGGTGGACAGGAATCTCAGAAGTCAAGTAACTGGCTGGGAAAATGCCCAGAAAAGGGAAGAAAAATAAGACCATAGAAAGCTACTTTCTTGGAGAACTGATGTTACTTCCTCCTTTCATTTCTGAGGAGGAAGTATAATGCTTGCCATCAGGGAAAGACGTGGAGGTCGGGGCCTCTGAATCCCAGACATCCCAGGTGGATGTCCGGTGGGCTCAGGCCATGGAAGAGCTCAAAAAGGATTTTGAAAATCAAGTTAGACAGGTGGAGGAAAAACTGGGAAGAGAAATGAGAGAGATGCAAGAAAAGCTTGAAAAACAGGTCAATACTAAAGGAGACCCAAAAAATGCTGAAGAAAATAACACCTTGAAAAATAGGCTCACTCAATTGGCAAAAGAGGTTCAAAAAGCCAATGAGGAGAAGAATGCTTTCAAAAGCAGAATGAGCCAAATGGAAAAAGAGGTCCAAAAGCTCACTGAAGAGAATAGTCCTCTCAAAATTAGAATGGAACACATGGAGGCTAATGACTTTATGAGAAACCAAGAAATCACAAAACAAAACCAAAAGAATGAAAAAATGAAAGAGAATGTGAAATATCTCATGGGAAAAACAACTGACCTGGAAAATAGATCCAAGAGAGACAACTTAAAAATTATGGGACTACCTGAAAGCCATGATCAAAAAAAGAGCCTAGACAGCATCTTTCATGAAATTATCAAGGAAAATTGCCCTGAGATTCTACAACCAGAGGGCAAAATAAGTATTCAAGAAATCCACTGATCACCCCCTGAAAGAGATCCAAAAAGAGAAACTCCTAGGAACATTGTGGCCAAATTCCAGAATTCCCAGCTCAAGGAGAAAATATTGTAAGCAGCTAGAAAGAAACAATTCCAGTATTGTGGAAATACAATCAGGGTAACACAAGATCTAGCAGCTTCTACATCAAGGGATCGAAGAGCATGGAATAGGATATTCCAGAAGTCAAAGGAACTAGGACTCAAACCAAGAATCACCTACCCAGCAAAATTGAGTATAATACTTCAGGGGAAAATATGGTCTTTCAATGAAACAGAGGACTTTCAAGCATTCTTGATGAAAAGAACAGAGCTGAAAAGAAAATTTGACTTTCAAACACAAGAATGAGAAGAAGCATGAAAAAGTAAACAGCAAAGGAAAGTCATAAGGGACTTATCAAAGGTGAACTGTTTACATTCCTACATGGAAAGACAATATTTGTAACTCTTAAAACTTTTCAGTATCTGGGTAGTTGGTGGGACCACACATACACACACACATACATGTACACATATGCACGCACACACACATACACACATGCACACACATATGGAGACAGAGAGCACAGAGTGAATTGAATAGGATGTGACCATATCTTAAAAAAATTAAGGTAAATGGTGAGAGAGAAATGTAGTGGGAGGAGAGAGGGTGAAATGGAATGGGGTAAATTATCTCTCATTCAAGAGGCAAGCAGGAGACTTTTTAGTGGAGGGGAAAAAGAGGAGAGCTGAGAGAAAAACATGAAGTTTACTCTCATCACATTCGACTAAAGAAAGGAGTAAAATGCACACTCATTTTGGTATGAAAACCTATCTTACAATACAGGAAAGTGGGGGAGAAGGAGATAAACAGGGAGAGAGGGATGATGGAAGGGAGGGCAATGGGAGGAGGGAGCAATTTGAAGTCAACACTCAGGGAGGGACAGGATCAAAAGAGGGAATAGAAACAATGGGGGGCAGGATAGGATGGAGGGAAATACAGTTAGTCCTACACAACATGACTATTATTGGAGTTATTTGCAAAACTACACAGATATGGCCCATACTGAATTGCCTGCCTTCCCAAATGGAATGGGTGGGGAGGGAGGGATGGGGAGAATTTGGAACTCAAAGTTTTAGGAACAACTGTTGAGTATTGTTCTTGCTACTAGGAAATAAGAAATACAGTTAATGGGGAATAGAAAGTCATCTGGCCCTACAGGACAAAAGAGAAGATGGGGACAAGAGAAGGGAGGGATGATAGAAGAGAGGGCAGATTGGTGATAGGGAAAATTAGATTGCTGGGTGTATTGGGGTGGGGAAGGGGATAAATGGGGAGAAAATTTGGAACCCAAAATTTTGTGAAAATGAATGTAAAAAGTTAAATAAATAAATTTATATTAAAAAAAAAAAAAAAAGAAAACCCCAAATGGAGTCAAGAAGAGTTGTACACAATTGAATTACTGAACAAAAAATGGAAGAATATTAAAGATGACCTTGACTTAAGTTTCCTTGAAGAATATCTGCTCACATCAGGCTAATTGCCTTGCTTTTCTTTCCCACTTGCTACAGCTCACAATGCCTTGGTATGTTTTCTGTTAAAAACATTAAAATGATCCTCAAACACTACTGATTCCAAATAGGGGAGTGATTTCTTTTAGATATAGAAGTTATTGCTGACCTAACATACTATGATAAAGTGTAAGGTGACCTTTAATTACCCTAGAATTTGTCTTTTCCAAGATTTGAAACTGGCACGTTTTATGTCCCTTAGCTTTATCCTGCTAATTTCCCGATAAAGGCAAGCACTCCTTATCCTGAGCAGTCTGCAAAATGCTGAGGGAAGCTGCGGTCCAGCCCAGTTAACTTGCCAGCCTTAGCGGCAGAGAATAAAAACAATAGTTCTGACTCTCAGTCCAACATTGTGAAAAGTCCACAGGGATTTTCACTTTCTGCTATTGCTTTCCTTTGTGTATGTAAGCTGAGACTACAGACTTTTCTGAGTCCAATGATAATAATGGCTCACATTTTCATAGTTTTCTAATAAAATTTCTTTGTTAGGTAAGCATAAATTTTTTCCCTTCCTCCCTTTTTTTTACAGATAGGGAAATTGAGGTTCCAAGAAATGGCATGATGCTGACTACCATAGCTAGCAAGTGGCATCACTGGGATTGATTCTCAAGATTCCTGACACAGAGCCTAGGTCTCAATCCCCTACAATGCATGGCCAGTTCTGTTCTGGTACTGAAAATCTGTGTTGAACTGCCTAACACTCAGTCCTGGTTTCATCTGAGTTGCTGGGTTGAATGTAAGGATTGAATGAATCATTCGTCTTAAGTGCCCATTCCAGCTGTGCTGGGAACTTTCAAGGTAATCTAAATTTAGTTCACAACAGGCTAACAGACTAGACATGAATTTTAAAATAAAACACTTAATTAGAAGTAAAAGAAATAGGAAAATATTCTCAGTACCTATAGTCCAAAAATTATAATTAGAATAGCCAGCATTTATGTAGGATATGGAAAAAACAGGGTATAAATAAGTATAAAACGTGGCATAAAGAGGAATTTATTATGTAAGAACAAGTCCTGGCTTTTTCTACTGCCTCGAGAAGGAAAGCACAGGGATGGGAGACCAGTTTTTAAAAGTAGCTAGAAGAGAAGTATATGAATTTGAGGGATATTTGTTAAGTGTGGAAGGAAGTGTGTGAAACCCCTGCCTTGATTGTCAAGTAAGTCCACTGACTGGACATCTGCCCCACTCCACACCAGTCACCAGTTCAGAAACAGAAGGTTGCTCCTGCCCCCACCTCCCCACTTCCCAATCTGTATTAATTCATTCAACATTGGAGTCCTGGGGCAAAGCTGACCTGGCTGAGAATGAGTAATTCACTCAGCCTTGCCTCAGGACTCCATCAACTCTTGCTTTGACCATCAGGCAAGAACAACAACTGGGCATCTCCATTCAGGGGTCAGAAATCAACATTCCCTCCTGTGAAGGGGGTGCCAATCTACTTTCCCAAGACTCCCTCTAGTTCTGGCATAGATAGCCAAGGTTCTCCTCCTCTTCCACTGTGCTTCCAGAACCTCTATTCTATTTTTAACAAACTGCCCTTTAGAGGGGGGCGGATCCAAGATGGCGGAGTAGAAGGACGCACGTTTACGAGCTCCGAAACCAAAGCCCATAAAAGTAATGTAAAAAGAGATCCCCATAACTTCTGGGTCAATACAAGGTGTGCAGAAACGGAGTGGAAGAGATTTCCGTTCCAGGGAGCCCTGGAGACCCGTCCCCAGGGTCCATTGCACCCTGGAAAGTGGACCCCACCCCCAGCGCTGACCTGGCCACAGCTCCAGAGAAGCTGATCCGAGCAGGCTTCAGAGACAGAAGCTCCGGCAGCCAGGAAAGTCCCTCTGCCCACAGAAGCTACAGGTCAGTGAGAGAGAAGGCCAGGCTGGAGGAGGGGAGCAGAGCATCTCCATGACTCGGGCCCCCTTGGGAGGAAGCCGCGGTGGCAGAGACGGGAGCAGGAAGCGGCGGAGGCAGAGGGGTGGGCGGCGGCTGAGGCGGCAGAGGCCCGGGACTCAGGAATCCCCCAGCAGCAGGCAGGATCTTCATTACGGAAGGTTCCTGCATAAAACCTGAGGGAGCTGAGCCTGGGAGATGGCCCTGCCCCCACCCGTTCCATTCCTGAAAGTCTCTACATAAAGCCCCTGAGGGAACTGAGCCTGGGAGGCGGCCCTGCCCCCACCCCAGCACTAGAACTAAAGCTCACTGATTGACAGCCGGCAGGAGGAAAGCCCATTTAAATCTCAGAGGCCAAGCACTAGCTGGGAGGATCCAGGCGGGGGTGGAAAGGAATCTCAGAAGTCAAGTAACTGGCTAGGAAAATGCCTAGAAAAGGGAAGAAAAATAAGACTATAGAGAGTTTTTTCCAACAAATGCAAATGATCCCGACCTTTGGATCTGATGACGAGGACGTATCCTTGCCATCAGGGAAAGACGTGGAGGGCGGGGTCTCAGTACCCCAGACACCCCAGGGGGGGTGGCGGGTGGGCTCAGGCCCTGGAAGAGCTCAAAAAGGATTTTGAAAAGCAAGTTAGACAGGTGGAGGAAAAACTGGGAAGAGAAATGACAGAGATGCAAGAAAAGTATGAAAAACGGGTCAATACCTTGGTAAAGGAGACCCAAAAAAATGCTGAGGAAATTAACACCTTGAAAAATAGGCTTACTCAATTGGCAAAGGAGGTCAAAAAGCCAATGAGGAGAAGAATGGTTTCAAAAGCAGAATGAGCCAAATGGAAAAAGAGGCTCAAAAGCTCACTGAATTTAATAGTTCTCTCAAAATTAGAATGGAACAGATGGAGTCTAATGACTTTATGAGAAACCAAGAAATCACCAAACAAAACCAAAAGAACGAAAAAATGGAAGAGAATGTGAAATATCTCATGGGAAAAACAACTGACCTGGAAAATAGATCCAGGAGAGACAATTTAAAAATTATGGGACTACCTGAAACTCATGATCAAAAAAAGAGCCTAGACATCATCTTCCATGAAATTATCAAGGAAAACTGCCCTGAGATTCTACAACCAGAGGGCAAAATAAGTATTGAAAGAATCCATCGATCACCACCTAAAAGAGATCCAAAAAGAGAAACTCCTAGGAACATTGTGGCCAAATTCCAGAACTCCCAGCTCAAGGAAAAAATCTTGCAAGCAGCTAGAAAGAAACAATTCCAGTACTGTGGAAATACAATCAGGATAACCCAAGATCTAGCAGCTTCTACATTAAGGGATCGAAGGGCATGGAATAGGATATTCCAGAAGGCAAAGGAACTAGGACTCAAACCAAGAATCACCTACCCAGCTAAACTGAGTATAATACTTCAAGGGAAAATATGGTCTTTCAATGAAACAGAGGACTTTCATCATTCTTAATGAAAAGACCAGAGCTGAAAAGAAAATTTGACTTTCAAACACAAGAATGAGAAGAAGCATGAAAAAGTAAACAGCAAAGAGAAGTCTTAAGGGACTTACCAGAAGTGAACTGTTTACATTCATACAGGGAAAGACAATATTTCTAACTCTTAAAACTTTTCAGTATCTGGGTAGTTGGTGGGACCACACATACACATGTACACGCATGCACACACATACACACATGCACACACATACAGAGATAGAGAGCACAGATTGAACTGAATAGGATGGGACCATACCTTAAAAGAAATTAAGGTAAATGGTGAGAGAGAAATGTAGTGGGAGGAAAGAGGGGGAAATGGAATGGGGTAATTATATGTCATTTAAGAGGCAAGTAGGAGTTTTTCTTAGTGGAGGGAAAAAGAGGAGAGCTGAGAAAAAAAAAGAAAACAAGAAGTTTACCCTCATCACATTTGACTAAACGAAGGAGTGAAATGCACACTCATTTTGGTATGAAAACCTATCTTACAGTATAAGAAAGTGGGGGAGAAGGAAATATTGCAAGGGGGGGGATGATGGAAGGGAGGGCAAAGGGAGGAGGGAGCAATTTGAAGTCAACACTTGGGGAGGGACAGGATCAAAAGACAGAAGAGAAACAATGAGGGGCAGGTTAGGAGGGATGGTAATCCAGTTAGTCTTACACAACACGACTATCAGGGAGGTCATTTGCAAAACTACACAGATATGGCCTATATTGAATTGCCTGCCGTCCCAAAAGGAATGGGTGGGGAGGGAGGGATGGGGAGAATTTGGAACTCAAAGTTTTAGGAACAACTGTTGAGTATTGTTGTTGCAACTAGGAAAGAAGACATACAGTTAATGAGGAATAGAAAGTCATCTGGCCCTACAGGAGAAAAGAGAAGATGGAGAGAAGAGAAGAGAGGGATGATAGAAGAGAGGGCAGATTAGAGATAGGGAAAATTAGATTCATTGGGGTGGGGGGAGGGGAGAAAAGGGGAGAAAATTTGGAACCCAAAAATTTGTGAAAATGAATGTAAAAAATTAAATAAATAAAATTTTTTTAAAAAAAACAAGCTGCCCTTTATATTAGATGTGCTCCGCCCCCTCCCCGGGAATTGCTTTATACACATTTTATATTTACTTATTGTTAATTAGCAGGTATTGTTAGTTACCAGAACAAACCTCAAAATTTAAAACAGTTTTAGAAAGAAATTAATTTGATCACTTGGCAAAAGAGAGAGCTAGAAGAAGATGTGGCTCCTCTGTCAAATTCCTTTGAGGTTTACATTATATAGAGCTCAGACAAGGGCATAAATATATTTTCCTGATTGGCCTCACAGGGGCAGTAGGTAGTCTCCAGAGAAGGTCAATTTGAGATGTATATTAGCAGGTAACTCAATCTAATTTGGGGAACCCGAAACACAAGCTCACACCAAAATAAGATGTGAGCAGACCCTGGACCCAGAACAAGCTCCACGTGGGTTTTAACCATCCCTCACAGACATCAGCTCCTCTGGAGCCTCTCTGAGGTCAGCCTGACCTCTACAATCAGCTTTTGGTTGGATAATTTCTGGCTACATAAAGCTAAGTTCAAGTAATCTTAATAAATAGGAAATAATATAGTATTTGTTTTCACAATGTGGTCTAACTTTTCTTCTGGGCTCCTTGTTTCATCACATTGCTTCTTCTCAGCTCCTGGTGCCCATTATTGTCTTGGGATTCCAATAGGGTATGGATGAAAAAGTTTAAATTCTTCAGATCTTTCAAGGTTCATAAGGCTCTTCTGGCCAAGGCGAGGTAGGGGGTGAGGAGACCAAGACTGAGAGCCAATCTAAGGTTCTGTTGGTCTGTCAATAAACATTTATTAAGCACCTCCTATGTGCCAGTACTGTGCTACAAATATGAATCCAAATATCATCTAAATATAAAAATATGAGGATACAAATATGAAAATATGGAGATACAAATATGGAAAAAGACAGCTCTCACCCTTAAGGAGCTCTTACATTCTAGTGGAAGAAGATAAATAAAAGGAAACTGAAATGAGGGAGGCTCTTCGATGGGGGGCCACCCCTGGAGGGTATAGTGGAAAATTGTCTGGAGTTCAGCCTACAAGAGAATAAGGCATTGCTGGCCCCCTCAATGGAAGCTCTGGGAGGAGCCATCCACTCAGATGGAGAGGCCACAGAGGCAGAAGATTCTTCCATGTGTGAATTCCAGGGTTACAGTGAGTCTGTAGCGCAAGAGGTTTCTGGAGCACAGCGAGAGAATCTGAAGTGCAGCTGGTAGAGGAATGAGGAAAAATATTAAAATGTTTGTGTTCCTGTAGCACAAATGTCTTTTTGAAAATCATAATCACTGGGCATAGGCATTATAAGCCATCTTGAAACTATCTCAGACCATCACAAACATTCTACGGAAATGAACCTTACATTGACTCATTGCCGTATGAAAGCTATTTTCTGATTTAGACTTATCTTCCACTTACTTGACTCTTCTATTGGGCAAATTTTCAAATGTTTGGCAACATTGGTCAGTAGAGCTTCTGTGAGACCATAGCTAGTGTGCCAATGGTAGAAGAAAAGACAGTCAAATCTCTGAAGTCCTTTCTTAAAAAGGCAAATTTATATATAAACATTGTTAAACTCAATGCACTACCTGCACCTGAACTTTAAGTACATTTACCATTTAATACAGCACTTTTCATTAGCCAGTAGAAAAGTGACCTTGTAAAATATCTTACCATTTCCACTGCATATTTGTGTTTTCACCTTATTCTTATTTTAAATCAAAATATTATAATAAACTTGATGCAGAGCCAGATTTACATTAAGTCAAATACTGCAAATCTTTGTTCAAATAAAAAAAGTCCAATATCAAAATAGTTTGACATGACTATTATATTATTTTAACCATCTTCCAAGTTGTAACATTTGTATTAAAATGATATTTATGTTCAACAAAATTGGTAAAGACATGAAGTCTTGCAGATAACAGTAAGCATATGAAATCTTGTTGGATTACTCCTTTTAATTCTTATAGAATGTCCCATGCAAAATATTCATGTAATTTTATATTTAGAGTTTTCATAACCATAGGTACAATAAATATTTATTTTATAATTATATAATATAAATTTTAATTTGAAACTTTGGGAGGAGGGCAAAATTTATCATTGTAGCTATTGTAAGCACTTGAAAAAATATGTATTATAAATTATACTAGGAAGTTCACAGCACATTTTTATTGTTGGGACAAGGGTTCATGGAACAAAAATGTGGGAAACCACTGTCACGCACCATACAAGTTCATCCCCTCATTCCCCGAGGACCGAAGTATAGAGAGCTTTATCCCCATTTCTTACTCCAAGGAAGCCATTTTCTTAGGTCTATAATTAACTTAAACTTCTATCCTTTTATAGAACCATATTTATGTGTTAAACTATTGTATCCATGTCTGTATGTAGCACAGAGAAAGCAATCAGAGAGGGAACCCCTGGAAAGAAAAGAGATTACACTGAGTTTGTTTGGGTTTTTTGCAGAAATCTGACAGCAGGGGACTCAAAATTTAAACAGAGAAAAGAGTTATTATTCTAATAATAACTGAGAACAGAGAGGGGAGAGATCATTCACTGAGGTGCCCTGGAATAATGAATTAATTTGCACTGAGTTATCATGTATTGGAGTGAACTGATATGATCATTATCTATTACACACACACACGCACACACGCACACACGCACACACACACACACACACACACACACACACTGAGAAAGGCAAGTGGAGAGAATCCCAAGGAAATTTCAGCTACCAAAAGGAAGGCAAAGATTGAATAAAGAGACACAGCCCAGTTCTGTTCATCATAGCTGGTTGATTGGCAGAGCCTTCTCTTGATGAAACCTGCTGACCCTTTGTGGCGTCTTCCTTCTTAGATGTTCAGGAACTATTTTTTAAATTATCTATTCCAGAATTTTACCAATGGATATAGGTATTGTTGGTCTTTGGTTTGTAGAATGTATTCCCTCATAGAAAAACAATTAACAATGCTGTCTTCTGTGTTTTATGCACAAGTGTACCAGAAATAATTTGTTTTATTCATTTAACATTATCATTTGAATTATTTATGCATTAGTCATTATTTATTGATTCAACATTATCTAAGCATTCTTGCTCAGAGAGGAATGTCCAAAACTGGCATGCCTTTCTCTTGAGCATGTCTCTAACCCAAGATGATATGAGGTAAAATTTATAAGAATCTTGAACAAGGAAAAGATTACATAATATATTAAAATATGGGTTGGGATTAATATTTCAAAGGAACAGTCAATATTCTCTCTGCCACTATTCTCAAGAATTCTTTGAGCAAACAAAGGAATCTCTTCCCTCTGATCAAAGTCAATCCTTTCTGAATTAAGAGGCTACTGGTCCTAGGTAGCCTAGGTCCTAGGTCCTTAGTTTAGACCAATCTCCTGAGGAGGAAAGGAGAGAGTGTATGACAAAAACATCTTAACTGAACTAGAAGCAACATTTATTAAAAAGTTTGGTTTCATAACTCATACGGAAATATGTTGCACATGTATAACATATCATGTTGATTACTGTCAGGGAAAGGAGAGGGGAGGGTGAGAATTTGGAACTCAAAATTTTTAAAAATTAATATTAAAAATTGTTTTTACATGTAATTGGAAATAAAAAATAAAACATTATTTCTAAAAAAAAAAGTTTATTTCACCCTCAATTTGTTTCCCTAAGAAAACCCACCTTAGGAGACAAAAGAGCTTTTAGACCAGAGACCTTAAAATTTTTTAAATGTTTCTTAAAATTTCATTAAAGAACATTAAAAATGTTTCTTAAAATTTCTAGAGAAATTGAAATAGAAGTTTTTAAAAATGTCATCACATTTCTTAAAAATCAAGTCAATATTGGCTCTTTTCCAATCTTGTGGTACTTCTGTTCTCCACAATCTTTCATATATCAAAGTGACTCAGTCATCACATCCACCAGTTCTTTCTCTAGCTGATGTTGTAATTCTTCTGTCCCAAGGAATCTGAAGCTTAAAGCTCTATTAGGATCTTTTGACATTTCTTGCTTATCAATTCTCTACTAGCTACCTTTGTTCTGACCTTTCCTAATCAAAGGTCAGTCTCATTGGCAGAGAAAACAAGCAAAATAAGATTGAGCCAATCTGCCTTCTCTCTAGTTAGCATAATCCCATCTACCCTAAGGATTGATCCCATACCTGCTTGGATCCTCTTAGTTCCCCAGTTTAGCTTTAAGGTCAGTTCTTATCTTGTCCTTAGCAGACTCAGCTCTTTCTGATCTGTATCATCCCTGACACAATCTTTACATTAGTTTGTCAATTTCCTGTATTCATCTTCTGTTATTCGTTCTTGCTTCCATTTTTGTACATGTCCTTTTAAAAAATTACTTTGATATTTTTATGAGTTTTTTTGCATCGTTTCTAGACCTCCTAACTCTATCCAGATTAGATACTCTCTTATTACAAGGAAAACAGCGAAGTCAAAATGTTATATATAGTAGCTGCACTTGAAAATGTACAGTTTGCTAGGTCATGATTAAAATCAAGTTCAAATAGAACAAAATTTGATTTGCAGATTATCAATGATAAGCTGATGTTGGGTCACATATAATTCCAGCTCAATTTAATTAATGCAATGAGTGTGAGCTAGTCAAAGGTTTTAACTCTGGCTGTCATCAATCCTCACTTGTCTATTATAACGTGGAGGTGATGTGCTATTTGGTAGCATATTACCAACAGTTGTTGATAATGGTTGGGTTTTTTTAAGTATCCTTACAAAATAGACAAGAAAAAGAATACTTCACTTGGAAACACTACCAGCGCAAAGAAGACGAGAACAAAAGTTTGATGCAGCTGAACTGTACGAATGTGGTCATAGTTACTTTAAAATAGAATGAAATATCAATATGCCAGATTCTATGTTGCTCAGTCATCTCTGACTTCATGAGTCAGACTCTTCATGACCCCATTTAAGGTTTCCTTGGTAAAGGTACAGGAATGATTTGCCACTTCCTTCTCCAGCTCATTTTCCAGAGGAAGAAACTGAGACAACAGAGTGAAGTCACTTACCCATGGTCACACAGCTAGTAAGTGTCTGAGGACAGATCTGAACTCAGGTCTTCTTGATGCCAGGCCTTGGGAGCTCTGTCCACTGTGCCACTTAACTGCCCAGAATCTACAGTACAAACTATTATAAAACACAGGCAACATAAAAGTCAAAGTTTCATCAACTTTTTGTGGTTTGCAAACAAGGAACAGAATTGTTATAATGATAGAAATTGGTGCATCTTTTAGCTGAATTAATTGAAAATTGCAATCAACAACACAGTTCTCTTAGTAGAACAGTCATTCAAGTAGAATTGATGGGGAGCTTGGGTGCATGTGTTTGGGCCACAATTCTAAAATCACATTTCTCTCTAGCCTCAAAACACTATCCCAGGCAGTGTCTAGTCCAAGGACACAGCCTGCCCCAGCAACAACCTTATCTCCCTTCCTGCTGTAGTAGCCAGCTGCACCTATGGAGCTTATTAATTTGAACCAGCTGTGTACTGACTGAGGGGGCTGTGCACTGGGTCATAACAACATTTACTACTCACTGACCAATCATGTATGTCCTAGACTTAGACATACCTATACTCCCTTATATTTATCTTGTCTAACAAGACATTGATGAAGCAACCTGGTATTTCAGAGCCAGCCCTGATCTCTAGTTGACTTAGTGATGTTTCAGCCCTAAAACTACACCTCCAGGTAGCCCTGCCTTGGGCTATTTCCCAATAAATTTTGGGTAAAATACTAGAGCAGTAGATAACAAAAGTGCATGTTCCTTTAAAAATTGACCATTCCTTAACAACTCCCTAATCCCACCCAAAAACACCTAGTTAGCCTATTTAGCACATGTTTCCTATAGAATATCCTATATAAACATTACCTGTACCCTTCTAAGGCTGCAGTTTCCCCTCTTGCCTGCTGAAAAGTGTAGTAAGTCTTTACCTTGACCTCAACAATGTTTGAGTCTGTGAATTCTTCTCCAGATGACATGCCCCTGGTGCCCTGGTCTTTGTGGGGGTCTCACACCCCCCTTTCAGCCCTCATCAGAATCTTCAAGTTTGTTTTAAAGAAAATGGAAAGGAAGTGGATAGTGAAGAAGCTTTTACTGCTGGGTGTTCATTGCATGGAGGGAATAGATGAAATCTATGTAGTGTGGTTTGGGAGGAGAAACCTTAGTAACCTTAGAGGTCAAAGAAACAGAGTTAAGGATTGTGTAGAGAGAGACCTGCACACTGCTCAGGATAGGATAAGCCTTTCTATTTAAATCTTTGCTGCCAGGATATTCTGATAAAAGACTCCTCAGAAAAATGTATTATCACACAGGAACAAACCTGATCTTTGCAACTCCTGAGATACCAAGGTGAACATTTTATTCCTATGACCTCCTGACATCTTGTCCATATCACTCAACCCCCCCCCAAATAAGGAAAAGACTTAAGCATCCTCCCCTGAGTGGGTTGATTGAAACTTCCCTTTTCCACAACATGTCTCTCCAAGATTTCATACCTTGTATACTTGTATCTTTTATAATTGCAATCTACCTGGTAACTGCCAATCAGCTAATGCTAATTAAACTTTTTATCTTCTAGCCTTGTCTCTTAATGTATTAACCTCCAGTGAAACAGATCAGGTAGGAGGAATTACTCTCCAGGAGTTATTTTAGGACCTCTGGGATTTGATCACTCTAAAAATCTAGTTCAATTGTATAATGTTAAAATTACTAGAAAAGTGGCCAGTGCAGATGAAAACTCTAAATATCCTAAAATCCTATTGTTTTGAAGGAAATAATCGATGAAGGCTCAACAAATTTTTTTTTATGAATGAAACAGACTTATTCGGGATAATGGATGTCTCTCAGGACTTAAATATCTAAGAAAGAAAGAACTCAACTTGGATTTAAAGTTTATAATGATGGGGATGAGATCTGAACCTCCAAAAGGAAAAGATCATATTTCTGGGTTCTGGACCCCAAAAAGTAAAAAGCCCCTGGACTTTCCCATGTGGCCCAGGTCCCTCGCATTCACTTGGGGTACTCTATCCTTCCAGATCCTTCTCTGTTACTTCCCAGTCACCCCAGACCACTTGTCCACTCCTACCTAGATCCTTCCCACAGTCTTTCTGTATAGAAGGTCCACCTTGCCCTCCATTAAATCACTCAGGTTCAATCTGAATCACTTGGCAATACAAGTGTCACGAAAACCTTCTGGTCAAATGGGTGAATTCTTAAAATCTACCTAGACCCATATTCTAATAAAACTTATCTCTGGGTAAAAGAAGACGAGCTGAATTCATTTGAGGCAGAACATACATATCATTTGCCCTTGAATTTTGGGATTCCAGCAACCCAGACCTTAACTTTCACAACTTCTCAGATTCCTTAACCAATGGCTCAGGTTCTTCACAAGTCTGGCCTTGCTTCTATAAGTAAAACAATAACACCCTGAACCTCCAAACCCCAACAAAAGGATAAACCTAACATTTTTTGTGGGAGGTAATGACAGAGATTTTAAATTAAAACCAATGCTTGTTTATGGGTTTTCAAATCCTTACACTCTGATGAACTGGAACCATTCATTTTGTCTAGTTCACTGGTAGTCAAATAAGAAAAGGGAATTAAAGGAATATATGTGCCAAAGCAACCTGTGCATCCGACAGTCCAGGACCCCAGTGTCCTTTCTCTCCTTATGGAATTCTTGCCACAGATCACGTCTCAAATCTCTCCTGAATCTATGCCCAGTTCTCTTCTTTTCTGTCTAAGTGGATATATTCCTTGAAGTTACCTTCTCATTTTATTACGATTCACTGTACTGAGCCTTGCAGATACTGAGATTTTTTATAAATTGAAGGTTTGTGGCAACCTTGCCTTGAGTGAATCTATTGGAGCCATTTTTCTAACAGCAGGTGGTCATCATCTTGTCTCCATGTCTCATTTTGGTAATTCTTGCAATGTTTCAAACATTTTCATTTTCATATGTTATGGTGATCTGTGCCCAGTGGTCTTTGATGTTGCCATTATAATTGCTTTGGGGCACCACAAACCCCACCCATATAAGATGATGACCTTAATAAAAAATGTTTTGTGTATTCTGACTATTCCACCAACCAGCTCTTCTGTCTCTCTCCCTCTTCTTCGGCCTCCCTATTCCCCGAGACACAACAATATTGAAATTAGGCCAATTAATAATCCTACAATGGCCTCTAAGTGTTCAAGTGAAAGGAAAAATCAACTTCATTGTCTTATTTTAAGAAATTGCCACAGCCACCCCAACCTTTGGCAATCGCTACTATGATCAGTCATCAATGCTGGGGAAAGACCCTCCACCAACAAAAAGATTATGACTTGCTGAAGGTTCAGATGAGGGTTGGTATTATTTAGCAGTAAAGTATTTGTAATTAAGGTATGTGCATTGTTTTTCTTAGATATAATACTATTACACACTGAATAGACTATAGTATAGTGTGAACCTAACTTTTATATGAACTAGGAAACCAAAGAATTTGTTTGATTCACTTTATTGCAATATTTTCTTTATTGCAATGGCCTGAAACTGAAGCCACAACATGGTTTGCCTGTATCTTTATAGAAAGTGTATAAACACACCATTCCTTTGAAATACACATTGCAGAGTATGAATGGAAAGATCTGTACTGATGTAGCAGAACACCTTACTGAATTTAAATGCCTCTACATTTGATAATCTCATCAAGCTTGTGTTTTGCATGAAATATATTTTCATATTAAAAAAAGATTAAACAAAAAAGTCTCTGCTCTACTGCTGTTTTCTGCTTGAACTTTACTGACCTGAAGGATGGGGTGTCAGCTACGGGGCAAGTATACTAGATGCCATGGCTGGTGAAAGGGGAGCAGAAAGAAAACATTTTCACAAACCCTTGCACTCCCTAGTAGTGGTTCACATGCCATATTCCTCAAAACTGCTTCTAGCCTGGACTCATGTGAACTGATTGACTTTTGAAGTGTTCTGCTGTCTCTTAAGAGCAGCCAAAGCGGGGTGGAGCCAAAATGGCAGACTAGAAAGACAGACTTACGCAGGGTTCTCTCCACAGCTCATAAAATACCTGTAGAGAGGGACTCTCAACAAATTTTGGAGCAGCAGAAGTGGAGAACAACATAGTGGAGGAGATTTCCAACCCATGGTGACTTGAAAGGCCCACAGAAATGTCAATTGTGCCAGTCACAGAGCTGAGCGCGGAGCCCAGCCCAGTCTTGGCCAAGAAGCATGATGAGACTCTGGGAGGATGACACCTCGGGGGCAGAATCTCCAGTCGCAGCAGCCGGTCCTCAGATCCCTTGGCCCACAGGCACCAAAGGTCAGTTTTATCAGGGAGTCAGGAAGGAATAAGGGCCTTCCCATAGCTCCGGCACAGGCAGTGGCCACAGAGCCAGCCCAGCAGCCCAGACAGAAGCTCCATTGTTGGAGCATAAAAACTCCTGGGGCCATTAAAGAGCTGAGTCTTACCTCATCCCTGGGTGGAGGTCCTGGCTGAGCTGGTCTTTGTTTCAAACCGAATGGTGGCCCTGCCCATCCAGCTTATCTGAAAATCAGCCCCAAGTGCTGACTTTGTGGAACTGGAGGCCAAGTGGCTGTGGAGAGATATCTGCTAAGATTCGGGGCACAAAAATCCCTTCCTGCATCCAGACCAGTATACACTTGATTGTGCACCTTGGAGGAACTGATATCTCACAGATTCCCAGAGTATACCCTACTCTTGACAAAGGACCCAAAAATCAAGTAACTGGTTGGGAAAATGGCCAAAAAAGGGAAAACAAAATAAGACCATAGAAAGTTACTTTCTTGGTGAACAGATATCTCCTCACATCCTTTCTGATGAGGAAAAACAATGCTAACCATCAGGGAAAGACATAAAAGTCAAGGCTTCTGTAATCCCAAACATCCAAAATAAATATTCAATGGGCTCAGGCCATGAAAGAACTCAAAAAGGATTTTGAAAATCAAATTAGAGAGGTGGAGGAAAAACTGGGAAGAGAAATGAGAGAGAGGCAAGAAAAGCATGAAAAATGGGTCAACACCTTGCTAAAGGAGACCCAAAAAAAATGCTGAAGAAAATAACACCTTGAAAAATAGGCTAACTCAATTGGCAAAAGAGGTTCAAAAAGTCAATGAGGAGAAGAATGCTTTAAAAAGAAGAATTAGCCAAATGGAAAAAAGGAGGTTCAAAAGCTCACTGAAGAAAATAGTTCTTTAAAAATTAGAATGGAATAGATGGAGGCTAATGACTTTATGAGAAACTAAGAAATCACAAAACAAAACCAAAAGAATGAAAAAATGAAAGATAATGTGAAATATCTCATTGGAACTGACCTGGAAAATAGATCCAGGAGACACAATTTAAAAATTATGGGACTACCTGAAAGCCATGATCAAAAAAAGAGCCTAGACATCATCTTTCATGAAATTATGAAGGAAAACTGCCCTGATATTCTACAACCAGAGGGCAAAATAAGTATTCAAGAAATCCACTGATCACCCCCTGAAAGAGGTCCAAAAAGAGAAATTCCTAGGAACACTGTGGCCAAATTCCAGAATTCCCAAGTCAAGGAGAAAATTTTTCAAGCAGCTAGAAAGAAACAATTCCAGTATTGTGGAAATACAATCAGAATAACACAAGATCTAGCAACTTCTACATTAAGGGATCAAAGGGCATGGAATAGGATATTCCAGAAGTGAAAGGAACTAGGACTAAAACCAAGAATCACCTACCCAGGAGAACTGAGTATAATACTTCAGGGGGAAAAAATGGTTTGTCAATGAAATAGAAGACTCTCAAGCATTCTTGATGAAAAGACCAGAGCTGAAAAGAAAATTTGATCTTCAAACACAAGAATGAAGAGAAGCATGAAAAGGTAAACAGCAATGAGAAGTCATAAGGGACTTACTAAAGTTGAACTGTTTACATTCCTATATGGAAAGACAATATTTGTAACTCTTGAAACTTTGCAGTATCTGGGTAGTTGGTGGGATTACACACACACACACACACAGCACAGGGTGAGTCGAATAGGATGGGATCATATCTTTAAAAAAATGAAATTAAGGCATGAGAGAGAAATATATTGGGAGGAGAAAGGGAGAAATGGAATGGGGCAAATTATCTCTCAAAAAAAAGGCAAGCAAAAGACTTCAGTGGAGGGAAAAAGAGGGGAGGTGAGAGAAAAACATGAAGCTTACTCTCATCACATTTAACTAAAGGAAGGAATAAAATGCACACTCATTTTGGTATGAAAACCTATCTTACAATACAGGAAAGTGGGGGAGAAGGGGATAAGCAGGGTAGGGGAGATGAGGGAAGGGTGGGAAGTGGGAGGAGGGAGCAATTTGAAGTCAACACTCTTGGGGGAGGGACAGGATCCAAAGAGAGAACAGAAGCAATGGGGGGCAGGATAGGATGGAGGGAAATATAGTCAGTCTTACACAACACGACTATTATCGAAGTCATTTGTAAAACTACACAGATATGACCTATATTGAATTGCCTGCCTTCCCAAAGGAATGGGTGGGGAAGGAGGGATGGGGAGAATTTGGAACTCAAAGTCTTAGGAACAACTGTTTAGTATTGTTCTTGCTACTAGGAAATAAGAAATACAGTTAATGGGAAATAGAAAGTCATCTGGCCCTACAGGACAAAAGAGAAGATGGGGACAAGAGAAGGGAGGGAAGATAGAAGAGAGCGCAGATCGGTGATAGGGAAAATTAGAATGCTCAGTGTATTGGGGTGGGGGGAGAGGATAAATGGGGAAAAAATTTGGAACCCCAAAATTTTTGTGAAAATGAATGTTAAAACAGAAAGAGAGAAAGAAAGAAAGAGAAAGAAAGAAAGAAAGAGAAGAAAGAAAGAAAGAAAGAAAGAAGGAAGGAAGGAACGGAAGGAAGGAGGGAGGAAGGAAGGAAGGAAGGAAGGAAGGAAGGAAGGAAGAAAGAGAGAAGAAAGAAAGAAAGAAAGAAAGAAAGAAAGAAAGAAAGAAAGAAAGAAAGAAAGAAAGAAAGAAAGAAAGAAAGAAGAAAGAAAGAAAGAAAGAAAGAGAAAGAAAGAAAGAAAGAAAGAAAGAAAGAAAGAAAAGAAAAGAAAGAAAGAAAGAAAGAAAGAAAGAAAAGAAAGAAAGAAAGAAAGAAAAGAGCTGTCAAGGGCATGGCCAGACATTTGCTGGACAATAGTGCTGCCACTTTCAGCTCAATCAAGGAAAATTTGTTCATACTACATAAATGAATTATTACATAGAATCATATCTTTAATGTTAATTTAGTACTTTGTTATTACCCTCTAACTTTTTGTGGTCAGTTTTTGGGATGGAGGATTGGTTGAAAGTCAACTCTTCAACAATAGCTTTTCTGTAGTGAACTTGGTTGGAAATACTGCATAATTTTTCTTTAGCAACATTCAATTGGTTTGGTCTTGGTCTGACTCATATTGGTCTCCTGGAAGTTCAGAATTAATATCAGAATGAAATGAGGTACTTCTAGGTCATTCAGTAGTTAGCAAAAGGTTATTTACTGTGCTGTATCAGAGCAAGAATATGCATCAGAGACAATACTAGTTGATTCAGATGAGGGTCTTCTAGCTAAGCACCTGAGTGGTGCTACAGCTCTTTATGGCTTTTTTTTACTCAGAGAACCAGGAAGGGATGTCAGTGACCTGAATCTTTGGTCCCTTTAGCCAATTAAGTCCCCTGGTCGTTTCTTGTAAAGAAAAATTAGCCCCACTCACAGGAATGCAACTACAGGGTAGGATATTGCTTCCTAGTCAACCCTCACCTTGGGTATACAAGAAGCCTGACACAGACATCACTGAAGGAGAAAAAGAAAAACTAAAACAGAAAGACAGCAAAAACAAAACAAACATTGTAGCTATCCCCTAAAGAAATCATCAAATATAAGAGAATAAAAACCAGAAATCTTAGACTTCACTCTCTCCTTCAGCTCCAGAATTGCTTAGTTCAAAATCCAAACAACTTAAACATTTAAAAATGTTTTTGGTTTGTATATATTTTTATAGATTTTCTTACATGTTGTCCCCCCCTCTAGACTGTTAGCTTCTTAAGGATGGGAACTGTCTTTCACCTTTTTGTATCCCCAGTGCTTAAGCCAGTGTCTGGCATGTAGTAGGTACTTATTAAATGTTATTGATTGATGCTGAGATGGACATAAGCAGGAGTAGCATCCAGAATATCACAACTATACGAAGAGTGATGCCTCTTCCTGTACAATCACTGACCATTATAGGTCAGGTAAAATTATCCTAGACCACCATTTACTTTGTCTTCCTTGGTCCATTAGCCAAGACCTCCTCCTGTTGGGGACCCCAAGGGAGCAAGGAATGACAAATCTTTGCTTCAGTACAGGTCTCTGAGGGGCTGCCTCCTTCATGTTTGGGGACCACTTACCCTTGGTGTCCAAAAAGCAAGCCTTTTCCCAGCAATGCCACCCATCATCCCCTAAGCCCTTCCTAGTGAATTCTATAGTATCACTAGGCGCTGTATCAGTAACAATGAAGAAGGGTGAATCAGTTCTAGATCACAGAAAGCAAATGGCCACAGTAGGTCTTCTTTTGCTACTTCATATGCCAGTGCTCACCCTGTTGGGACCCATGTTTCCGCTCACTCTGCCATCTATTCTGCCAGGGTTACATTTTATCCCCTATTCAGGAGCAAGATAACTGCTCGCACCTATACCTCCCTCTGACCTTCTCTGCTATAGAAAAGCATTGTAGAAGGTCTATATTCCCACTGCCCTGCTTTACTGGATTAGGAGCGCTCTGGCTGCTGCTCCCACTGGCACCTGACTCCATTCCCCGGCCCTGGTGCATGACTCTGTCACTCTATGCTCAGGCCTGATTCTACTCCCCTATTCTTATCTGGGTGCTGCAGACCAGAGTCACTGTCCTTGGCTGGTCCACCTTTGTTGATAAAGCCAAGAACCATCACATAGGATGCTCCAGGCAATTCCAGATGACTCTGGACACTCATGGCAGGATGTGGGTTCTTCTTCTTAATGGTCATGCTCTCCAATGCAGAAAATTCCTCATGCTTCTGGTCAGCCCCTAGTGAGGAACACAGGAAATCCTGATATATTGAAATTTCAAGGCTGCCATCAACTCAAGATCTAGGCCTAGGAAAGAGATACAAAGCAAAGTCAAAAAGGCACAAAACCAGAGACTCCTCTAGACATAAGCTTTACTTTCCTTATCTAAGCAGAATCCATTTTTTCCAGAGTGGTGATGATGTCTGGGGACTTAAGCTATGTAGGGACCTCTCAGAGACTGAAAAAGAGAAAGAAAGAGAGTTCATAATTTGAGACTGGAAGCTGTCTCTCTTTTAAAAACTTTTTAAACTGATGCGAATGATCAGGTAGGATTTATACCAGGAATGTAGGGCTGGTTCCATATTAGGAAAACTATCAGTATTATTGAGTGTATCAACAACAAAGCTAACAGAAACCATACGATTGTCTCAATAGATGCAAAAAAAAGCTTTTGAAAACATACAACACCCATGCCTACTGAAAACTCTGGAGAGCACAGGAATAAATGGAACCTCCCTTAAAATAATAAGTACTATCTACCTAAACCTACCAGTAAGCATTATATGTAATGGGGACAAGCTAGATGCATTTCCAATAAGATCAGGGGTGAAACAAGGATGTACATTATCATCACTGATATTCAATATGGTACTAGAAATGCTAGCTTTAGAAATAAGAGAAGAAAAAGAAATTGAAGGAATTAGAATAGGCAAAGAAACTAAGCTATCTCTCTTTACAGATGATATGATAATATACTGAGAGAGTTCTAGAATATTAAGTAAAAAACTATTTGAAATAATAAACAACTTTGGCAAAGTTTCAGGTTTCAAAATAAACCCATATAAATCATCTGCATTTTCATATATTACTAACAAAGCCCAACAGCAAGAGATAGAGAGAGAAATCTCATTTAAAGTTATGGCAGACACTATAAAATATCTGGGAGTCTACCTGCCAAAACAAACTCAGGAACTATATGAACACAATTACAAAATGCTTTTTGCACAATTAAAATCAGATCTAAGTAACTGGAAAAACATCAGTTGCTCATGGGTAGGCCTATCTAATATAATAAAAATGATAATTCTATCTAAATTAATTTACTTATTCAGTACCATACCAATCACACTACCAGAAAAAATATTTTCTAGAGCTAGAAAAAATAATATCAAAATTCATCTGGAAAAACAAAAGTCTAGAATGTCAAGGGAATTAATGAAAAGAAATGCTAGGGAAGGTGGCCTAACCACATCAAATCCAAAATTGTATTATAAAGCAACAATCATCAAAACCATTTGGTACTGGCTAAGAAATAGAGATATAGATCAGTGGAATAGGTTAGGTACTCAAGACATAGTAGTCAATGAATATAGCAATCTACTGTTTGATAAACTCAAGGACCCCAGCTTCTGGAATAAGAACTCACTGTTTGACAAAAATTGCTGGGAAAACTGGATAATAGTATGATGGAAACTGGGCATAAACCAAAGCTTGACACTGTACACAAAAATAAAGTCCAAATGGGTACATGATCTAGGTATAAAATCTGATACTATAATCAAATTAGGGGAGCAAGGGATAGTTTATTTGTTGTATTTATGGAGAATAGAGAAATTTATGACCAAACAAGAGATCGAGAACATTATGAAGTGCAAAATGGATAATTTTGACTACATTAAATTGAAAAGTTTTTGCACAAACACAATGCAACCAAGATTAGGAAAGAATCAGAAAACTGGGAAAGAATTTTTACAACTAACATCTGTGATAAAGGTCTCATTTCTAAAATAAAAAGAGAACTGAGTCAAATGTACAAGAATACAAGTCATTCCTCAGTTGATAAATGGTCAAAGGACGTGAACAGGCAGTTTTCAGAGGAAGAAATTAAAGCTATCTATAGTCATATGAAAAAATGCTCTAACTCACTATTGATTAGACAGATGCAAATCAAAACAACTCTGAGGTACCACATCACTCCTATCAGATTGGCTAATGTAACAAAACAGAAAGATGATAAATATTGGAGAAGATGTGGCAGAGTTGGAACACATTCATTGTTGGTGGAGCTGTGAGCTGATCCAACCATTCTGGAGAGCAATTTGGAACAAAGCCCAAAGGTCTACAAAAATGTGCATACCCTTTGACTCAGCAATATCCCTTTGAGGGCTCTATCCCAAAGAAATGCTGAGTGAAATGAGCAGAACTAGGGGAACATTATACACAGTAACCGCCACAGTGTGCAAAGACTGTTTCTGATAGACTTAGCCCTTCACAGCAACGCAAAGACCTGAAACATTCCCAAAGGACTCGATGCGAAATGCCATCCACATCTAGAGAAAGAACTATGGAATTGGAACGCAGAATGAAGCAGACTATTTTCTCTTGTGTTATGTTTTGGTTTGGTTTAGTTTTTCTCATGATTTTTCCCATTCATTTTAATTCTTCTATGCAACATGATTAATGTGAAAATGTGTTTAATAAGAATGTATGTATAGAACTCATATAAGATTGCATGCCATCTCAGGTAGGGAAGAAAGACAGAGGGGAATTTTAAGACTTATGGAAGTGATTGTTGAAAACTGAAAAACAAATAAATTAATTATTTTTTTAAAAAATAAATAAGTAAACTGATGCTATCCAACCTGTCCTCAGCAAATCAAGTGGGGTGAAATTGACACCATTTCAGAAAGATATCTGGGCTTCGGGGGAGAATGAAATATCTTCCTTTTGATGCAAAAAATTATTCAAATATTATTGATAAATATTGCTACAATCAAAAGCTATCTACAAGAAGATATCTGGAGAAAAACAATTTACTATATGCTTATAGCATAGACTCACAATGCTAAAAAATAGTGAAAAAATAGAGAAACTATACTGTGTCATTAATATTATTCACTATTGTTTTAGACCATTAAAATAACCTGACAGTATAAAATACCCAAGAGTATACCTACCAAAACAGACATATGAACTATGTGAACATAAACACAAAACAATTATTCTACAAATAAATTCAGATTTAAATAACTAGAGTAACATTTATTGTTCATGGGTAGGTAAAGCCAATGTACTAAAAAAAACTACAATTCTACCTAACTAATCTATTTATTCAATGTCATCCCAAAAAAATTACTAAAAAATAAAATCTTAGAAAAAAATAATAAAGTTTATTTGGAAGAGCAAAAGGTCAGGAATATCAAAGAAATTGGGGGGCAAAGATATAAAGGGAAGAGACTCAGCAGTATCAGACCTTAAACTATATTATAAGGTGAGAGTATTATTGAAGTGTAAAATGGATAATTTGGATTATTTTAAATTAAAAATTTCTTGTAGAAATAAAACCAATATAGCCAAGAATAGAAGGAATACAGAAAATTGGGAAGAAACTTTCATAGACAATCTCCCAAATAGAGTATGATAGTGCTAGAATTCTGCTATGGTGTAGGAAATGATGAGTTGATTGATTCTGAAAAACATGGAAAGACTTAGACCAATGAAGAAAGATGCTATCCATCTGTAGAGAAAGAGATAAGCAGAAATATGCATAGTACAATTTCCCACATAAGAATGCAAGTATATGTGCATATGTTTATATATATATTATATATACATGTTTAATTGTAACCTTCTTTGGGGGAAGGGAGAGGTAAGTGGAGGTGGTGGGAAAATGAAGTAAAAAGTACACAGCAAAGAACCAAAGAAAACCTAAAAAGAAACAAAGTGTTTGTCATATAGTAGTATTTATTATATAGGTTTTATTGAAATGGAAATCTATTGTTTTATATTGAAACCTCTCCTTTGTTCTGTTGTGTCCTTGGAAATATTATTTTTTTCTTTTCTTGTTTTGTAGTTAAATTTAAAATGAATAAAAAATTTACAAAACAGAAGAGAAAATTAGAGGGCCCTGAGGAGCAAGCAGTCTTACGCTACATTATGTAGGTTATGGTTACATAAGCAGGAGGGATGCAATAGAATTTTATAGAGAGTAGAAGGCAAAGGCTTACACATCAAAAAAAAATTTACATTAAAGGACACATAGCAGAAGAGGGAGGTGTATAGCAGGTAAAATAACAAACTGGTTTGTAAACCCTGGCTGGAATTTGAAGACAGCACCTGAACTATGGCTAGTTATGTGACATGTTCATCTTAAGTAATTAGAAATAATAAAATCTAAGCCAGAAATTCTCTTAGCACTAACCAGTTAGTCACCTGATTCAAATTTTGATGTCTTAGCTAAATTCTGCAGGCTCTAGCTAGTTATGTCACCTGTCAGAAACTCTCTTCTCACACTTTGAATAACCTCCCTTAATGCCTTATACTAAAGAATCACAACTAAGTCCATGTGGCACAATTCCCAATGGCATGTTCATTATACTATTTATATGTGTATATATGTGTACGTATATCTATAACTCTGAGCTATAGGTATGTCTCCATATACATACATGTATGCAATATATATGTACATATGTATATATAGGTACATATATGTGTATATACCTATATATATTAATATATCTTTAAAGCATAGTGGTTAGACAATCCTAAAATTCCAGGAATCCACCTTGGTTTACTTTTATTGGGGTCCCTTATACAACTTCTCTATTGTCTGGCTCTGTTCATATACAGTTACAAGACTAAGGAGCGCTTGCTCACATGCATCACCATTTCAAAAAAGACATTCAAAAGCAAGCAATTTTTTCTCCATTTATATCCATAATTCACAGTAAGGACTAACGAACAAAAATCATTAGCTAAACTACCAAGATAGTCGGATGCCAAATATACATTTTAGGTAACTCTCTTAAAGCTGGGAGGACATTCCTTTGGTAGACTTCCTTGGAGGCAATGACGTAATCTCTATGAGCAATACAAAGGCATTAGGTCGGCTAGGTGGAGCAGTGGATGTGGGGCTGGTCCCTGAAGACTCATCTTCCTCAGTTCAAACCTGGCCTCAGACACTTACTATCTGTGTGACCCTGGACAAGTCACTTAACCCTTTGCCTCAGCTCCTCTTCTGTAAAATTAGCTGCAGAAGGAAACAGCAAACCATTCCAGTCTCTTTGCCAAGAAGGGGATATGTTTGAACAACAGAAGATCCCAAGAAGCGCACCTTTCATCGTCCTACTGGGAAGAAAAGCTACTTTAAATCTGCCCAGTTGGATTCCTCTAGGCTGCTTTCAAGGTAAACTGAGTTCTGAGAAAATTCTCTAGCTGAACCTTGAGAGGCTTAAATTGTCAGACTAGAAGGCCCATAGACAACATGGCTGATGTCCCTAGAGGACAGTGTACCGCAATTTTCTTCAAGATACCGTTCTAAATCATGCAGAATATATCCACATCAGTACTCATGTGGATAGAAATAATGTCGTAAGAGTTAAAAATAATATTGATTGACTTTGTGAAGCCCTTGGTGCCCTAAAGTTTCCCCTTACCACAACTTCCCCTTATCCTGGACCATATAATCCCTGTCCCCACCCCTCATCCTGGGGAATGGGATTTCCTTATCTTGTGTGACTCATAATCCTCACCTGTGCCTTTATCTTGCAAGACTTACTCTAGATCTCCAACCCCCACAAGAAAACCCTAAAATTATCCTATATAAATCTGGTCCTTTTCCTATATCATTGCCTTTGTTTAGCTCCTTGCTAAATCTCCCAATGTCTACAGAGAATTCTAAGTGAATTCATTCACATTTTGAACCAGCTCTCCCTTCTCTCTTTCTCTTCAACAGTATCTCTTTGCTGAATGGCCACAGATTGTTACCCTCCAGTCTCTCAGAAGGGAGCTCATGGTAAGCAGTAACTCTGACCAAAGGTATACATCACCAGAAGCATTACCACAGCACCTCTTTTTGTGGTGGCAAAGAATAGGAAACTGGGGGAATGTTCATCAATTTGAGAAATACTGAACATGTGGTACATGATTATGATGGAGAACGACTGTGCTATAAGAAATGATGAGCAGGGTGGATTCAGAAAAACCAGGGAAAATCTATGTGAAATGATGCAGAATGAGGTGAGCAAAATCAGGAGATTACTGTATACCGTAATAGCAATATTGTAAAATGAAAAACTTAGCTACTCTGATAAATACAGTGACCCAAGAGAATTCCAAAGGACCCTTGATGAAAAATTCTATCCACTTCTGTTGAGGTCAGGGAACCATAATGTTAAGGTTTGGGGACTCCAACATACCAACATGCTGGATCCTGCCGAATGAATTTGACTCAAGCCTTCTTCTGGTCAAAATAAAACAAAATTTATTAAAGATTCACCACACTGGGTTCACTCTTCAGAAGCCTAATTTGTGATTCTTGTATTGACAAGTAGGCCAAATAGAATATCAAATAGAATCAGAACTGAACTGAATCTGATCACCTACATGGAGGTGAAATGGAACTTATATACAAAAAGACCGTGGGAGGTTTCTGGAGGTGGTCTAGTAGTCTGGGGTGATGGGAGGAGGGGTTTAGGGAAGATCTTGAAGAGGAGTCCAAGGAGGATCTTAATGGGACTGGGGTAACTGATCTAGGGTGGGAAACAGCTGGAGGCAATAGGGGGAAGTATCAGACAATGAAGGGCTGGGGTGGGAAGCAGGTGGGGCAATCTTGAGGTGATGAGAAGGTCATGGGATGCACAAGTCTTCAGCAGTAAATGACCATTGCTGTTGCTGTTTTCCACTCCATTCCTCCCTAGGACTCCCTGCCAGGTCTGGTAGTCTGAGCCTACTATAGCATTAAAGTCCCCCAGAAGTCATCTTTTGGCATATGGATGATATGGGTCTCTAGGTCTTTATAAAATTTTTCATTGACTTCATCAGGGATTGTCATGGTGGAAGCATAGGCACTGATGATGGTAGCATGGCGTTTTCCTGCGAGTGGCAATTGCGTTGTCATGAGCCTGTCATTCACTCCTTTTGGCAGGCATACCAGCTTGCCGATTAGATTAGTTTCAATTGCAAAACCCATGCCAGCTTCATGGCGCTCCCCTTCACTATGCTCACTCCAGAAAAATGTATATCCAGCTCCAACTTCAGTAAACTGGCCTTCATTTGCTAACCTTGTTTCACTCAGGGGTTGCTATTTGGATGTGATACCTGTTGAGTTCTCCTGCAACAAGAGCAGCTCTTCTTTCAGGTCTACTGTATTTTGTGCTGTCTATTAGTGAGTACAAGTTATATGTGCCGATGGTGAGTGGAATTATCTTTGCAGATGTTTTCATACATTTTTTTGTATTTCAACCACATAGTGGAATTCCATGCCTGCTGGGGTAATCAGGCCAGGGTTGGGTAAGCAGGCAATGTCTAGGATACCTTTTCTAGCCCCCTTGCTCACACTGTGAACAGTGTGATCCTTAAAAGGATGCTCAGATACCTGGGGGCTGCCAAGTCCCACTGCTGCTTCCAGTGAGAAATGGCCCTATGGCCTGGGCCACCTGTGTGCAGAGTCATGACTACAGCTCCCACTGTATCCACACCTGCTCCACGTGCTGATGTTTTATCTCCTGATTACCTCCAACTGCTTCCAACCCTTGAGCAGTCATCCCCTCCTTGGACTTCTCCTCAAGACCCCCCCTAAACCCCTCCTCCCATCACCCTTGACTACCAGACCATCCCCAGATCCCTCCTACAGTCTTTTCTTTGTTTAAGTTCCATCTCACCTCCATGAAGGCTCTCAGGTTTAATGCAGCTCTGACTCTATCAGATTCTATATGGTCCACTTTCCAATATGAGCTTTATAAACAGTTAGACTCCTTAAGAATCAGTCCAAGGTGGTGAATCTTTAATAAACTTTATTTTTCTTTGACTTTAAGAAGGCTTGAGTCAAATTTATTCAAGCAGGACCCAGCATGTTGGTATTTTGGGGTCCCCAGTACCCCTAAACTTCATCAAAACTACTCTGAGTATTGTTCCAATAGAGACACACTTTTTATAGGTTTCAATGTGAATGTTACCATATCAATAAAGAAAATACATACTCTGCATAGAACAGTTTGTAGATTTTATCTTATCGTAGAACAGAAAGGAAAACAGTTTCCAGAACATTTTATTTCATAATTTCTCTAGCTGATGCTGCTAGCAAGTTCACTTTGCTTACGTAGCTCTTTAGTTCAACGAAAAGTCAGTCTTGCTCTCCTTTCTGAGAGTCAACATTGTAATGAAATGAGATACTTGTAGGTCACTCAGTAGTTGACAAAAGGAGGTTTACATAGCTGTAACAGGGAAGGATGTTCAACAAGGATAAGCAGGGGAGGTCAGATAAATTTGATTCAGAAGAATAAAACTCCCCTGTTTCTGAGTTGCCCCTGGTGTTCTTCCAAACAAGTTTCAGAGCTCACCTAGAGCTCCTTGTGTCTATTTGTACTCAAATGACCAGAAAGTAATGACAAGACTTGAGTCAATTTAGTCTCCAGGATGGATGGCTTCAATACTTTTTAAGGAAAAGCTAGTCTAATTTGTATAGGAGTGGGTTAAAATATTGAACCCACAACTTATGTGGATAAGAGCAAAGAAGGCAAGATGGTGAAGGTGACCCAAGATTGGGATTTGGCAAGGTGTAATTAGAGCTAAGACAAGTTTAATAGCCTCCTGATTTCCATCTGTCCCTTTCTCTTATTTTTCTCTCCATACAACTGTCTAATTAAGACAATGATTGTACATATTGCTCTGATTCAAATATTTTTGGTGGCTCAAAGATTATCCTAAGGATAAAATACAAAATCCTCACTCTGGAATTTACAGTCTTGACCAATGTGGCTCCCCCACCAATTTTCTAATGTTTTTTCATATTACTCCCTCCATGCACTTGCCATTTCAGAAAAACTGGCTTGTTGGCTTTTCCCTATACATATCACTTTTCTTCTGATACCCTAGCTCTAAGCTACCTTTATCCCCTTCAAGGACTCCACATTCCAGCCAAACTTGACTCAACATTCCATCTTCCCTAGTTTAGGGGACCCTTCTCTCCTTCACCACCACCTTGCAGAATTCATGGCTCCCTTCAAAGCACAGGCTACATGAAATCTTTCTTGATCCTCCTCTCTCCTTAGCACTCTTTCAATCTTGATTACTTTAAATGATTTTGCATACACCTTGTATTTACTTTTCTGTGTACATATTGAATTCTTCAATCAGAATCTAAATTTCTTGAGAGCAAGGATAGTATTATTTTTGCTTTTTGCAAAACTGCTTTGCATATTGACTTTTAAAATGACTTGAAGTGAATGTGTTCCTTTCTCCTGGAAGAAAACACCATATGCACCAATAAGTAAATAGAAAATTATTTGAGAAGAGAGAGAATAGCAGCTATGGGAATCAGGGAAGGGTGCCCATTCCATTTGGCCCCTGACTCAAGTCTTGAAGAAAACTATGGATTCTGAGAGGACAAATGGAGAAGAAAGTATACTCCCGGAATTGAAGATAGCTTGTAAGTAATGGAACGCTGAATTTAGGAACTGGTTTGGCAAGACTATATAGAATGTGTGAAGAGGAATTACAAAATAAGTCTGGAAAGGTAGACAGGAGCCACTAGCAAGGGCTTTAAATGCCAATTGTAGAAGACCTTTTTTTAAGTGTTAGAAGCAGTAGGGAGTCATTGAGCAGTAAAGGGACAAGGTCAGACCTGAATTTCAAGATTATTTTGGTAGTTATGTGAAGGATGATTATAAAGGAGACTTCCCCCATTCCTCTTAATTCCACTGCCTTCTTCTGTTGATTATCTCCCATTTATCCTGTGTATAACTTGTTTTGTATATGTTTGTTTGTGTGTTATCTCCTCTTCTGAGGGCAAGGATTGTCTTTTGCTCCTTTTTTGTATTCCCAGAACTTACCACAGTACTTGGCACATAATGGTGCTTAGTAAATGTTCATTGATTGATTATTGAGATAGACTTGTATAATGTTAATGGGATAATAAGATCTTCCCCACCCGTTAATAGGCTTCATGTGAAGCCAGCTGGGGAGAGGAACTTGCTTAAGGAGAAGCTTGCTTAGGAGGAGGCTTGTTTGTGGAAAACTTCCATATCTTTTGGTACAAAGTTGATTAGGCACTGAGTCAGGAGGGTTGTGATGCCTTCTGGCTCTAAGAAGTGTATATATGTATATATATATATGTATGTATGTATGTATGTATGTATGCTGAGTTGGTATTTTGCTTTGGGGGCTCACTTATGAGAAGGACTTTGTGATTCCCTGTTCGAGACTCCAAGTAGCCAAATTCTATTTCTCAGATGTGAAAGCTTTCTCAATCCAGTGGTATATGTAAAGTGCATAGCCATATTGCTTTGATTCAGGCAGTTAGAGACTCATCTGTTGATTTTTATGCTAATTTCTCTGCTTGTATTTTCTCTGATGTTCAGGGTGCTGACTTTTCCCTTGAACTAGTGAATGTAATTAAAGAAGATTGTTGATCCCTTAAAAGTTGCTTTCCTTTAAGAGAAGCAGATTCAAGAACCTGTGCTAGTCATCCTGGGTATGCCAGGGTGCTTGCTATTACAACTAGACAGAGGGAATCTGGTTAGGAAGCAAATGCTATAATAATGATGAAATCTGATAAGGGTCCAAACCCACTGTCATATGAATGGAAAGAGAGAGTAGAATGGAGAAAGTGTTGTGAAGGGAGCAATGACAATATTTGTAATGCATAGGATATAGGCATGGGGTGCAGCTTAGGGAAGAATCAAAGATGGCTCTGATGTTGCTGTTTGGTTGCTTTCTACGCTTGTAAAGGGAATGCTCAGAGAGAATAGCAAATCGCTTTGAAGTAATAGGGAAGGCAACATCCTAACAAATATGTACAAAGCATGCTACATATAGGACAAATCTTATATATAGGAGAAAATTAACAGAGGGAAGTTAAAAGAAATATAATACACCTTTTGCACTATACAGAATTATATATTATAGTTGGAGAGGACATGATTGATTAAGTTATCAGAGATACTAGATTAGTAACAAAAAAAAATGCATCCAGCCTAGAGCCGAGAGAGGACAAACACACACGATGAGGAAAGATAACTTCCAGGAGTATTAACTCATCATTTTTTAAATTTCTTTTTTTTTTTTAAAGTTTTCAACATTCACTTTTATACAATTTTGAGTTTCAAGTCTTTTTCTCCCTCCTTCCCTTCTCTCCCCCTCATCAAGATGGCAGGCAAATTGATATAGGCTATATATGTACAATCATATTAACCATATTTCCACATTAGTCATGTTGTAAAAGAAGAAACAGACAAAAAAGAAAACCACAAGAAATAAACAAATAAAAGAGAGAAAATAGTATGCTTCAATCTGCATTCAGACTCCACAGTTTTTTCTCTGGATGTGGACAGCATTTTCCATCATGAGTCTTTTGGAATTGTCCTTATATCATTGTATTGCTAAAGACCTAAGCTGATCCTCGCACACTATGGCTGTTACTTTCTACAGTGTTCTCCTGGTTCTGCTCACTTCATTCAGTGTCAGTTCCTATACGTCTTTCCAGGTTTTTCTGAAATCTCCCTGCTCAACATTTCATATAGCATAATAGTTTTCCATTATATTCATTTACCACAACTTGTTCAACCATTCCCCAACTGATGGGTATCCCCTCAATTTCCAATTCTTTACCACCACAAAAAGAACTGCTATAAATATTTTTGTACATGTGGGTCCTTTTCCATTTTTTACAATCTCTTTTGGGATACAGACCTAGTAGTGATATGAGCAAAGAGAAGTGTAACCTTGAGGTTCTAAAAGGACCCTGACAAAGTGCTAAGAGCCCAGTAGGGACAGAAGAATCTCAGAGAAATTTTATGAAGACTATAGTAAGAGAGAAAAGGACAGCCATCCAACTAGGAATGTGCTCATGTGTGCTCTCCAGGTTTGAGTTCACTCTCTCTAGGGACCATGTGGGTGCAAGGGAGAAATATGCCCCCAGTTTGGGAGAATGTTTTTCTTAGCCATGTCCTTACTGTACTACCCTAGTAAATGCCAATTTCTAAAAACCAATTAATTCTGAAAGTCATTAGGAGGAGTACCATGGATGGTGACTTATGAACAACAGTGCCAGAAAAGATCCCCTTTTGTCCTTTTCTGGAATCAGAGGGACTGACTGACTCCAATGAACCTCAAGTGCTTGATCCCTTTTTGAGAGTTCCTCTACATTTGAAGTTCATCTGAATTTATACCTTTCCTTTAAGTTGGGCCTGTTTGTCCTAACATCAGTAAAGAAGAGACATTGTATAGTTCAGGGATACCAAATAGAAAGGGGGAGGCAAAGGCAATATATAACAGATATATAAGAATCCCTGCAGGCTACAGATTGACTTAATTATAAAATGTAATGTTACCTATGCTTTCTTGTATTTTTATTTATTTTGTTAAATATTTCCCAATTATATTTTAATATGGTTCTGCCTGCAGGGAATAGTGTTGTTCCTCTGTGATAGTACATAGAGTGCTGAATTTGGACTGGGAAAGACTTGAATTCAAATCCTATTTTAGATACTTACTGTCTCTTCATCTGTAAAATGAAGGGGTCTGATTTTTTGGTTTCCAATATCTCTTCCACCTCTAATTGATTCGGTAAGCTATATGTGCTTCAAAGATACCTGGAAAGATGTACAAATTTCCATTTAGATTGTCATATGTAAAGCAGGAGGGAGGGAAGGAAATGTAAGTTTCCTGTGTAAATTGGAGGAGAAACAGCAGACTGCCCTTTGTGGAGTAGGCAACTATGAGGGTATTTTCACCCAGGACAATTTCATTTCTCACCTGAAAATGAAGGAATTAGTGAAAGTCATGCTGACTTAGTGACTTCATTTTTCTCAGTATTGCTAGTCTGGGGCAAGAAGCAAAAATGAATATTGACCATAGAAAGTTACTATGGTGACAGAGAAAGTTAAAACACAAATTCAAAAGAGGATAACATTGTCAATATACCTACAACTGAAGCCTCAAAGGGGAATATGAATTGATCTCAAGCCCCAAAAACCTTCTTGAAGAACTCAAGAAGGATTTTAAAAGTCAAATAAGAGAGGTAGAAGAAAAATTGGGGAAAGAAATGAGAGGTACGCACGAGAGAATCAACAGTTTGGAAAAGGAAGGATAAAAACTGACTGAAGAAAACAATTCTTTAAAAAATACAATTGGCCAAATGGAAAAAAAATACTGAAGAAAACAGCTCCTTAGAAAGTAGAATTGACCAAATGGAAAAGGTGGTATAAAAGCTAAATGAAGAAAATAATTCCTTAAAAATTAGAAGCAAGCAAGTGGAAGTTAATGACTCTGTAAGACATCAAGAATCAGTCAAAAAAAAAAAAGATCAAAAAATGAAAAAATAGAATAAAATGTAAACTACTTCACTGGAAAAACAACCAACCTGCAAAATAGATCCAGGTGAGATAATTTAAGAATTATTGGACCCCCTGAAAGCCATGATACAAAAAAAAAAAAAAAAAAAAAAAAAAAGAGCCTGGACAGCATCTTTCAAAAATTATCATGGAAAACTGCCCTGACATCCTAGAACCAGAGGGCAAATATTCAATGAAAGAATACTGATCACCTCCTTAAAGAGATCCCAAAATGAAAACTCTAAGGAATATTGTAGCCAAATACCAGAATTATCAGATCAAGGAGAAAATGCTACAAGCAGCCAAAAAGAAACAATTTAAATATTATGGAACCATAGTCAAGATTACATAGAATTTATCTGTGTCTACATTAATGTATCAAAGGACTTGGAATATGATATTACAGAAGGCAAAGGAGTTTGGATTGCAGTCACAAATCAACTACCCAGCAAAATTGAGCATAATCTTTCAGGGGAAAAGATGGACATACAATGAAATAGAGGACTTTCTATCATTTCTGATGGAAAAACCAGAGCTGAACAGGAACTTTGATCTTCAAATACAAGACTCAAGAGAAGTATTAAAAGATAAACAGGAAAGGGAAAAAAACATATTATTCAATAAGGTTAAACTGTTTAGATCACTTTGCAGGAATATAATACTTGTAACTCTTGAGAATTATATCTTTATTAAGGCAGTTAGGAGGGGATATACACAGACAGAAGATGTGGATATGCTGATTTTGATATGATGATAAAAAAATAATTAAGGGGTGAAAAAAGGATTGTATTGAGAGAAGAGGTAAAGGGAAGGCAGAATAGAGTAATTTACATCACATGAAGCGGTACAAAGACCTATTACAGTAGAGAGAAAAAAGAAAGTGGGGAGAGCATTGTTTGAACCTTACTTTCATCAGATTTGTCTCAGAGAGGGAATAACATACCCATTCAGTTAGTTATAGAAATTTATCTTAGTCTACAAGGAAGAAAGAGAAGAAAGGGGAAAGAAAAGGGAGGGGTACCTAGAAGGGAGGGGGGTAGATAGAAGGGAGGAAGAAGTAGTAGGGGAAAGGAAAAAAAAGGAAGGGGTCTGATAAAAGGGATGGCAGATTGAGGGAGGTGGTGGTCTGAAGGAAAAACACTGCTGAGGAGGGAAAGGGTGAAAGGAGACAGAAAAGTACAAATGGGGAGGGAAATAGGATGGAGAGAAAGATACAGCTAGTAATCATAACTGTGAATGTGAATGGGATGAACTATCCTATAAAAGGGAAGTGGATAACAGAGCAGATTAAAAATCATAATCCTACAATTGTTGTTTACAAGAAACATATTTGAAGCAGAGTGATACACTCAGAGTAAAGGTAAAAGGCTAAAGTAAAATATATTATGCTTCAGCTGAAGTAAAAAAAAAAAGCAGGGGTAGCAATCTTGATCTCAGTCAAAGGAAAAGCAAAAATAGAACTAATAAAAGAGGTAAAGAAGGAAACTATATCTGGCTAAAATGTACCATAGACAATGAAGCAATAACAATACTAACCATATATGAGTCAAGTGGTATAGCATCCAAATTGTTAGAAGAGAAGTTAAGTGAGTTATAGGAAGAAACAGCAAAACAATACTAGTGGGGGACTTCAACTTCCCCTCTCAAAACTAGATAAATCTAATGACAAAATAAACAAAAAAGAAGTTAAGGAGGTCAGTAGAATTTTAGAAAAGTTAGATATGACAGACCTCTAGAGAAAACTGAAGCAGACAGAAAGGAATATATCTTTTTCTTAGTGGCACCTACGCAAAAACCAACTATGTAGTAGGGCATAAAAACATCACAATCCAATGCAGAAAGGCAGACATATTAAATATATATTTTTCAGAACATGGTGCAATAAAAAGCATATGTAATAAAACACCATAGAAAGATAGACTAAAACTCAATTGGAAACTGAATAATTTAATCCTAAAGAGTAAGTGGGTCAAACAACAAATCATAGAAACAATCAGTAACTTCACTCAAGAGAATGACAATAAGGAGACAATATACCAAAACTTATGAGACAGAGTCAAAACAATTCCTAGGGGATAAATTCTTAGGAATAAAATACAGAAAGAGGAAATCAAGGGCATGCAACTACAAAAGTCAGAAAAAGAAAAAATATAAATATCACCAATTAAATACCACATTAGAAGTTCTGAAAATCAAAGGAGAGATTAATAAAACTTAAAGTAAGAAAATTATTAAATTAATAAATAAAACTAAGAGGTGGTTTTATGACAAAACAATAAAAATAGATAAACCTTTGGATAATTTGATTTTTAAAAAGAAAGAAGAAAACTGAATTGCTAGTATTAAAGATGGAAAGGGTGAATTTACCACCAATGAAGAAGAAATTAAGACAATAATTAGGAGGTATTTTGCCCACTTGTATGCCAATAATCTGACAATCTAAGTGAAATGGATGGATATTTACAAAAATATAAATTGCCCAGAATTACAGAAGAGGAAATAAAATACTTAAATAGCCCCATTTCAGAAAAAGAAATTGAACAAGCCATCAATGAACTCTCTAAGGAAAATTCATGCAGGGTCAGATGCATTTATGTGAATTCTGTCAAACATTTATATAACAATCAATTCCAATACTATGTAAACTATTTGGGAAAACAGGCAAAGAAGGAGTCCTACCAAACTCTTTTTATGATATAAATTTGGGGCTGATACCTAAACCAGGAAGAGCCAAAACAGAGAAAGAAAATTATAGACCAATTTCCCTAATGAATGTTGATGAAAACATTTTAAATAAAATGTTAGCAAAGAGATTATAGCAACTTGTCACAAGTTTAATACACTATGATTAGGTGGGATTTATACTAGGAATGAAGGACTGGTTCAAAATTAGGAAAACTATCAACATAATTGACCATATCAAGAACAAAATTAACAGAAATCATATGATTATCTCAATAGATGCAGAAAAAGCTTTTGACAAAATATAGTACCTATTCCTATTAAAAAGTTGGAATTTTCCTTAAGATGATAAGTTATATTTATCCAAAATCATCAGGAAGCATTATATGTAATGGGGTTAAGCTAGAAGCAGTCCCAATAAGATTGGGGTGAAACAAGAAAGTCCAATATCACCACTGTTATTCAATATTGTACTAGAAATGTTAGCTTTAACAATGAGAAGAAGAAGAAATTGAAGGCATTAGAATAGGCAAGGAGGAAACAAAGCTATCACTCTTTGAAGATGATATGATGATATATTTAGAGAATCCTAGAGAATCAACTAAAAACTACCTGAAATAATTAAGAAGTTTAGCAAAGTTGCAGGATATAAAATAAACCCGCAGAAATCATCAGCTTTCAATATGTTACTAACAAAGTCCAGCAGCAAGAGATAGAAAAAAAAATTCATTTAAAATAACTTTAGACAATATCAATATTTGGGAGTCTACCTGCCAAAACAGACCCAAGAACTACATGAACACAATTACAAAACACTTTTCACATAAATAAAGCCAGATCTAAACAACTGGAAAATATCAGTTACTCCTGGGTAAGCTGAGCTAATAAAATAAAAATGACAATTCCACCTAAATTAATTGACTGATTCAGTACCATATCAATGAAACTACCAAAAATTCTTTTATAGAGCTAGAAAAAATAATAACGAAACTCATTTAGAAAAGCAAAATGTCAAGAATATCAAAGGAATTAATGAAAAGAAATGCCAGGGAAGGTGGCCTAGGCACACTAGATCTAAAACCCTACTATAAAGCAGCAATCATGAAAACTATTTGGTATTGGCTAAGAAATAGAGTGGTGAATTAGTGGAACAGGTTAGGTGCACAAGACACAGCAGTCAATGACTATAGTAATCTACTGTTTGATAAACCCAAAGACTCCAGCTTCTGGGATAAGAACTCACCATTTGATAAAACCTCCTAGGGAAACTGGAAAATAGTATGGCAAAAACTAGACATAGACCAACATCTCATACCCTATATCAAGATAAGGTCAAAATAGATACACGTTAGACATAAAGGGTGATACCATAAGCAAATTAGGAGAGCAAGGAATACTTTACCTGTCAGATCTATGAAGAAAGGAAGAATTTATGGCCAAACAGAGAACATTATGAAATGCAAATTTGATTACATTATATTAAAAAATTTGATTACATGACATTATATTACATTTGCACAAAGTCAATGCAATCAAGATTAGAAGGAAATCAGAAAGCTGGGGAAAAAGTTTTCCACTCAGTGTCTTTGATAAAGGCCTCATTTCTAAAATACATAGAGAACTGAGTTAAATTTGTAAGACTACAAATCATTCCCCAATTGATAAATGGTCAAATGATATGAACAGGCAGTTTTCAGATGAAGATATTAAAGCTATCTATAGTCATATGAAAAAAATGCTCTAAATCATTATTGATTAGAGAAATGCAAATTAAAACTATTATCAGATTGGTTATTATGACAAAACATGAAAATGATAAAAGTTTGAGAAGATATGGGAAAATTGGAACATTAATGCATTGTTGGAGATGTTGAGAACTAATCCAACCACACAGGAGAGCAATTTGGAATCACGCCTCAAAGTGCTATGAAACTGTGCATGCCCTGTGATCCAGCAATACCATTCTAGTCTGTAACCCAACGAGATCATAAAAATGGGAAAAAGGACCCACATGTACAAAAATATTGATAGCAGCTCATTTTGTGGTGACAAAGAATTGGAAATTGAGGGGATGCCTGTCAGTTGGGAAATGGCTGAACAAGTTGTGATATATGAACGCAATGGAATATTATTGTGCTATAAGAAATGGTGAGCAGGCAGATTTCCTGGACATATATGAATTGATATATGAAGTGAGCAGAACCAGAACATTGTACACAGTAACAGCAACATCGTGTGATGGCCATTTTTATTGTAGATAGCCCTTCTCAGCAATACAATGATGCAAGACAATTCCAAAAGATTGACAATGGAAAGTGCTGTCTACATCCAGAGAAAGAACTATGGCATCTGCATGCAAATCAAAGCATACTAGTTTGTCTCTCTCTCTCTCTTTTCTTGCTCATAATTGTTTTCCTTTTGTTCTGATTCTTCTCTCACAACATGACTAATAAGGAAATACATTTAATATGATTGTACTTGTACAGCTTATATCAGATCACTTGCTTCCTTGAGAAGATGGGAAGGAAAGGAGGCAGGGAGAAAAAACTTGGAACTCAAAATCTTATAAAAGTTAATGTTTAAAATTATCTTTACATGTAATTGGAAAATATAAAATACTATTAAGTGGGAAAAAAATAAAATGCAAAAACATTCTTAACTTATGTGTTTGTCTTTTGTTGCCAAAGAAGACCACACCATCAGAGAAATAATGACATGACTTGCACTTGACTTTGTTTTGAGCAAGGGAGGGCTGTGCAGGTCACCAGCCTCACTTCTCCTCCAGTGCCATCTGAATCCAGTGACCAGATATTTATCAGGATGACTGGAGATGACCCAGGATGAGGCAATTGGGGTTAAGTGACTTGCCCGAGGTCACACAGTTTGTGAGTGTCAAGTGTCTGAGGTGAGATTTGAACTCAGATCCTCCTGGATCCTGCACTGGTGCTCTATCCAGTGCACCACCTAGCTGCCCAATGGAGAGTGTAGGTATATGAGGGAATAATTGTAAGGGATGAATATTTTATCTTAACTTGCAGCCATACAAAAACCTGTAGCCTGTGGATTTAGCCCATGTTAGAAGTGAGCCCAGCTAACAAGCCCCCAGCAGTGAGAAACATGCTCACCTTAAACAAAGAACAATCAGGAAATGTTATTAAATCAGGAAAGTTTTTATTAATCTTTACGTCCATTCCCCCTGAATGAACAGGTAGCCTCCCTACTAAGGTTACAGGACGACTACAGCATGTGCAGAAAGATTCTTCTTCTACTGTTTTCCTAACTTTGGATCTCCTGCGATATTATAATTTAGCACATTTTCTCATTGTATCATGTATGTTAGGAATGTCTCTCCGAGGAATTTGTAAATTCACTAAGGGCATAAACCGTGTATAAATACTTCTTTGAATCCCTCATAGGACATACAGGACAATGTCTCAATAGAGTCGGTGTTCAATGAAAACAGCAGTACCTCTTTTCATAAAGAGGATGCATTTCAAACTCACCTTTTGTTATCAGAACTTTCATTACTAGAGGTAGAAATAGCATTGGTTGCATATGGAAACATTCCAGAAAGTATTCCCTCTCTTCTTTCTCCCTGTGGTGCCATAGCAGGGTCTCTCTCACTCTCTCTGTACCCAAATTCCCTTCATTGAAAGGATCTTTGTTTCCAGTACTGGACAGACACCTTATTATACTTGCTGATTTATCAAGGTTACTGTTATCAGGATTGTACTGAGCAAGTCTCTGACAGGAGAGTGATGAAACAACAGGCCAGAGACAAAGTCCCAGTAATCAGGTAACCATTTAATTAATTAGTTTCATTGTGAGGAACAGATTTGCAAATTGGGAATTCTCCTGATCAGAATTCCTGGTTGCTGAAGTGAAGACAAGATTATATACATAAATCACAAGTGGGAAGGGAGAGGAGAAGGTGGATTACAAAGGATCATTCTTAGGGCCAGAGTGGTTTCCCACAACAAACCTACAAATGGAAGATAATACAATTCTGGAGTCCTATGGGAACAGTATTGCTTGAGTCCTTGTGAGTCCTAATTTAGTGGGTCACAGGACCAGAGTTCTGTGACAGGAACAGGTTCTCCAGTCTTCGATTTGCTTTACTTCAGGTATGTAGGCAGAAGGATGCCAGTGACTGTGAGCCTTGTCAAAGTTTGGTTGATCAGTTCAAGCTGCGTTGTGAGTTCTCTCACAAAAGAGACAGTTCTGAAAAGTCTAATCTACAAGTATGTTCATTACACATATGCCTATTATTATAAAAATCAGAATTCCCTCTACATTACAAAGGCTCTGGGTTACTTCAGCCACTAACCTCTTTTCTCACCAAGTTCATCTAAAAAGGATATTGTTTTTAAATCTTATTTTGATTCATATTTTTTCAACTTTACTTTTATTTCTGAGTATATATGCCTCCCTACCTCTCCTACCCAAAAAGCCATCTCTTTATATCAAGTATTTTTAAAAGAGAGAAAAAAAACTACTTCAAAACCAATTAATATGTTTGACAGAATAAGTAATATTTCATATCTATGGTCCCCAATTCTGCAAAGAGAGAAGGGAGGTGCATTTTCTCAACTGTGCTCTGGACTGATGTGGTTTAATGGGTTCAGAGACTCCTCAAGGACTGAAGTACAGGAGAGGGTTGTCCGGAATGAATTAAGAAACTCAAGCATTCTTGAAGTCAAGTTGGCAAAGGGTTATGTAACAACAATATGGCTCCTTAAGAGTTCCTTAAGAAACTTGCAACTTAACAGGAGAGATGCTAAAGCTTTTATAGGAAAAGTAGTGGATTATCTGGCAGATATGCTTAGGTGATAACTTACAACTTTGGCCACAGGTGTCATTCACTCCTGGAAACCAAGCGAAGGTGTTTCTCAGGGGTGTATTTTTGGTCTGTTATATCTGTAGAAAGATAACTTTGAGAGTTGATGTCTATAGCCTGACCTCTGAATTGAACAGGATAACTTTGGAAATCAATATATGATAATTCTGTGGTTACAGGAGAGTCCTGTTTTTACAAGAGAATTTCTTCAGAGATCAGCATGTCCTTGTGATGGGGAAAGTTAGTTTGTTCTACTGGGGCCCACTCATGAGTAATTGCCAGGCACAGTGTTCTTGGGCTGGGGAGAAAACTGTCAGGGATAGTGTGATCTTGAAACTGGGGTCCCAGCATAAGTACCCAAGTACGCCATCAGGACCAACCTTGGTCATGATGATTACATAGCATAGAGTGTTATTATCTCATTCCTTCTGTTTACATTGTTACAGTGTTCATGTGAGTCAAAAAAATCCAGGTTCTGGCCAAAATGACTATCCAAACAAGTGGGACGGTATGCTACAGTCAGCTCAAACTGGCTTACAAGGGCGGGTTGTTGAGCCTCTAGTTACACTTCAGAAATCCACAAATGCTACAAAATGGCTTGATTTTTTTGTTTTATTGGTTATCTAGACTTAAGAAAATTTTGATAATGCAAATTAAATTTTAAAAATATGTCTTCTGTACCTTTTTTTTTGGAGACGTTTATTAACTACCTGCAAGGGCCTGTGATTTCATTGGCACAAGGAGCTTCCAGATGAAGAAACTTCCTTTGGTCATTCATGAAAGCAGCTTTTTCTCAGTTTACAGTCTCAGAAAGTTGATTGAGAGGTTAAGGAGTTGCGCTGAGTTACATAGTAAGTATCAGAGGCAGGATTTAAACCCAGATCTTGGGTTTAAGGGGTAGCTAGATGGTACAACGGATAGAGCACCAGGTGTGGAGTCAGGAAGAGCTGAATTCAACTATGGCCTCAGACACTTCCTAGCTATGTGACTCTGGGCTAGCCACTTAACCCTCAATTTCCACATCTGTAAAATGAAGTGAAGAAATTTTCTTTAACAAGAAAACCCCAAATGGGGTCATGAACAGTCAGACACAACTGAAAATGACTGCACAACAAACTTGGAAACTTGGGTTTAACCCTACTCTCTATTATTCTACCCAGAACTTGAGATACAAATCAAATCCTAGTTATTAAAGGAAAAATCCTGGCTTAGGCCACACCCTGGTCAATTAAAGGCAGACTCAGGAAATAAAACAAAAAAGAGGTTTTTTGACACCCCAAGACATTGAGCAGTTGAAGTGGGGTCCTGCCACCAAAGTTATCACTTCCTTAACTTTATTTTCCTTTTCTTTCTTAAGTTCCCACTCCTTCTATCCACTAAACACATTCAACACAATTTCCCCAAAGTTCACTAATAGTTTTCCTATTCCAGCCAGGGCAGGATTTATGAAAGTAATCACAAATGACTGCTGCCAAATGATTAACATAGGCTGAAAAGATAACTTTTAGATCACAATCATTTTCTGGATCAAATCATTTTCTGCACAAATTTCTGGGTGGCAGAATACAAACGAACAGAGAAAGCATCCGGATGTGCATCTGAATTCTGTACAGTGTTATGGAATTTTCTTCAATCTATTGGTTTTTGGACCTCTTGCTCTAGACTGTCATTGAAGGTGATTTTTGTATTACTGAATGTTCTCCAGTCCCTCTGACGGTTACAATTCCAACGAGGACCATTCTGGGCTCTGTGATTCTGTTCTGTTCATCCTCTGAATTTATAGCACAGTACAGGACCTTAGCCTTCTAATCCTTTGTGAGAAAGACATCTAATAACTCATCAATATCTTCCCAAGTTGGAGTCAGAGGGGTGCAGACATTTACTAGTGCTGTGACCCTGGGCAAGTCACTTAACTTTCTTTGCCTTGGTTTCCTCATCCATAACATGAGCTGGGGAAGGAAATGGTAAACCACTCTGCAAGAAAACTGAAACATAAGTGGGATTATGGTTTCTATTATAATGGTCTGAATTTTCTTAATCATGTTGACTAGATCCCTCCTAAAGGGGAGAGTGGTTTGTTGCAATAATATAGTGTCTCCCGGTTTAAAGGAGACAGGTATGCTCTATTAATTATTTCCTGTAAAAGTGGTTCTTAAAGTTACCATGGTCTGCAGATTAATCCTGGTCCCTGAGGACTATCCCCATTGCTGGTAGTCTGGCTAGGCATAATACCCAAATGTGCAGCAAAGTTAAACTGTAGAAATCACTCAGACTATATTTGGTCCAGTGGTCTGACTTTGCACATAGTCTTGACAAAGACATCCAACCATTCATCTTACTATAACCAATGTAACAAAAGAATTTCTCATTTCAATCAATCATTAAGCTTTTATTAAGTGTCTAACAGGTGCTGGGGATGCAAAGACAAAAAAAGAAACAGCTGTTGTCAAGCATTTCACATTGAATAGGGGTCTAAGTTTTATTGCCACTGGAATTTTTTATGTGTTTCTAACTTTCCCTTATTCTCCCTTACTCCCTTTCTTTATTAGTAAATCCAAAAGAAGAACCAATACCAGGTTTCAAATTGAATGGGTCAAGTCAACAGATCCCCCTGCAAAAAGCCCATGCCCCATGACCTTTTAAAGATTTTTACCCTACTTTCTTCTCCTTCTACCTTTTCTCCATCTAAACATTACTTTTAAAATTATTCACTTATCTACCCTCTTCTTCTTGCATGTGTGGAGCTCAAAAAGAAACAATTCTTGACCCTCTCTTCTTTTCCTTTTTTTTTTGGTATTATCAAGTACACAAACATTATTTCAATCAATAAACATTTATTAATCACCTACTATGTGCCAGGCACTGTGCTAAGCACTGGGAATAAAAAAGGGGCAAAAGACAGTTCTTTTCCTCAAGAATCTCACAATCTAGTGGGGCAGACAATACGCAAACAAGCAAACTATATATAAGATAAAGTGGAGATAACTAATAGAGGGAAGGCACTGGAATTAAAAGAGGTTGGGGACAGGTTCCTGCAGGAGGTAAGATTTTAGTAGTGCCTTAAAGGAAGCCAGGGAGGTTAGTAGGCAAAATTCAGGATGGAAAACATCCCAGACATACAAGAGAGCCAGACAAAAATGCAAGGTTCAAGGGCTAGGAGGTCAATGTCAGTGGATGGAAGGGTAGTTGTGGAGAGTAAGAAGGGATTAAAAATGACTTTGAACAAGAAACAGAAGATTTTGTATTTGATTCTGGAGGCAATAGGGAGCCACTGGAGTTTATTCAGAGAGAGTGACAAGATCCAATCTTCAATTGAGGAAAATCACAATACTAGATCAATGGAGGATGGATTTTATTGGGGAGAGATTTGAGGCAGGCAAACCCACCAGCAGGCTCTTGCAATAATCTAGGTGTGAGGTGATGATGGTCTGCACCAGACTGGTAGCAACGTCAGGAGAGAGAAGGGAGAGTATTTGAGAGATGATGCAAAGACAGAATTGACAAGCATTGGCAACAGCTTGGCTATGGGGGCTGAGAGATAAGTGGGCATCCAGGATGACATCTATGTTGTTAATCTGAGGGACTGAGAGGTTGATGCTGCAATGTTGTTCATCCTTTGGTTTTGAAGAGGACCAGTGACATCACAGGATGATGTCTTGACTCCTGCATGAACTGGACTTAAGTGAGGCAGAACCACATGAAGCTGTCAGCCTCACTCTCTTCCAGGGTCATCCAAGTCCAGTGGCAGGATAAAATTCAAGATGACTGGCAATGGTCTAGGATACAGTGGAAGACCTTGCATCTTCTACGTTTGACCAAGTTCTAAGTTCTCCACATTGCCTGCTTCAGCCGCCTTCGTGACCTTTGGAACAAATTGTTCTCATTCTGCCAGTGGAAATTAGAGGGGTGTTTACCCCAAGCACGTATACCCCTAGTATAACAGGGAAGGTAGGAAAGGGGCAGTTAGATGACAGTGCAATGGGCTCAAATCTGGTCCCAGACACTTACTACCTGTGTGACCCTGGGCAAGTCACTTAGCCTTGTTTACTTTAATCTCCTCATCTGTGAAATAAATTGGAAAGGAAATGACAAACCACTCCAGTATCTTTGTCAAGAAAATCCCAAATAGTCTTGAAGAGTCAGATAAGACTGAAATGACTGCAACAAAAGGAGGGTGGAGGGTTTAGAGTAAAGCGAATGAGTCTTGTTTTGGACATACTGAGGTTAAGAAGTACACTAGACATTCAGTTCCGAATGAGATTGGAGAGCATAAGAAAAGTTGAAGCAGGATAGATTTGACAATCAATAGCATAGCAAGTAAATATTAAATAGTGGTTTCTTTTTTTACCCAGGAACCCTGAGGATCTCCCCCTCCCAGTTTGATTTTTTTTTTTTTATTAAAGGAGCTATCCCTTGAGTAACTACTTAAAGAAGTTTATTCATTGAAGGCGTATATCTCACTCAAAGTGAGAATGGGATAAGACCTTAGCCTAAAATGGCCAGGGTCTCCCATTGTATCCTGAGCCATCTCCAGTCATCCTGATGAATATCTGGCCACTGGATCCAGATGACTCTGGAGGAGAAAGTGAGACTGGTGACCTTCCACAGCCCTCCCTCCCTCAAATCAATGGCAAGTGCAAGTCATGTCGTCATCTTGATGTCATGGTCCTCTTTGAAAAGAGGTATATTGGATACCATAGTATAGTAACAGAAATAGTAATTAAACATGTGGTTGCTGATGAGATCACCAAGTAACATAAAGGCACAGTTATGGGAGGGAGACCTAACTGATCTTGTTCCCACTCTCCTCAATCTTAAATTAAGACCTTTAAGTATTACTCCAATTGATATCATTTCTGACATTAAAAAGACAATTTAAGTCTTTGTTGCCTTAAATTCCAACACTTTGGTCATTCTGATAGAGCTTCCCACTCCTAAAATGAACCTTTTGGATCTCTCTGATCTGAAGTCTTTTTGCTAGCCCATAGATTCTTTCTCCAATTAGCTTCCCCAACACCGTTTACCTAGGGATCACCACAGAACCTCTGTATTTTTGCTTGTGAAAATAACATTCATGATCAACTGCCCTCCTCATTTTTTTCTCTCCTTACTCTGAGATAATTTCAGGGAAAAGAGCTCCAATATACCAGATGGCTAAATGTGTACAACTATTTAACAATTCAAACCAAGCAGTACCTCCTAGGTGCCACATCCTGCGAAGCCAAAACCCAGTCTCTGCTCTCAAGAAGCCCACAGTCTAATGGGAGAAACATGGCGACCACGATGTACAAACAAGATACAGACAGGATACATCAGAGATGATCAGAAAGAAGGCACTACCAGTAAAGGAGATCCCAAAGGCTCTTCTCATTCACTTTTGCTTTTTAGTTCACTGTTCACAAGAACAGTGAAAATAAACATGCAATAAAAACAAATGCAATCATTATAAAGCTCTGAAGTGCCTCAAAGAATCTTACAAAAGATTTCAATAGAAGTTATGATTATTTTATAGCTGGAGATATGGGTGCACAGAGGCAGGGTCATTCAATCTGAGCTTCAAATATGTGGTCCATTATACTGTTTTTCCCTTTCTTTAAAAAATAATAAATATTAACTTATGAGATCACAAAATTGCTACTGACTAAAGTTTATTAGTGGGTAGTGTCTTGAAGAAGTAAAGTTTAAAATGGCAGATTCGGGAGTTTTGTTTCCAAATTTAAAAGTTGTACAGTGTGTATACATACAGAAATATGTTACAAAATACAAAACTCAGAGTTGGATTGATATTAAACACTCAGTAAATATTTTTGAACGCTTAACATATTACTGGAGTCACTGGAAAATATTCAAAGAAAGTTAGGATTTTGACCTTTGAAATACAGTTAGAGTTCTAAATTCTTTCCAGTTCAGGACAAAGAGTTTGTTTCCAAACTGACTGAAAACAAGAGAGGCTCTTCATGCCTGTGTCAACCTGCATTCAAGAGAAAACAGCCAATATAGCAAAATTGAGGTCTTTGATCAGAATCAGTGAGCTGCAGCTTGGGTTGTCACATAGCAAGCTCTGGAGTACCAAAAGAGGGGCTGGGAAGAGGGCTTCCTTAGGGTTACTAAGGCAGGGGGAATGGCCGATCTGCAGGTGGGAGAGGTTAGGCAGTGGGAAGGTGGCTGCAGATGGTAGTGGGGTGGACATTCTGTGGTTTCTTAAGGTAAGTTGTTTTGCTTAACTACTTAAAGTCCAAGGAGAAAGCAGAGGAATCCTGGAGGAGAGAGTTTAGGAGATTTATAAAACACTCAAAGGCTGGGAGCGATAAAGTCTGGTTAACCCCAGGCAATTCATGAGTCCTGGAATTGGGAATGAGGTCAGCTTCAGTCAACTGAGTTTGACACCCAATTAAATTACTTTTCTGTAGCCATACTACATGTGAGTAAAGTTTTAAAAATAAAATTTGTGTGACAATGTACACATGTTGATTTTTCAATAAAGCTTATGTTACCTGAAAAAATCATGGTTACTCTCATGACCTGAAGGGCATTTCTTAAAATTCCTTCTTTTCAAGAATACAATTTAGAAAACAACGGGGCCTTTTCCGAGGAAAGATCAGTTTGAAAGTCACCTGAATTTGAAAGAAAGGCTGGAGGGACTTCTTTGAAAGCATTTTCAGCCTTCTTAAACACAGAGGTAGCCCAAGATTTCTTTTCTAGTTAAGCATCCGAGACGAAAGTAGGATTTGCTCCTCCCATTCTGATTAAAGTTGTGGGTGTCTTCCAGTACGCTTTGTGTCTTCCCTTAATCCCACTGGCGAAGACAGAAAGGACTCTTCCCATCTGGAGACTGAGGCTGGGCGAACGGAGGTAGAATTCCTGAGTAGACATTTCGCTGTTAGGACACAGACGTTAGGATCTGGGAGATCTGGGAGGGAAGTGCGGGGCGAAGCCTCAGAAGCAGGATGGGCATCCTAGGCAGGCTGACCTTAGAGGAAGGATATACAAAGTAGCATTGTATCCATTGCAACAGTATCTATTTCTGCGCAGCGGGACCGAGACGGGCGGGCCTCCCAGACACGCTGACATTACACGAAGACGTAACATCCAATGTCACCGATTCCCGTCTATTTCTGCGCCGACGCCTCGCTCGTTTCCCCGCTCCAGGCTGCAGCCCGGAGCTGGGGGTGTCCAGGGGGTGGGGAGTGGGTGTTACCGGACAGTGGGGAAGGTGAAGTCTCTCCCTCCCGGGAGGTAGCTCCCACGGGCCGGTTCTCGCGTGGGGGCTGGGAGTGTATCCGAGCCTGCCATCCCCTCGTGACCACGGCCGTGACCGCGGTGGGGGGATTAGGGGATTAAGGAGATGGGAGGCGCCGGGGGGGGGGGGTGGGTGGGGGCGGGGGGAGGTTGGACTTTAAAGGCTGGGGGCGGGGCCGAGTGTGCGTCAGCGGCGGGCGGAGGGGGCGAGCGGTGGGCCCCAGCCGCCTGACTGACGGGCGGGCGGCCTGAGTGACAGACGGACCGACCGTGGAACGAAGCCAGCCGGGGAGTTGGGGGCGGGCGCAGCCCGGGGGTAGGACGGGGGGCGGGCGCAGAGCGGCGCGAGCCTCCCGCGGCGGCGGAGGAAGGGGCCGGGCCGGCCGGGAGCCATCGCCGGCCGCTGCCGCAGCGCAGCCGCCTCCAGCTCCATTCATTCTCCGAGGCTCCGCCTCCTCCCCGGCTGCTCTCCCGTGCGTCCGGAGGGCGCGCCCAGCCGAGGTAAGGGAGCCCTCCCCGGCCCCGGCGCCGCACCTGCTCCCGGCCTGGCCCTCCGGCTGGGCCTGCGGGCCCGGGAAGCGCCCCGGGCCGTGCAGGCCGGGCTGCGGGGGCCAGCCCCGGCGGGGGAGGTGAGGGGCCGCCGTGCGTCCGGCCCAGGTGCGCCTGGCTTCGGGGCGCTCCACCATTTTGTGTGAGGGAATTTCTCCTTCCCCGTCCCCTCCTTCCCGGGCATCCCTGCTCCCCCCACCGCGCCTGGGCTCGGTGTCCCCTTGGAGGCTCAGTCACCGGTCACCCGGGGGTTCTTCGGGCTTCGTGGTCTTTAACGGCGTCTGGATGTGTCTCCCGATACGATCGGCTTCCTTTGTAGTCCTCCGTATTCGTTCTATACGTGTTTAAAGCGTTGTGAGAAGGGCTCCTTCACCCTGCTCGGGAAGGGACCAAGAACCTTGGCTTGGGCTCCGAAGCCCCGGTGCCCCTCCGGTTGTGGCTCCGGAGCCACGCTGGTTTGTTTTCTCCTTTTGTGTGTGTGCCCAGCCGCGGGCACGGTGCTTGGCACGTAGTAAACGTGCCCCGAGTGCGTGCTGCTTCTCGGCATCATCCCTGCCCCTCGGAACCGAGCTCTCCGGATGACTTTGGGGGGGAATTTAGGAGTTGGGGTCCTGCTTATTTCTGCCAGTGGAAAGAAAGGATTGAGTAGTCCTGCCCAGCCCTGCTGAAGCGGTCAGAGCCCAGGAAACGGATGTAAACCGTCTTTCCCATTCTCCCCATCTCCCCCTTCCCCCTAACTCTCTCTCCCGGCTTCTGGAAAGTAGAATGCTCCGAATGTGTATCTGCCTTGGTGGGGTTTGGAGGTTTGGTTTTACCTCCCGAAAGGAGAGAGAGGAATTAGAATGAAAATTCACTGGTCCAAATTTAGGGACCTTTCCAAGGAAAAGTTTGTGTGTGTGTGTCTTGATACGTTAACCCACCAAGGGCCATTTGCTTGTTCTGGAAAAATTTGCAGTTCATGTTTAAATATAGAATTGTTTCTTTGTATGCCCCTCCTGAATTCGTTGGGCTGCCAAGGAGATCATAAATTATCGTTTATCTGCTCCATGATTTGGATTAGATCTGGTCACGTAGACTTGGAATTGTGCGCAGAATTTAAATTTTAGAATGTTGATTAGTGGCTGTTGCATAATGCCTGCATTTTGTGTGGGTTTGTTTTATAAAAGATTCACCAAAATGAGTCTGTTCCAGCATTAGAAAGATTCATGTTTGACCTTTGTAAGTGATGATATCTTGGTTTTATTCTGGAGTATTTACATGAGGAGGATTCTTTACTGATAGGGCAGAACCTGCTGAGATATATTTTGGTTTGGTTTTAGTGGTTAAGGGGAAGTGAGAGGACTTAGGGAAAATTCCATTGCGATGACTTCCAAGTACAAAGTTACCATGCTACAATTTTCCGACAAAAATTTGTAGCTTTATTATTCGAAACTGCCGTCTTGTAAACAACCCAGGAAATAATAAATAAGCCCTGAGTGGCTATATTGACCTTTCATAGGGACAATTCTAATAGCTTGAATCTTAAGAGATTTTTTTATTGTCCAAGTTCGTACAGATGGTACCCTTTCCCAGATAAAAATTGAATAATTATATGAATTTGAAGTGGGAATATATAAATTTGTACTTAACATATCAAAAAAGAACTGCTTACTTTTCCCCCTAAACTGCCCCTCTTCCAAATTTTGCTCTTTCCTCACGAGATCACCATCATCCCAGATCCTAACCACAGAGTCAGTAATCCTTGACTTCCTCTACTTCATCCTCCCCTTCCCCCTATTTGCAGGTTGCTGAGTCTTGTTGATTAATATTAGCTCTTAAACATCTCCTGTCCCAAACCCAAATACTAAATCAGTCCCTCATCTCTCTAGCATGGATTCTCGGAACAGTGCTTTTGTCACCTGCTTCCAGTCTCTCATTTTTCTTACATGAAGATGTCAGATAATTTTCCCAAGTTACAGGTCTGATCTCCCTGATCAAAAACTTTTTCAATGGCTCCCTGTCTAGTTAAAAAGCCCCGACTCTTTAGCCTGGGTTTATGCCTGCCACAATCTGGTTTCAGCCTACCTTTCAAGCCAAATTTCTCGTTAGTCTTCATACCCATTATGTTAAAAACATACTAGACTAATAGCTATCCATTGGTGCATTTGTCAATTGCCTGGAATGTACTTCTTCCTCTTAGAATTTTTGTCTTGCTTTGAGATAATCTCTGTTACTGCCTCCTCTTGGAGTTCCTAACTACTCTTTTACATAATATATATATATATAAAGATCCTTCTGGGAAGGGAAGACCCTTCTGATTAACAACCAAACCCTAAACAATTGTTATTTACATTCTGCTCTCCGTCACTGGAGCCCAAACAGTAACCAAATGAGACTTGGGCTGGGACCTATTGTTGGCCAATCTGTGAGAGCCAGATTAATTTGGGTTTGAACTGCCTCATTTCTTACCTATCCTTAATCACTGAATGGGTATTGCCTCAGTCAAACTGAGACCAGGGAAAGACCTTAGCTTAAATAGGATAAAGTCCCACATTGCATCCAGGGTCATCTCCAGTCTCCTGATCTGTATCTAGCCATTGAACCCAGATGTCTCTGGAGGAAAAAGTGAGGTTGGTGACCTTGCAGAGCCCTCCTTCACTTAAATCCGGTTCACTTGCATGTCATGGCATCACCCCCCTGATGTCATGGTCCTTTTCAAGAAAGTAGAATAAACTACAACTCATAGAGCAATTGTTAATATTTTCCTCCCAAATTATCTTGTATTTCCCTCTTGTTATATACCTTTATAGAATGTAAACTACTGGAAGGCAAAAAAGTTTCTGTCCTACTACCTTATGCTTTGTAGGTGTAAAGTAGCTTAATACTTGCTGCTTATTGAAAGTCTGTACATTTATAAAATGCCTATTTTGGGGGCATTATGAAGACAAAATGAAAGACAAAATGAAACAGCCCCTGTCATTTCTTAAAACAAATTTACTGGGAGAAAATACAATTTGTACATAGATGCAATAAAGAAATGGGGAGGGGCTGTCAGTAATATCTGGTGGATCAAGAATGGCTTCCTGTGGGAGAAGATACTTGAGCTGAGCCTCATCAAGGACAGACTGTGCAGAGGCAGGGGCAGTTTGGCTAGATCCCTTGAGTATGTGAGTGTGGGAGTAATGTGGATTCAGTCTGGAAAGATAAATTGGAGCTACATTGTGAGGGACTTTTCAAATGCCAGATGTAGAACTTTGTATTTTTTTCATAAAAGTAATAAGGAGATACTGGAGCTCCTTGAACAAGGAAATAACATGGTCAGACCTGTGCTTTAAGAATATATATTTGGCAGCTATGTGGAAAATTGATTATAGAGAGAAGAGACTGAAAGCAAATCAGTTAGCAGACTATTGAAATAGCTATAATCCAGAGAAGAGGTGATTGAGAGATTCTTAAGAGAGGTGGTATCAAGGGGAGAAGAGAGTGAATTCTAGAGCTGTTGTGGAGATAGAATCAGTACTTGGCAATTGATTGGATATGGGAGCAAAGGAGAGGAAAGAGTTGAGGAAGCCTCCAAATCCTTCTCTGGTAGAGGAGCTGGAAGGATGTTGGTATTCTTGAAAGAAATAGGGAAGTTAGGAAGAGGGGTAGGTTTTAGGGGAGTATACCTTTTTTTTTTTTGGAAAATGTTGGAATGTCAGTGGGACATCCAGTTGGAAACTTTCAGAAGTCAGTTGATGATGGGGAACTGGAGTTTTGGGGAGAGGAAAGATATGTAGCTTTAAGAATCGTTTGCTTAGAGATAGCCTTCTTGGAGGCGGGTAGGTGGTGAAGTAGATAGAGCACTGTGCCCCGATTCTGGAAGACTTGAGTTCAAATCTAGCCTCTGATAGTACTACAGATATTACTCATACACACTAGCTGTGCGATCTTGGAAAAGTCACTTAACCTCTGTTTGCCTCAGTTTTCTCTACTCTAAAATAGGGGTAATAATAGCACCTAGGATTATTGTGATGATCAAATGAGATAGTATTTATAAAGTGCTTAGCTCAGTGCCTGGCACACAGTAGGCCCTATACAATCGGAATGAGTAGTGTCGCAAAAAAACTCGGGGAATATCCAGGAGGAAGGAGTGGTCAGCAGCATCACACCAGTGCAGAAAGATCAAGAAGGGTGAGTACTAGGAAAAGATCATTGGTTTAGACTAGAATGTTGACATTCAAAGCCAGAAAGATAGGGGTAGAGAAGTGTGGACTGAGAGGAACCAATCAATGTAAACAGGTTTTTTCCAACGGAGTATACCTACAGAAGGGAGCAGAGGTAGGCAGAATACAGTGGGGGAATGTCAAGGTCAAATGAAGGGTTTTTGGTTTTGTTTTGTTTTTTTTTACCCGGGGGTATATCTGGGCATGTTTGTAGATCTCAGGGAAAGAGTTAGTGGATTAAAAGAGATTGAAGATTAGAGAGGGGGTGATGTAAGGGATAAACTTCTAGAGGAAACAGGAAGAAATGGAACCAAATGCCGGTTAGATAGGTTAGCATTGGCAAAGAGAAGGACCATCTTTTTGTCAGAAACTGGAACAAAGGGGCTGGAGTTTGAGGATGTTATTGAGGAGATTTAAAATGTAAAATTGGGAAGAAGAGGGAAGTCATGGATGCCTTTAATGTACACATGAGGTGATGCTTTGTGCTGAGAGGAAGAAGGGAGGTGGTGATGGGTGGGTAGGTAGCTTGAGGAGAGCGTGCAACAAGAGTCATGCAGGAAAGGGTGTAAAGAATTGCTGTATGGCAATGGTGGTTCGGTTGAAATAAGATGATGTAATCAGCACAGTTGTATGACTTCTTTTCAGAGGTGGCTGGCATCTCATATATAGGAGCAGGGAAGTCACCTGGTAGGAAAAGGGATGAATAGTAGTGAGTAGGACAAGGGGGCAAGAGGCACAAGAGTAGAGGACAGCACAAGTTGAGCTGGTTACTTATGACCCTAAGATTTTTTGAAATCATCCCATCATGGTCATATCCCACAGAATCAACCCACACCTGTGTGCTCTGTCTTTGTTGCTTGGGTTGTTGTGCATCCTTCTCAAAGAGAACCCAAATGACATCACTATGTCAAGGTCACGGTGTCCAACTGTGACTGATCAGACCAATGCAAGCTGGGAAGGCTCTACCACAGGTTGGGCACAAGTCATCCATATGAGTGGAGATGCCTCTAAATTTGCACATTTCACATTTTCTTTTGAGCAACTGCAGTTCCACTTTCCTCATAGAGCACAGTACCTTCTTCAACGTGGTCATGCCATACTGGGCAGGTTCCTGTGTGTCTTCCATGTCTTAAAATTGTTTCAAAAAGTTCTTCAGAAAGACATTGATAGTGCCCTTGTATCACTTCTTCTAAGTTCTGTGTGAGCACTTTGCCACGTGTGAGTTTTCTGTAGATTTAGTCTCTTAAGCAAAGGTAGGTTTGGCAGTTGAGCCGTGTGGCTAGCCCATTGGAGTTGTACTCTGTGTGTTAGAGTTTGAATGTTTGGCAGTTAGCTAGAGAAGGGACCAAAGGACCTCAGTGTCTGGTACCTTATCCTCCCAGCTGATCTTCAGAATCTTCCTAAGACAATTCAAATGGAAGCATTTCAGTTTCCTGGCCTGGTGCTCATAGACTCCAGATTTTACAGACATACAACAATGAGGTCAGCACAGTGGCTTTGTAGACCTTCAGTATGGTAGGCAACCAAATAAATATCTCTTGTCTCCTATATTTTTCTGTCTATGTATATACTCTTAATTGCCCTAATAATGATAAAGTTCTTAGAGTAACAAGAATCATCTTCCCATTTAGAAATGTAAACAGTTTTAACTTTATTGAATTTCTTATGATTTCTTTTTCATGTTTACCTTTTTATGCATCTCTTGAGTCTACTATTTAAAGTCATTTTCTGTTTACCTTTGGTTTTTTCATCAGAAATACTTAAAAGACTTTTATTTTATTAAATTTCCATTTTTTCCTCCAAAGTTCTATACTCAGTTTTGCTGGGTAGGTGAGCTTTGTCCTCTGGAATATCATAGTCCAAGCCCTCTGATCCTTCAGTGTGGCAAGTGCTAAATCTATGTTATTCTATTACTCCACAATATTTGAATTATTTCTTCTTGGCTGCTTACAAAATTTTCTCTTTGACCTGGAAGCTCTGGAATTTGGCTTTAATATTCTTGGGAATTTTCATTTAGGTATCTCTTTCAGGAGGTGATCAGTGGAATCTTTCAATTTCTATTTTACCCTTTGGTTCTAGAATATCAGGACAGTTTTCCTTGATAATTTCTTGAAAGATGATGTGTAGGCTCTTTTTTTTTTTTATCATGGCTTCCAGAAGTCCAATAATTTTTCAATTATCGTATCTCTTTTCCAGGTCAGTTGTTTTTCCAATGAGATATTTTACATATTCTTTTATTACATCTTTTCAATGTTTCTCGAGGTCTCATGGAGTCATTAGAGTTCTCCTAATTTTTAAGGAATTATTTTCTTCAGTGAGCTTTTGTACCTCTTTTTCCATTTAGCCAATTCTACTTTTTAAGGGGTTCTTCAGTGGACTTTTGAGACCAGGGTCCCTGTTGCCTTGTGAGGGACCACAAGCACTGTTCTCTGCCCTAGAACTATGACTAGGACCCCTAGTCCCTCATGGCCACACACCCTAGTGCTCCTCTTCACTTTGGGACTGCTACCTGGAACTACGGATGAGGAATGTGGTAGGATCTTGAACCCAGCGCCAGCAAAGGGTTCCCCTGTAATTTTTCTGACTAGTTGCCCCACCCCCTACCAAGAGCTTCTGAAGCTGCTGCTGCCACTGATACAAGCATCTCTAAGGCTTGCGGGTATTGAGGAGGTAGTGTTATTACTGCCTGTGTTGTCCTTTACCTCAGCAGGACAGCTTTCCTGCCAACCCCCTAAGTTGTCTTGGGCTGGAAATTGTTTCACCCTGACCCTTTGTTGGTTCTGCAGGTCCAGAATTCAGTTTGAGGAGTTCATTTAAAGTTGTTTGGAGGGGAACTTGGGCGAGTTCAGATGAGTTCCTACCTAGTCCACCATCTTAGCGCTCAGCCCAAAGATTTTGAAGAGAGGAAAGGGAGACTCCAGTGGGGGTGATGGAGAGGGATAGAATGACCAGAGAGGTTTTGATGAGAACTAGGAATAGTGAGGCACAGAATAGACAGAAGAATGTCAGGTCATGGTCAAAGGATTTTCAGCATTCTGGATTTTGGTGTTGGGATATTTGTGGTCGATACTATCGAGGGTGACCATCTCTGTGTGGTTGAGATGGAACGAAGGCAGAGGTCCTTGGAGCTAAGAAAGTTAATTGAACTGGGAAACCATAGTATGTGGAGGCATCGATATGTGTATGGAATCCCCCAAAATAAAGGCAGGCGATATAGTGAAGATGGAGACCAAGCCTGATGTCGACCTCCTTGACAAAGGAAGGAGAATGATGTGGGTGGAGGAGAGGGGCGTCATGCTACCAGAATTTGAATGGGGTGAGATAAATATATAGAAATATAAATATGTATTTGTGTGTGTCTGTATATATATAGATAGATAGATAGATAGATACACACACAATACATATATGCATGTATGTATGTATACACATACTCATATGTATATGAAATCTGAATTGGTGTGAACCTTGGAAAAGGAAATGTTGGTGAATGAAGCGGAAAGGGGATCATCTGGCGGTAGAAACCACAAATTAGTAGGATACTCATTCCTTCTTGCTTGTTGCTTTGGACGCATGAGAGAAGGTCCATCTAGTACCAGAGAGGGTGGTGATTAATGCAGTGTTTTGGGGGTAAAGGAATGAAAAAATAGATCTGTTTTTGTAGGACAGAGGTTCATATCTATCATTCTCACAGTAGAAAATAATAAATAATGGTGATGATAACATTTATATATTACTTTAAGGTTTATAAATTGCTTTACAAATGTTACCACATTTTATTTTATCTTTGCAACAACCCAGGGAAATAAGTGACATATTATCCTCATTTTATAGATTAGGAAATTGAAGCAGACAGTGGTTAAGGATCACCCAGAGTGCCACAGCTAGCGTGTCTGAGGCTGGATTTGGACTCAGGTGTTAAGGACTCCAGATCTAAAATTCTATCTGCTTCACCTTTGAGGGATGAGAACCTCATGATTTTTGTCTTTCTGTCCCTAACTCTTAGCATAGAGTGAAGAAAGTGTATTTGCTATGTTTGGAAAGGGGATTCATTTTTTAAATTTAAAAAATTTTAAATTTAAATTTTTTTTAATTTTAAATTTTTATTGATTTTTTTTGGTTTGTTTTAACATCACCTGCATTTCAGCCCCTCCTTGAGAGCCATCCTCTATAATAATGAATACTCAAAAAAAGAAGTGAGAGAATAGAAAAAAATAAGGTTGCAAAGGCCTGTCTTTAATCAGTAATAACTGATAGCTAACATTTATATAATGCTTTAAGCATTGTACAGCATATGTACAAGCTTGTACATATGTTATCTCATGTGATTTCTTAACCAGTTACAACGACAGCTTAGAACTGCTCTGGCCTCCCAGGTATTTGTTCCCTGGATAAAGGCTGGCCCTGGGCAGGACCTTCTGCATCTGTAAGCTTTTTGTTCCCACTAAATTCCGTGCTTTGTCAGCCGTATGTTTCGTCGTATGCCATGTGATAGAATGACTAACATAATTAAATCTGTGCTACTGCATTGTCTGTGGGATCTGCAAATGTTTTTCTTCCACTCTCTTAGAGATTGAGCATCATTTGTAAATGACTGGGTAAATAATAACTGGCATGTATGCAGTCTTTCCATTATAGAACTCTATGAGACAGATGAATTTAGGGCTGGGAGTGGAGACCATCTGATTGGTCAATTGACATGCATTTATTAATCATCTCTGTATCCCAAGCATTGTGTTTACAATACAGAGAAAGGCAAAACTCATAAATCTGGTGAGTTTTAGTATCTAATTTTAGATGGGATTTTATTTTCCTGAATCCCACTTAGAAAGTGTATTCTGTTAAATTTTAAGCTATTGCCTTCCAAGTTTGGGGAGGAAGTAGGCCCTCCCTCAGTTATGGGCTGACTGGTACTGTGGATAGATTGTTGTATTTAGAGTCAGAAAATCTGGAGTTCAAATCTTGTCTCAGGAACTCAGTAAGTGTCTGTATGAGCCCTAACGTCCTCATCTGTAAAATGGGGCTAGCACCTTTCCTTGAAGGATTGTTGTGGGAATCAAAGAAAGCACTTTGTAAATCTTCAAAGGGAAATATAAATGTGGGTGGTTATTGTTTTAGCTTAGGAAACTCAGAACTAGAGGTGAGTCTTCTGTGGTGTATATTTCTCCGCAAATGAAGAACCATAGTCTCTCAAGTGTTTAAATACAGCAGTGGTACTCAGCTTTTGGTGTCACCCTTAAAAATTATTGAGGACTTCCCCAAAGAGTTTTCATTGATACGGATTATATTTATTGATATTTGCCACATTACAAATGAAAAATCTTAGTCACGTGATATTTTTGACCTTGTGGATCCCCTGAAGGCTCCCTGGACCATACTGTAATGGTATATTTATATTTGTAAGTTTTTCATTAGCTTCTAGGACTGTTCCACAAGAATGAAACATCTGACATCTGGGGAAGCTTATTTTTGGATATTTAATTGTGAGTAGTTCTCCTATAGCAAAATTCCTAAAGAAAAAATCCCATAATGTTTTGGTTGTACCAGCGTCTTGGCTGGCAAGTTTATTTGGTCAGGTTTGTTTTGCTTCCCCTGAGTGTATTTGACACTAGAATAATGATGGCTTCTTAAAAGACAGTGAAAAATTTTATATTGACCTTAAAATATTAATTGGAATATTTTAGAAATATTTCTTTCGGAAATATTGGAAATATTTTGGAAATATTTTGGAAATATTGGAAATATTTCTTTTGGAAATAGGACTTTCAAATAACCTTTCAAATTTTACATTACAAAAATTTTGCAGGAATCATGACAATTTTTGCATGTTGAACTCAAGACAAAAACATTGTATTTTCAAAATAATAAAATGCATAAATCAGAGCAATCGATTTGTCTCTTCCTGCTGAGAACTGAGATTTTTATTTGAAGTTACTATTCTTTAGATGGTGTCTTAGGAAGACATTGCTAACTTGGAATGATGGCTTTTTTCTTTGTGGGTAATTACTATGAATTCTAAAGAGTTTAAACACTATCTTTAATAAAAAGAATCAGAACTATTTTATGAGATTGACTGTCTAGACAGTGAATACAATGGAACTTGGATTTAGAAATCATCTGAACCATTGCTGCCTGACCTCCATTTAAAGCTGTAAGTTTCCTACCCCTTTACCAACTCGTATGTGCTTGAGTAAGTAAAATTTATATTAAAGTTATTATTTTATCTACAGTAATGTGGTATCCAAATTTAACAAACGGCCTACCTCGCAAACCTAATGGGCATGCCCTTTAAGAAATCTCCATCTACAAAATGCAAACTCCCTTAAGAGCAGGGACCTTGTCTTCCTTCAGTTTTGTTTTCTCATGTATCACACAGCGTGTTGTTCTGTACATAGCAGACTTTTGATACATGTTTAACCTGAAAGTCGTTAAACTCTGGATCAGTCTGCGACACCCAACCACCTTTTCTTAGGGTATTTGGAGCTCAGAATGCCTTTGCCAATGAAACACTTTTTCTGATAGACTTCTGATTTTTTAAAAATCGTTAATAAACATCGATGGCAAATGTTTCAATATGTAAAGAAATCATGGTGTAGTGAATGGCTTGATGGACTTAAGAGCTAAGCAGACCTGAGTTTTAAGCGTGCTTGAGATAATGACAAGCTGGGTGCCTTTGGGCCAAGTCACTCAGTATATCTTGGCTTCCGTTTTCACGTGTGTAAAATAATGGAATTGGACTCATTGACCGCTTGCTCACTGAAGGTACTTTTCAACCTTACATCTGTGGTTCTAGTTTACAACATTACTGAAATCAAGAACCTGCTGAGATGTTGTCAAAAATGTTCCACTAAATGGATTCCTTTCACTTCTGGTACATGCCAAGAGGAAATGGATGGTGTGAAGGGGCTAATTAGTTTGGGGGCCAGTCTTAGCCAATCTCAGCTATTAATGTTCTCCAGAATTGAGTAAAAGAGAACCCAGCCCAGTGGGGAAGAGCTGTATTTATGTTCTTTACTGGGCTGGAGAACACCTGCTTTACTCGGATGGAGGAAGTAGGGAGATCTGATTTGTTATATGGAAATTTCGTTTAGAACCAGTCTCTTTAGAATACAACCAGACTTTACGTTGAGAATGTGCCTCTAATTTGTTTCCTAGATGTGATCAGTTTTGTCCTACAGTATATTATTACTGGATTGTTGCCGTCAGTTTTGTTCAAGTTCCTAATAATGACCTTACCCCAAAGAGGGTACTCTAAGGCAAATAAAAAAATAGAGAAATATTGCATCTAACTCAAGGTTATTCCGTGTAATATAATTTAGTGTTTGGAATTTTTGTTATTGTTTTGGTTGCTACGGATTTTTTAACCATGTGGATATAATTTGCCACAGACTCATGCAAATTCATAACTGAGACAAAATAGGGCTCTCTTTTCCTTATAAAATTCCTTTAAATAACAGCTAGGTGGCACGGTGGATAGAATGTTGGGTCTGAAGTCAAAACTAGCCTCAGACACTTCAGTGCTGTGTGACCCTGGGCAAGTCACTTAACCTTGTCTCAGTTTCCTCATTTCTCAAATGAGCTGGAGAAGGAAATGGCAAACTGCTCTAGTATCTTTGCCAAGAAAACTCCAAATGGGGCCATGGAGAGTTGGACGTGATTGAAACAATTGTACAACAGTTGCAAATGTCTTCATTTAATCTTAATTTAAGCGCAAAGTTTTAATTTTATTGTATAAATGTATCTACTACTATCTTCTTAATGTTTCTTCATCATATTTCCATCTGTACCCTGTTCAGTATTCAGGATTATGTTTTTTAGTAATGATGCAGCAAATACAGCTGTCTTTGCTTTTTTGGTTTTTTGGGCTCCATTTTGGAATAAGTAGATTGACAAGCATCCGGAGGGTCTCTGACTGATGACTTGTCAGTGGTGTTCTGTTGCCCTTTTGGATTTCCTCTTCCTGTGTACCAAAAAATATGTTTTTCCATAAATTGGGAAAGGATTTCTTTTCCTGCTCACTACTTTGAAAAGGTTCTGAATAAGATGCAGGAGGCATGATTTTATAAAACTTATTGCTTGAATTTTCATGAGTCAAACATTGTCAGGCTACAGCTCACCCTGACAAACTGGAAAAAATCCATTTGACTTCAAATTCCTCCTTTTCCATTCTTTTCCCCCAAATATTTAAGAAATGAAATAATCTTGGAAGTTTTCTCTTACTTGCCTCTTATTTGAGTGATCTTCATGAGAATTAGATTCATTTTTCAATTAAAATGAAAAGTCATTGACAGTTTTGATTAAGCACTAACCTATATGTATGTCCAGTACTGTACTAATCCAGTCTAGTAAACATTTATTAAATGTCTACTAGGGGCAGTCAGGTGATCAGCTCTCCAGAAACAGGAGGACTAGAGTTCAAATTCTGCCTCAGACGCTTACTAGTGGGGTGACACTGGGCAAGTCGTTTAACCCTGTTTGCCTCAGTTTCCTCATCTGTAAAGATCTGCCTATTTAACAGGGTACGGAGGGAAATATGATTGATGTAGAAACATTGAGAATAAGATAATAGTAGCTTCATTTATACAAAACTAAAAATTTATGTCTAAGCTGGAGAAGGAAATGGCAAATCACTTCAGTATCTCTGCCAGGAAACCCCAAATGGGGTCACAGAGAGTTGGACTGAAAGAATTCAGCAGCAGCAACAGATTCCTACTACGGGCTAAGCTCTGAGCACACTTACCATCAATAAAAAGATTGTCCCTGCCCTCAGTTTAACAGTCTGAAGGGGGAGAGAACACACCAGGAAGCAGGAAAGGGTTGGGGACAGATTACAGCTGCCAAGGACCTGGGAACCCATCTAGTTAACCCCTCCTTTTACCGATGAGGAAACAAGTCCAGAGAAGTGACTTTTGCCAGTGGTCATACTAACAAACAAGGCAAAGCTGGGATTGGAACTCAAGTCCTCTTTCTAACTCCATTTTACACATGAAAGCAGTTAGGAAGTAGTAAAGATGGTGTTAAGAACATTGGCTCTTGAGTCAAAGTCCTGGGTTCAAATCCACCTCCGACCTTGCACTAATCACCAGTTGCTTGGGTTTCAGTTTCCTCTGTAACGTGAGGGTGTTGGATTTGGTGGCTCCTGAAGTGGAGTCTGTCTCTAGGTCTGTCCTTCTGAATTACGGAATCCAAGATGACATTATAATTGAGTGTTAAATCCTTTGGTTCAGACTTCACAACCTGGTTCCAACCTGTCTTTTCTGATTAATATCACCTTATTCCCCCTGGCGTACTCTACAGCCTGGCCAGATTGGCCTGCTTGGTATTTCCCATGCCTGACGTTCCACTTCCCTCCGCTTTTTTTATGCCTTAATCCAGGTCACTTTTTGTCTTTTAAAATGTTTTAATACATTTGTGTATTTTTACATGCATTTGTAATCTGCCCATCCGATTACCCACCCCCCCCCACCCCCAAGAATGCAAAGGGTTTGCAGAGTACTTTACATGTGTTAGCTCGTTCGATGTTGGAGTATTTTATTGCATTCTTTCTGCACATTTTAGAGAGGATATTGGTCAGCCACAGAGCGTCCAGAGGAGGGAGGCTATTATTACTCAAAGAACTGAGAGAAGACTTGGGAGAGTACTTGATATCTCTAAAGTGTTGAGGATCTATCTGTGTGGAAGAGGTTGAACTCCACCTGTTGATCCCGCAGGGCAGGACCAGGAACAGTGGGCAGAAGTTACATCAAGGCAAATTCAGACTTGAAGTCAGGAAAGCTTGTCCAGAATTGTAAGCCTGCAGGTTCTGCAGGTAGTGGGTTTCCCTTATTGGCAGCCTTCAAGCAAAGGCTGTATATGTAAGCCCTTATCTGGTCTGGTATAGTTGGGATTCCTTTTAGGGTATGAGTTGGACTGGATAGCTTCAGAAGTCCCCTCCAGCTCAAGTGTGTGATTCTGTGAAATGTCTAGAGTAAGTGGATCTTGGCTGTGGAGATCCTTAAATGCCAAGGCAAAGGATTTTATTTTATCGTCTAACCAATGGGAACTGTTAAAGGTTCTTAAGAAGTGGAGTATGATCATAGGAGCCTAGATAGATTTTAATAAATATTTGGTAATATTTTAGTATAAATAAACACTTGGTAGTAAACATTTGGGAATATTTGATAGTTATAGAACTTATTTCTGTAACATGTATATCGGGAAATACAATAACAGGGTAGGAAATAGAAGGCCAGGAAGGAGAGACTAGCCAAAACCACCAGGAAAATTAGAGAAGTGAGAGTACTATCAAATCTAAGAGTAGGAGGAACTCATACTGAGCATCTAATGTGTACCAGACATAGTGCTATAGGGTGCAGGGGTTATAAAGACAAAATGAAACTGTTCTTGTTCTTCAAGGAGGTTATATTCTATTGATGATGAGATAGGGAGACAAAATGCGGACTTCAAGGAAAAGCAAGTTATGCCAGGTATGAACCGTAAAAGTGATAGAAGAACATTGGAATGGTTTTTAGAAGGGCTTTTTAGCCCAGTTTGCAGTCATATTTTATATTAGAAGTAATAGGGAGCCATTGAAGGTTGTGAAGCAGGTAGTGGCATAGAACTGCCTGTACCTAGGGAAATTATTTGGCCATTGAGTGAAGACTAGATTGGTGAGTGATGGAAGATGCAGGTAGTATGGAGGTTATTTGAGAGTTCAGGTGATGGGGGTCTACATTATTATACTCATGTGAGTGGAGAGGGGGTGATCACTGTAGAGGTTCAAATCAGAATGAAACATACCTTTAAAAAATATAAAAATATTTAAAAGTATTAATACCTTTTGTTTTTACATCATGGTCATTTCTGGATTTCTGGGCATTCCCCCCATCCCCTTCCCCGTGGAATATTCTTTCTTAAAGAAAACTTTACAGAAAAGCAACCATACCCCGGCTGCTTCTGGTGATATATATATGTGCTTTGTTCTGCCCTCAAAGTCTGTTGTTTCTTTTCTGAGAGAGGGGGAGTCTGTTTTGTTCTTGTATTTATGTTACATGGGTCATCAGACCCATTATTGAGTTTTCATGTCCTTGGAATTTGACTTCCTTTTATTCACTGATCTTTGGATTTTCGTCATGCTGGGTATTTTGTTCTGCTTGTTTCTCTCTGCATCTTTGATGTTCCTCAGAATTCATTTGTCATTTCTTCCTGCATAGTAATATCCTGTTGCATTCATAGACTGTTTCATGCTCAGCCATTCTCTAATCGAGGGGCACTTTGCTGCCATCCCTGCTGCCACATTTAGTGCTACTGTGAATGTTTTGGTATATTGGAACTTTCTGGCTTTGACATCCTTGGGCTGTATACCCATTAGTGAAATCATTGGGTCAGAGGTTATACTTTGCAGTCTTTTTGAGAGCAAAAAAATTGATCATTTTGATCATTTATCTATTGGGGACTGAATATTAGACTTATATATTTATTAAACATTTATATATCTTGGATATCAAACCCTTATCAAAGAAATTTGAAGCAAAGATGTTTCCCCCATTTGACCACTTTTGTTTCTTATCCTAGAGCATTAATGTTGTCTGTGTAGAAGCTTTTCAGTTCCCTCTTCTGCTGTAAACATAGTATTATGTTCTTTTAGTGACTTCATACATAAATAAGTATGTATGTAATAGGTGGTGCAGTGGATAGAGTGCCAGGCCTGAAGTCAGAGTCGTCAACCTGAGTTCATATCTGGACTCAAGATATTCACTAGCTGTGTGACATTTGCCCCTGTTCCTTCCTCTGTAAGATGAACTGGAGAAGGAAATGGCAAACCACTCCAGTGTCTTTGCTGGCGGGGAGGAGGGGCAGGGAGCCCCAAATGGAGTTGCAGTGAGTCAGATGCACTGAGAGATGTTTTTTTAAGGCGCCTCTGTTCACACTGTCTCTCCTCCCCTCACCACACCCCCTCCTTGTATTTGATATTTCCCCTTCCTCGCCTTTCCTTCACCTAGTCTGGTTCCTTTGTGCTCCTTTTCAAAAGATATTTTCCCCTCTTCATTCTCCATCTTCACTTTCTGTCTGCTAGACTTTCGCTCTCAGATTCATCACCCCTAAAATGATCTGTCTTCTTCATGCAGTCAAAGCTTCCAAGGTATTCACTATTCATTCATGGCTCTCCTCTAGACACGTTCAGTCAGTGCCTTGCCGGAGTCCCCTAATCTCCATGAATTCCCTGTTTCCACTGGGCCTCACTTGCGGAACAGTGCCCATTATTGTAGGTGTCATAATAGACACTGCCCTATTATGGGCCCCCTCCCCCACCATATCCCTTGTTACTCAGTCCACTTAGGATTTATATCTGAGCTTGCAGACTTTTTTCTACATTTGTCTGGAGATCTCCTGGTGTGTGTGTGTGTTCCTCTAGTTGCCCGAGTCCCAGCCTTCCACTCCTCTTCCTCCCCAGACGAAGTAAACTTTTCAGGCACCAATCTCCTAGACCTCATCCAGCGTAAAGTTCTCGCCTCTCTTCAGCTGTAGGATCTTCGTCAGTGGAATCTTCTTTCACCTCCAAAGTAAGACCTACTTCCTTCCCTCTCCCACTTTTCCAATCAGCCTTTCCCCCCAGGTTCTTCTCCTTCTGAGACCACAGAGGTCACCTTTCCCCCCTCATTGCTAGCCCTTGATTTGACCCTTGCCCCCACAAATCACTCTTATCTCCCTACCCCCCCTTATATATCTTTCCCATTTTGTAATGTAGTCCCACAAAAGAAACGTTCACTAGTAGACAAGATGTCACTACATTCTCTCTGTAATGCCACCATCTGCCTCTTTACTGTCACCCCTACAAGATTTCCATCTTTACCCCTGTCTCATGTAGAAAGACGTTGGTCACTGCTGTCATTGTCTACTGAATTTATTATTCACTGCTGCATTTCTGTTGTTTTGGGGTGTTTGAGAGACAAAGAGTCTCTTCAGTTCTGGTTTTCTTTCTAAAAATGTTTCAAACTCTTCCTTGTCATTGTCCTGCATGGGTAAGCTCCGATTTGCAGGAGAGGTCACCCTGGGTGACTGCCATTGCTCTTTGGAACACCATTGGAATAACCCTTCATTTTCCTAGTGGCCGCAGACGGTTTTGCCGTATTTAAATGTCCTCTCCTTCGTATTTGAAGGTCTTTCTCTTGATGGCTTGCTGAATTGAATTGTTAAATCTAATTACTTGTGACTTGGAATTTGTAGCCCTGGTTTTTTTATTTTTCTGGGGGAGATCTGTGAATTCTCCTATTTAGAATTCCACTTTCTATGTTGGGAGGTTCTGGGCAGTTCCTTTCTATTCCTTCATTATGGTGCTAGGTTTTTCTTTTTTTTAACCTGTCCTCTTCTTTTAGGGGTCAAATGATGTGGTCTCTGTGCGTCTTGTCTTTGAGCTCAGTACGTTTTGCTGCATTCATGAGCCTGTTTTCTTTTAATGTTACTGTTTTTTGCTTCTCTGTTAGTTTGTCTCCGTATATTTGCTTTCTCATATTCTCTGATTTGTTCCTTTGGTGAACTTTGCCATGACAGATGCAAGTTTTTCTGTTCTGTTCATTGTTTTTGCTGCATAAGACATAAATTCTGCTCTCATAATTCTCGTTTCTCTTTTAAACCACTCAGGAATAGCATGTTATGGTTCTCCATCCTCCTCAAATTCCACAGGGCCTTCTGTCTCATCAAGTGTTGGATCATTTTCCTTTATTTTGCATTATTTATTAATGGATGCCTGAACTCGTTTACTAGATCTGGCGGCCATGTTTCCTTCTTTTGTTACTGCTTTTCCCATTGATTTGTCTGTTTTACGTTCAAGGTCTTTTGAGTTTTCTTCTTTCGGAAATCTTTAGTACTTTGAGGCTTTTCCCCCCTTACTTCCTGATTCCTTCTTTCTGTGGTTTCCTTGGGGGCTGGATCTCAAAGCATCTCAGCTTCTTACATCCTGGGCAGTCCACCAGCCTGTTTCTGCTCCACTTGACTCTGCTTGACCCTGTCCGGGTGGTGCACTCTTTGTCTCAGCCTTGATGGAACGCTGCATAGCTCCCCACATGCAAGGCATCCTGTGGTGGTGCCCTGTCCCATTCCCTCTGAGCCTTGCAGCACTGGTACATCTGGGCTGCAGCCCCCTGTAGGCTTTTGATCCTGAAAGGCATGGCCAAGCTGGCTTTTGAAGCTGGAGTTCAAACTTTCATAGCCTGAAGCCAGTGTCTCCATGGTGCTGGAGAAAAGAAAGGGAGACTGGGTTGAAAGGGTAAGTTTTGAGCCTGTGTCTTATCCTTGGTTCTCCTGGTACAGCTTTACCAGCTCTCACTGAGTGAGATCAGGGTCAGTTCACTGTCAGTCCCTGGGTTTGTTTTTTAACCCTTTTGGATTATGGGTATCCTAGACCAGAGGGACAGCTGAAGTTGCTTTATCTTCTGGTTTTGCGAGGTTGTAGAGATCCAGGGAAAATGTTTAGTCCTCTATCTTGTTGCTTATGTGACCTTGTAGCTCAAAGGTTGCAAATAATTTAGTCGCTTTTCTTGTACAGTTGCAAATTTTTGTCCAGAACTGTTGGACAAACTCATAGCCTTACCAGCTGTACTAGTGTGCCTACCTTCTCGTTATCCCTCCACTGAGTGTTTTCCCCTACCCTTTTTTGTCTTTATTTGCTAATTTCTAGAGTATGAGGTGAAACCTCAGTTGTTTTAGTGTACATTTTTCTTATTGGAATTGGAGCATTGAAACATCCCTTTTGCAACTTGTGCCATCCCCTCTATTTGAAAAACGCTTTGCTACTACTTTGCATAATAGTCTAAATGTACGTCAAATGCTGCTTTTGCTTGACTTGTTTGCTGATTTCTGCTGTACTCTGTTTTTGATACATTGGAAAAAAGCCTTATTTCCCACAAAAAAACATGTTTTCATTTTAGGCTGATGGAAAATTTTTTTGTGGTTTTCTAGGCAGGGATGTTTTGTAGTATTTAGATTTGTAGGTATGGGAATCCAATATTGAAAAAAATGTATTCCCCTGGGCTTCTTTATCATTTGATGTCCTAGGCACTGATGTCCAGTTGAGGCAGATCTGTTTCCCTTCAAGGTTTTGTGCTCCCATGGGTGTCACCCAAGGTGTTATTTGGAGCATCATTGCCAGGATTTACAGGTGGCGCGGCCTTGTTTTAGTACTTATTAGGGATAAGACATAAATTCTGCTCTGGTAATTCTCATTTCTCTTTTAAGCACTCAGAAATAACATGTTATGGGTCTCTATCCTCTTCAGATCCCACAGGGCCCTCTGTCTCATCAAGTATTGGATCCAAGGGGGTCCAGGAGAAGTTTCTCCTTGGCAAAAGAGAATCTAGGATTAACTGGGGAAGCGTAGGCAAGTTCACCTGATGGTGATGAGTAAGAATCACTATGAAAACTGACAGGGAGGTGGAAGTAGGAGCTAGGCACAGCTGAAGTGGGAGGAAGGAAAAACAGATAACTGGTCCTGCAGAAGGCTACTACCTCAGACACTTATTAGCTATATGACCCTGGGCAAGTCACTTCACCCTGTTTGCCTCAGTTTCCTCATCTGTAAAATGCGATGGAGAAGGACAAAGCAAACCACTCTAGTATCACTGCCAAGAAAACCTCAAATGGGGTCATGAAGGGTCAAACGCAGCTGAAACTACTGATGATGGACCAGAAGGAAATAGCGGGTAGGCAGACATCTGAGAAACTACTCTAGTCCTAGAATATAGGTTTCTGTACTTATGTGAGTTGATACAGAAGACTTTGTGCAACCCAGTACAACATTTTCAGCATTGAAATACCCCTTCTTTATCTTGAGCTAGCTTTTCTGCTGTAAAATAGTTAAGCATTTATTTTCTTTGCATTTCAGTTAAGAATTTGATTTTCTTAAAACAAATCCCTGTGATCTTGGGTTGAATATGTTTAGAAACAATGCCTTTACTGTTTAAACTCTTTAATTTTTAAAATGGCTCTAAAATTATCCAAGGCTGCTAAACATTCACATAACTCCTCCTGATTTTGAGTTGAAAGAGAGAGAGAAAGCATTGTAGAGTCGGATACACTGTATATATCTTAAAAGTCTGGGTATCCTTGGAGCTAAGAGAAAGAGATAATTTTAGATTAATTATATAATGTTGAACAGAACAGGGTAAAGAGAAGGGATGGGATTGCATGGGGTAATGAGTTTAGACGTTTTCATTTGGCTTTTCTGAGCTGTTGTAAGCTGCTTCCAAGTGATTACATAAATAATATGCATTAATCTAGGTCATGCAGTAGTTGCTGACGTCTTCATGATAAAGGATGTTGTTTTCATTTCCATAATATCACACATACAAGGGATAAGTGCAGGGCTGTTCAGGTATAAAGTACATTTCTCTCTTACTAATATTATGCATATTCACCATATCTATCTAGATACTCATTAATGTCCATGCCAAGTGTGACAAAATAGTGTTACAATGTTCAGGGTAAGCTAAGGATCTGTCTAGCATCTGTGTCTGGGGATGGCAGTCGGTGCAATTGTCATTATTAAACTGATCAATCAGGGAATCACATACTTTGGAATGAAATCTTTAGATAATCCAAACCAAATTCTGCTAGTATTTCTATTCACCCCCATGGAATATATGTGGTAGGACTTGTTCTTTATTTTACCTTTTTGGTGTACTCGGTGCCTTGTGCCCAGTAGCCACTCGTAGCACACTGTAGTGGACAGTGGGATTCCACCTCTGAGAGTTATTAGTTGTGACAACTTTTATCTCTCTGAGCCTGTTTTCTTGTCTACACATGGGGATGGTAGTATCTGTAGTACTTAGGGTTGCTTTGAGGACCACACGAGATCATGTATTTTAAAGACTTTGTAAATCTTAGCACACAATTGTATATGCATGTAAATGTTAGTTATCCCGGTAGCTCGGTAGCGCAGTGCAGAGAGAGTAGTGGCCTTGAAGATCCCATCTGACCTCAGGTACTTACCGACTGTACCATCCAGGACAAATCCCTTAACCTCTGTCTGCTTCAGCTTCCTCTTCTGTAAAATGGGAGTAGAGTTCCCACCTCCTGGGGGTGCTGTGGGGATCACATGAGATAATGTTTGTAAAGTTCTTGGCACAGTGACTGGTACACAGTAAGGACTGTATAAAGCTTATTCCCTTCCTTTTCTCCGCCCCCCCCCCCACTTTTTACTTTAAAAATGATTAGTCCTATGATAGTTAAAAGCGCCTAACTCTCTATGACTTATACAGAAGAGAAACTAGGTGGGAGGGGGGCTAGTTTTTTTTTGTTTCGTTTCATCATGGACTTGAGTTTTTTTTGGTGCCACTGTAGCCTGTCTCAGCAGTGCTGGCTAGATATGAATCCCGATATCTGGGGGTCCACATATTTGATGTTGGGGGCCGTGGAGCAAGGGAATCTTATTACCCAACTGACTTCACCTTCACAGGGCTTCCCAGGAAGCCCAACAGCATTCACTGACTGATTCTTAAATGGCCAAGAATGACAGAACTGCAATCCTGTGTTTCAGTCCTAGGCACCATTTAAGGAAAGACAAGTTGGACTTGTCCCAAAAGATGGGAACTGGAATGGTGAAAGGGTTAGAGATTGTTCTGTGATGATTGATCAAAGGAAAGAGAGTAGGGGGCTTGGGGAGGCCACATGTGAGGGGTTCAGTCTGGAAAAAAGAATTGGTAGACACCGAGAGGACAGTTGTGTTGTGAGGGGCTGTCTAGTATCTTCTTGGGGCACTAGGGCCCTCTGTTATCTGACTACTTCTCCCCTAATACAGGAGTTTATTGAAGCCAGTTAGAACCTTGACAGTTGATTGTGAAATTTTCATTGTGAGTATTTACACATCAAAAATCTGTCTTTAGAAATTGGATCTCAATTTATTGTTGTACTGTTTTTCTAGGCCAGGGATGGGGAACCTGCAGCCTTGAAGGCCATATGTGGCCCTCTAGGTCCTTAAGTGCAGTTCTTTGATTGAATTCAAACTTCGCAGAACAAAATCCCCTTAAGAAAAGGATTTGTTCTGTAAAATTTGGACTCAGTCAAACAGCAGGCACCCAAGGAAATAGAAGGATATACATGGCCTTGAGGCCAGCAATTTCCCTATACCAGGTCTAGACTTAAACTGATGGAGAAAAATGTTAATGATTCAGTTTTTTTAAGGTGGGCCATAGGTGAATTTTTTTTCTTCTGGAGAGTCAGTTGTTAAATATTTACTAGCATTCCTCTGCTTATGCCAGTGATTACCATGGTTAAGTGAAATTTATTTGCAAAATGTCATTTGATACACATAATTTTTTTTGCGAACTTTGATAGAATGTTATTTATATACATCAGTGATTTGAGTACCCTTAAATGTTTGTATTATGTGCCTTCTATTAAGTAAGACTTTACTGTCCTAATATGTAGGATTTTTAAAAATTGAACTAACCAAAGACAACCTTATTACACAGTGTAGCTTAGTGGAATGAAAATTCGACTTGTTGATAAGAAGATTCAGCTCTGAGGCCTGGGTCCTAGTCCTTTTAAGTTGCCCAGGAGATTTAACCTTAATTTTTGCTCATCTCTAGTTATTCTCTCATATAAGTCTCTTGTAAGGGAAAACTATGTTGATTGCACGTAATTAGAGATTTTGTTATTCTTTGTTTTAGTGCATTTGTCACTTTGCATTCTCTTTCATAGAAGAACCTCAGAGGTTGGTCCTTCTAGCTCACCTTGCACCAGAGTAAGATTGCCCTTTGTTACAGCCTCGACAAATGGCATTTGTCTGCCGTGGTCTTCTGAAGACCTCCAAACAAGGGGACCCCACTCCCCTTCTCCTCACCCCCTCAGGTAGCCTCTTCTTCTTCTTCTTCTTTTTTTTTTTAACACAAGAGAAAATAGTCTGGTTCATTCTACAATCCAGTTCCATAGTTCTTTCTCTGGATATGGAAAGCGATTTGCCTCGAGTCCATTGGGAATTTTTTAGGTCCTTTCATTGCGGTGAAGGGCTAAGTCTACCAGAAAAATTTCTCACGCATTATGTTTGTTACTGTGTACAAAGTTCTCCTTTCACTCAGCATCAGTTCATACAAGTCCTTCCAGGCCTCTCTGAAGTCTTCCTGTTCATCATTTCTTATATTGCAATCGTGTTCCATTACATTCATATACCACAATTTATGGGCATCCCCTTGATTTCCAGTTTGGCCACCACAAAGAGAGCTGCTATAATTATTTTTGTCCATGTGGGACCCTTTTCCATTTCTATGATCTCTTGGGGATACAATCCTAGAAGCGATATTGCTGGGTCAAAGGGTATGCACATTTTTGTAGCCTTTGGGCATAGTCCCAAACCGTTCCCCAGAATGGTCAGATCAGCTCACAGCTCCACCAGCAAAGAATTAGTGTTCCAGCTCTCCCACATCTGCTCCATCAAAATCATCTTCCTGTTCCGTCATGTTAGTCAATCTCATAGGTGTGATGTGGTACCTCAGCCTTGTTTTGATTTGCATCTCTCTAATCAACAGTGATTTAGAGCATTTTTTCATGACTATATGACTTAATTTCTTCCTCTGAAAACTGCCTGTTATCTCCTTTGACCATTTATCAGTTGGGGCATGATTTGTGTTCTTGTATATTTGCCTCAGTTCTCTGTATATTTCAGAAATGAGGCCTTTATCACAGACACTCATTGCAAAAATTATTTCCCAGTTTTCTGCTTCCCTCCTAATCTTGGTTGCATTGGGTAACCTTGCCACTTTTGAACAGTTTCTACTTGTGAATTTTTCCCTGCATCAAGCCTAAATCTGTGTCCCTGCACCACCCATTCTTAGTTCTGCCTGTAGACCAAGCAGAACAAGCCTTAACCTTTTTTTTAAATTTTATTTTAGACTCAAACGCCAGAACACAAATACAGAATAGAGAAAAGTAAAAACATATCATAAACTTAAATATTGGAATTTAGATATAAAATTAAAAAGAAAAAAAGCATGTCATGTACATAGCAGAACATAAGAGAGGATTCAAGTTATGTAACAGTATATTGTCATTTCGAAAGACCCTGAATGATAAATAATGCTTGTGTTAAAATGTCCGTCGTTTCTTTGCTTCCTTTTGAGGTCTTTGCTATGTGCTATGCATTTTTTGACCTTGATCTTTTCTCCTCACCCCCCAGCTCCCCACAAGGCTGCAATGAAGCTTAGATATGTTTCTCCATAGCTATAGACACATCCATACACATACACCTATATACGTACATATATAGACATACACTTTCCCAAACCTGTTTTACACCTTGTCTGTGGTTTTTAGGTTTGTGCTTATCTTGTTTCCTCTCCCTCCTGCCTCCTTTTTTTCTTGTACCCACTACTTGCCTGCCCTCTCCAAGGATCCCTCCCTTATCCTCCCATTCCCTTAAACTAAATACCCTTTTATCTATTCCCTCACCCTCTCTGCCCTCTCCCCCCTCCCTATGCCCCTACCTTTTTATTTCCTCTGAATTTAGAAGGTTTTTATATTCTTCTAAATATATATGTATTGTTACCTCTTAAAGCCATTCCTGATGAAAGTAGGTTACCAGAACCACCAGCCCTCCTCCCCCACCGAATTCCTCTGTATCAGTTCTTCCTTTTGCACCTCAGTTATAGAAAATACTCTTTTTAGCTATTCCTAAATGGTTTTACTTTTTAAATTAATATCATAGTCAGATTTATCCCACTCTTTTTTATGAGCTACCCAATTATTAATAAGATTCTTAGGCATATATTTTACGTGTAAAAGATAAACTGTCTTTTAGAATCCCATATAATCATATATGCATTTCTCTTGGTTCTTGTATGTCAAATCTTCTATTAAGATCAGTATATTTTTTTTTAACGAAGTCTTGAAATTCTGAGAGTTTATTTTCATTACAAACAACACTTAACTTTGGATGGAGCCCCAGTTCTTTGGCTCTTTTATTTATTTTTTTTATTTATTTAGCTTTTTACATTCATTTTCACAAAATTTTGGGTTCCAAATTTTCTCCCCATTTATCCCCTCCCCTCACCCCAATGCCTCAAGCAATCTAATTTTCCCTTCCAATCTGCCCTATCTTCTGTCCTCCCTCCCTTCTCTTGTCTCCATCTTCTCTTTTCTCCTGTAGGGCCATATGACTTTCTATTCCCCATTACCTGTATTTCTTATTTCCTAGTAGCAACAACAATACTAAACAGTTGTTCCTAAAACTTTGAGTTCCAAATTCTCCCCATCCCTCCCTCCCCACCCATTCCCTCTGGGAAGGCAGGCAATTCAATATAGGCCATATCTGTGTAATTTTGCAAATGACTTCCCTGATAGTCGTGTTGTGTAAGACTAACTGAATTACCCTCCATCCTAACCTGCCCCTCATTGTTTCTCTTCTGTCTTTTGATCCTGTCCCTCCCCAAGTGTTGACTTCAAATTGCTCCCTCCTCCCTTTGTCCTCCCTTCCATCATCCCCCCCCCTTGCTTATCTCCTTCTCCCCCACTTTCCTATACTGTAAGATAGGTTTTCATACCAAAATGAGTGTGCATTTTATTCCTTCCTTTAGTCAAATGTGATGAGGGTAAACTTCTTGTTTTGTTTTTTTTTTCTTTTTTTCAGCTCTCCTCTTTTTCCCTCCACTAAAAAGTCTCCTACTTGCCTCTTAAATGACATATAATTACCCCATTCCATTTCACCCTCTTTCCTCCCACTACATTTCTCTCTCACCATTTACCTTAATTTCTTTTAAGCTGTGGTCCCATCCTATTCAATTCACTGTGTGCTCTCTGTCTCTGTATGTGTGTGCATGTGTGTATGTGTGTGTTCATGCATGCGTGTACGTGTGTGTGTGGTCCCACCAACTACCCAGATATTGAAAAGTTTTAAGAGTTACAAATATTGTCTTTCCATGTAGGAATGTAAACAGTTCACTTCTGGTAAGTCCCTTAAGACTTCTCTTTGCTGTTTCCTTTTTCATGCTTCTTCTCATTCTTGTGTTTGAAAGTCAAATTTTCTTTTCAGCTCTGGTCTTTTCATCAAGAATGATTGAAAGTCCTCTGTTTCATTGAAAGACCATATTTTCCCCTGAAGTATTATACTCAGTTTAGCTGGGTAGGTGATTCTTGGTTTGAGTCCTAGTTCCTTTGACTTCTGGAATATCCTATTCCACGCCCTTCGATCCCTTAATGTAGAAGCTGCTAGATCTTGAGTTATCCTGATTTTATTTCCACAATACTGGAATTGTTTCTTTCTAGCTGCTTGTAAGATTTTCTCCTTGTCCTGGGAGTTCTGGAATTTGGCCACAATGTTACTAGGAGTTTCTCTTTTTGGATCTCTTTCAGGTGGTGATCGATGGATTCTTTCAATACTTATTTTGCCCTCTGGTTCTAGAATGTCAGGGCAGTTTTCCTTGATAATTTCATGGAAGATGATATCTAGGCTCTTTTTTTGATCATGACTTTAAGATAGTCCCATAATTTTTAAATTGTCTCTCCTGAATCTATTTTCCAGGTCAGTTGTTTTTCCCATGAGATATTTCACATTCTCTTCCATTTTTTCATTCTTTTGGTTTTGTTTGGTGATTTCTTGGTTTCTCGTAAAGTCATTAGCCTCCATCTGTTCCATTCTAATTTTGAGAGAACTATTTTCTTCAGTGAGCTTTTGAACCTCTTTTTCCATTTGGCTCATTCTGCTTTTCAAAGCATTCTTCTCCTCATTGGCTTTTTGAACCTCTTTTGCCAATTGAGTGAGCCTATTTTTCAAGGTGTTATTTTCTTCAGCATTTTTTTGGGTCTCCTTAACCAAGGTATTGACCCGTTTTTCATACTTTTCTTGCATCTCTGTCATTTCTCTTCCCAGTTTTTCCTCCACCTGTCTAACTTGCTTTTCAAAATCCTTTTTGAGCTCTTCCAAGGCCTGAGCCCACCCGCCACCCCCCTGGGGTGTCTGGGGTACTGTGGCCCCGCCCTCCACGTCTTTCCCTGATGGCAAGAATATGTCCTCCTCCTCGTCAGATCCGAAGGTCGGGATCATTTGCATTTGTTGGAAAAAACTCTCTATAGTCTTATTTTTCTTCCCTTTTCTAGGCATTTTCCCAGCCAGTTACTTGACTTCTGAGATTCCTGTCCACTCCCACCTAGATCCGCCCAGCTAGTGCTTGGGGTCTGAGATTCAAATGTGCTTTCCGCGCCACCCGCCTGCTAATCAATGTGAGCTTTAGTTCTGGTGCTGGGGTGGGGGCAGGGCTGCCTCCCAGGCTCAGCTCCCTCAGGGGCTTTATGCAGAGACCTTCAGGAACGGAGCAGGTGGGGGGGGCGCCTCCCAGGCTCAGTTCCCTCAGGGGCTTTATGCAGAGACCTTCAGAAAAGGAGTGGGTGGGGCAGGGCCGTCTCCCAGGCTCAGCTCCCTCAGGTTGTTTATGCAGAGACTTTCAGTAATGAAGATCCTGCCTGCTGCTGGGGGAGTTCCGGGCCACCACGGCTGCGCCACTGCGGCCTCTGCTGCTGCCTCTGCTGCCGCCCCCGCCTCTGCCGCAGCCGCTTCCTCCCGAGGGGGCCCGAGTCACGGAGACACCCCGCTCCCCTCAGCCAGCCAGCCGTCTCTCTCACTGACCTGTAGCTTCTGTGGGCGGAGGGACTTTCCCGGCTGCCGGAGCTTCCGTCCCTGAAGCCTGCTCGGGTCAACTTCTCTGGGGCCGCGGCCAGGGCAGCGCTGAGGTGGGGTCCGCTTTCCGGGGTGCGACGGACCCTGGGGATGGCTCTCCAGGGCTCTCTGGAACGGAAATCTCTTCCACTCCGTTTCTGCACACCTTTCAGTGGTCCAGAAGTTATGGGGGTCTCTTTTTACATTAATTCTATGGGCTGTGGTTTCGGAGCTCGTAAACGTGCATCCTTCTACTCCGCCATCTTGGCTCCGCCCCTCTTGGCTCTTTTATATATTGTGTTCTAAGACTTTCATTGTCTCTGCTGCTAGGTCTTGTGTGATTCTGATTGGGGCTCCATCACGTTTAAATTTTTTTAATCTTGATGCTTTTAGGATTTTATCCTTGAGTAGGGGGTTTTGAAACTTGACTATGATATTCCTATGAGTTTTCCTCAAGATCTTTTTTAAGTGGTGATTGATGGATTCTTTCTGTTTGTTCTGATGCTTAGAACAGTTTTTAACAATTATTTCTTGTATCATTGTATCAAGATTCTTATAACTTTAGTTAATCCAGTTATTTTTATATTTTCTCTTCTTGATCTGTTCTTCAGATCTGTTGTTTTTCTTATAAGATGTTTCACTTTCTCTTCTATTTTTTCATTATTCATATTTTCTATTATTTCTTGATCTCTTATAATTTCTCTGGCTTCCCTTTGCCCAGTTCTGATTTTCAAAGTGTCATTTTCTTCCTTAAGATTCTGGATCTCCTTTTCTAATTGGTTGACTTTCCTTTCATAATCTCTTTTCTTGGATTATTCTTATTTTTTTTTTTTTAGTTTTTCCTCCATTTCTGTCATTTGATTTTTAAACTCTTTTCTAAGATCTTCTAGCAATTCTCTTTGGGCAGGTGACCATTTAACAAGATTTTGGAGGGTTCTTTGCTCCAGTATCCTCCTGAAGATGAGCTCTGGTCACCTCTGCTCCCATGATAGCTTTCTGTGGCTGGATTCTTTCTCCTTTACCTGTGCGGTTTTCTTTTTTGTGGTAACGACTTCATTTTTGTAATCACTTTTAGCCTGAGGGTATGGAAAATGGTGCCTCTTGCTCATGAGTTCTCACATCTAGCCTGGAACCAAAGCCAAATCTCCAACCTCCTGTAAATGCCCACAGCCAGAGGCATGCAGCCCTGCAGGCCCATACTGATTCCTTCTCTGTTCCCCTCTCTGTTCCCCTCTGTTCCTTGCAGCAGCACCGCTGGGTCTGGTGCACCTTATCAGCAGAGGTTCCCTCCATCACCCTAGGCTCAAATGCCCAACTCCCCCCACTATCTGCTGGGCCAAGCAACCTCAGAACCAGGTAACTGCAGGGTGTGCTGCTTGTTAAAACCTAGCCTGGAGATGTTTACTCCCCTAGATTTTTCTTCCGGGTCTTCTCAGTTGTCCCAGGAGGGCCCCTGTTGTGCTTCTGTACACACTTTGTTCTCCCCAAGGTGCTATTTTACCTCTTTTGTGGAGAAAAATCTTGAGCTTGGAATTTTCTGACCTACTCCACCATCTTCCTAGAATCTTTCAAATCTTAGCCTTCTTGTTCTACAATTTTAGCTTCCTGAGAACATCCACTGTTCCCTCGCTAAGATCTTCTCTTTCCCAACCCGAACATCTTCATTTCTTTCAACTAGTTTTCCTTCATGGGATGTTCTAGTCTCTTCACCGTTCTGATCATCCTTTTTTGGATGTTCTACCTCATCTTTCATAGAACATGATGCTTAGAACCAAAGGTTGCACTCCAGAGGAGAACTGAACCAGGCAGAATATTGTGGAGTTTCTGGTTCTGGTGCCTGTCCTAGTGCAGACCAGAATGAGCTTTTTACCTGTCGTGTCACATGAGCTCTTTGAATTTGCAGTTCACTGAAGCCCTGAGATCTTGTTCATGGGAATTGTCTTGTTGGTAAGTTGTGTCTGACTTTTCATGGTCCTGTGGACCATAGTACTCCAATGCTGTCCATGGAGTTTTCTTAGCAAAGATATTGGAGAGGTTTGCTATTTTCTTTTACAGTGAATTAAGGCATACTGGAGTTAAATGACTTGCTTAGAGTCACCTAACTAGTAAGTAATGTTAAATGAGAGCTAAAGATCTTCCCCACCCATGATTGGGTCTTCCCATTAAGGGAAGCTTACCTTTTGTTAATTTCTAATGAGGTACTGGTTCTCCAGGGTTGTGATGCCTTCTGGCTCTGGAAAGTGTATTGGAAGTGTTTGTTTGGCCAGATGGGACTCTGGGCAGCTGCTAAGGAGCACCCCCCCCTCCATAAAAACCCAGATATTGGTGCTTCTGTCTTTGGTAACTATGTCTGGTTGGACAGTTGGATCAGTCTGTTGATCTGTGATGTATGTATTGCTTATGGTCAGACAGTTGAAAGCCTGTCTGTGGTTTTTATTTCTTTATATTTTCTCTGAAGTTTAGGGTGCTGACTCTTTCCCCCCGAACTAAGTGAATGATAGAAGTGCTTGATTGAAGTGATTGCTGACCCCTCAAAAGTTGCTTTCCTTCTAGAAAAGCACATCCAAGAGCCTCCTATGTATGTTGGGGTCCTTGCTGTTACAGTGTCAGAGGTGAGATCTGAACTCAGGTCTTCCTGATTCTAGGCCTAGAACTCTATTTTATTTTCCCACTTAATAATAGTATTTATTTTTTCCAATTACATGTAAAGGTAGTTTTCAAGATTCACTTCCATATGATTTTGAGTTCCAATTTTTTTGCCTCCATTCCTCCCTCTTCTCCCCCCTCCTTAACACAGCATGCAATCTAATATAGGCTGTACGTGTACAATCATGTTAAACGTTTTCACATTAGTCTTTTGTGAAAGAAAAATCTACCTCCATTTTCAAACATACAAAGATGAGGAAGCTGAGGCAAACAAGGTTAAGTGACTGAGTGTCTGAGGTCTTCCTGACTCCAGGCTGAGCAGTCTATCCACTGAGCTACCTAGCTGCCTTGGGAATTGTCTAACTATATCTTTTTCAGTCCCTGCTTGTGCAGTATTTCAAGCATCAGATTTGGCCATTAAGAAATCACTGATAAATCTAAAGAAAATAGTTTCTGTTCAGTAATGAGATTAGAAGCAGAATTGGAAGAGCAAATTCAGCTCAGCACTGTAGTCCGTTTGGTGGAAAAATAGACACCACAGTCATGTTTTGATGTAGCATCATCCCCAAGCACTTGTGACCTGATATTAAATAAAGTCCCTAATGATTTTGAAGGCGAAATAACACAGGGCAAACCGTGCAGGGACATGGTAAAACCATTGGTGCCATCCACCATTGTAACCACTGTTTGTCGCTCTTGGGTAAGGTACACCTGACCTCTTGTCTAAATGGTTACCATAACCCTGCACTTTTGTCTAAGTGGTTCTTTCATTATCATAAAAGTATTTGGTCACCTACCCTTGTCTTCTGCCCATGAACAGGGAGTTTCTTCCCATTCTATTAACAAATCTTAGTAGGTTCATGGCAAATATTCCCCTGGAAAGTCCCCTTTTTTCCCTTGAATGATTCCTCCTTTGCGCCCTCTTGTGAAAGGTGCTACTTATCCTTCCTAAGTTGCCACAGAATACTTCAGTATTGTATGTACTCTATGTACTATAAGCATGTCTGAAAAATTAGAAAAACTACATCTGTAGCCTGGGAAATCAGCAATCTTCCTTAGCATTTTAATACATTTCTTTGCTTTCAGTTTAGCCCCCTAACTTTGACACACAAGCATTGGGCCTCTGCTGTAAGGTATTGCCTATTTGGGGTTTTCTTGGCAAAAATCCTGGAGTGGTTTGCCATTTCCTTCTCCAGTTTATTTTACAGGTGAGGAAACTGAGGCAAACAAAGTGAAGCGACTTGCCCAGAGTCACGCAGCTAGGAAGTGTCAAGAGGTCAGATTTGAACTTTGGAAGCATCTTTCTAGAGCACATTTAGGGTTCTGTGCACTATGGCGCCACCTAGCGCCTATCTTTGACTCCCCCCCCCAATCACTGACATGCTGACAGGTATGCCTGTCCCATCCTCATACCTGCTACAGAAATTTGAAAAGTGTTAAGAGGTGGGAAAAGATGGTTTTTGTTTTAAGTATCATTTTCTAGATTAAGGAAAGAATGTATTTTATTCCAGTTTGATGTAGCTATTAACTTCATCAGGAAAAGTAGGGTTGTTTTTTTTAAAATAAATTATGAATATGCTGTATCCAAGACCAGATTTTTAGTAACACTAAATTTTGTGACAGCTTTAGACTGTCTCATAATTGTTGTTAAGCATCAGGCATGCAAACATTTCCCAGGTGACTATCATAGTGTTATACAGGGAGTCCCAAAACTCTTAATGCAGTGTTAAGCTTATTAACTTTAAGACTTTTGGGATACCCTGTATCTGACTTAACTAAATGCCGTTTAATTAGACCTGTAGTAGCGCCTTTATATCAAATCTATCAGCGCTCTGTCAGGTCATATATGGCGCTTTCTCTTCAGGCTGCCTTCGGTCTGTTTCTTTTGACTATGTAAATTAAATGATTAAGGAATGACTTGCTTTTAGGGCCTGTGAATTGAGAAATGAATTACTAACAGGAGATATCTGTAAGTTTTCAGATACCTCTTCTTTTTGGAGACAGTTGGGGTTACATGGTTAGTAAGTGTGTCAAGTGCCTGAACCTCAGGGCCTCCTGACTCCAGTGCTGGTGCACTGCACCACCTAGGTGCCCCAGTTTCCAGCTATTGCTCAAGGTATTTCAGAATGTGGGAAAATTAGAATTGCTGTAAAAATATTAAACCTTGCAGCTTTTAGAATCACTCTGTGATTTGAACATCGCAAAGGACAGTCTCAGCAGAGGACCTCACTTCCATCCTAAAATAGAGGCCACTTTTCCAGAGCAAGAGGGGCAGCTAGCTGATGCAGTGGGTAGACTGCTGGGCTGCACGAGTTCAAAAGTGGCCTCAGATACTTAGCTGAGTGATCCTGGGCACGTCTGTTTTGCCTCATTTCCTTTATTTGTAAAATGAACCGGAGAAGGAAATGGCAAACCAACTCTGGTATCTTAGTCAGGGAAATCCCAAATGGGGTCATGAAGGTTTGGACACAACAGAAATGACTGAGGACAAGTGCTTTTGGAGCATGCTTGACTACGAAATCACATGGACCAGAGCCGTGGCCCTTGACATAGCCAGAGATGAAAGGCTGAGAGAAAAGAAAAGGGTAATCTGTTAAAGAAAGCCCTATAGGACTTCCCAAAAGCCCATCCCCCAATTTGTAGCCTGGTAAATTCACATATACTTACCTTCCCTATTGGTAGAGTGTCTACAATCCATTAGCATCTCTCCTCGCTCAACCCTCATGAGGGTTAAAGGTAACGTTCTACTCACTGCCTTTTCAGGCTATAGGACAAATATGACAAGCATTTGGGGGCTCGTTTTAAAGGAGTCAATTTTTTATTTTTTTGTTTTTTGTTTTGTTTTAATTGATAGGGTCCTGCCCTGGTAGCAACAGAAAACCGCTCTCCAAAGTCTGGTTCCTGACTGGAGCTGAAGTGCTGTAGGGCTTCCCAAGGCGTTAGAAATGGCACCACCCATCAATGAGGTTAATAGGGTGTCAGTCAATGATTACAATATTAGGCACCTCTTGCCATACCAGGTTTCCTGATTTCAGGCCAAGTGTTAGTTCCAAACCCTGCCACCTTTTTTTTTTTTTTGTGTCTTAATTTCATAACTGACCACTAAATGTACAGTTCAGTAGAGAAACAGTACTAAAATAAATGAAAACTTGGGACAGTTTTTAAAAATTGATATGTGAAACTGGTCTCCTTCCTAATGTGTGATTGACTTCTGGCAGCCAGTGACTCCTGCCATTTAATACAACAAATCTGAAAAATAAATACATTTTTTTCTTTTCTATCTTCATCTTCAAATGTGCTCCCCTGTCTCTTCCACTTGAGCCATTTCTTTGCAGCAAATAACAGAGCGGGGGAAGCAGTTCTGCAAAACTAACTCATCAACACTTTTCTCCAACTATAGGAACTCCATCACTTCAATGAAGGGAGGTGTGTTCGTTTATTTGACCACTTCCAAGCTATCTTGTTCATTTATTTTCAGTCATATCCAACTTCTTTGTGAACCCACTTGGGTTTTTTTTTTTAGCAGAGAAACTGGAGTGGTTTGCCATTTCCTTCTCCAGGTTGTTTGGCAGATGAGGAAACTGAGCCAAACAGGCTTAATAAGTGACTTGTCCAGGGTCACACAGCTAGGAAGTGTCTAAGGCCAGATTTGAACTTGGGTCTTCCTGGCTCCAGGCCTGGTACTTTATCCACTGTGCCACCTCTTGCTCTCATGTCTATCTGCTCCTGGACTCTATTGTTGGGATACTGGACTGTGAAAGTGTATTTTTACCTTATTTTCTTGGAGCCAGATCTCCACACCACTTTTCAACCATCCCTGTACCGTGCCTTCTCCTCAACTCCCTTTCTTAGCTGCTAGGTTTCCTTTCTTCTGTCTTCCCCTATTAGAATGCAGTCTTCTTTTGGACAAGGACTGTCTCACTTGCTTTTAAGCAAATATATAATAAAGTCTATCTGGCTAGGCTTACTATCACTAGATTCTTGACTTTTTTTATTGGTTCTTTCCATTTATATTGTAGCAGTCACTGCCTATATTACATATTGTTTTCCTACATCAGCTTAATTCACTGTGCTTTGGGTAATGTCTTTTACGGGCTTCTCTGCATCTTCATTCATTGTTGTGCAGCAGATATTCTTATGTTTGTTTCTCACTAGCGGCTTAGCCCTTCCCCAGTCTATGGAGCATCTACTTTGTTCCCAGTTTGCGCTGCTAAAAATATTTTGGTGTATATGAAACCTTTCTGTCTTTGGCATCTCAAAGGGGTTTTCATTTCCACCTCCGTGTACTTTCTGTGGTACAAAGACCCCCAAACAGAATTATTTTTTTTCTTGCTGTGTTTTCAAGGGAAAATGGATGAAAGCAAAAGGCTGATTTGTATGTGAAGATATCGAAAGCTAGTAAGCATCTTAATGCTCTTACGTAAGAGGTCTTGCATTGAATTTTTACCAGATTCAGATTTATTCTAATGAGTTTTCCACTTGTTTACAAATTATTTTGGACATTCTTCCACACTTCACTGGCCGTTCCACATCAATACTTTGGATGAATTACTTTGCCTAAGGCTACAGTGAGCTTTTGTCTTTCAGGATGAATTTAGTTGGTTCAGTTGATTTATCTCCTGAACAGTACAAAAAAACAATACATGATGAGCATTTGACCTGACAGGTTTGCAGTCATGCCACAGAGAAGCCTGACTATACAAGAAGGCAGAATGAGCAGTGGGTCTGACTGTGGTAACATGTATTTGCACCACAGATACCTCTCTTTCGCTCCTCTGTTTTTCCCCCATATGGATGTAGGTGTTAGGCTTCTGCTTGCTTCACCGTGTTATCTTTAACTGATATCTCATTACCGTCTAACTCTTTGGTTTGAGGCCATAGTAACAGTCCACCACCACCACCCTCCTTTCTGCCCAAACACGGGGCAGTGATGGATTGAGGTGGCTGCTTTCTTAACATGGCAGGATGATTTTGATTCAGAATTGATCTGTCTTTTGAAAGGGGGTCCATCCATCTTAGCCTAGAGCATAGACTCCTCCAAGGTAGGACCTGAGCAGGGGATATAGAGCTTCAATAAGCCCTTACTATAGGTGTAAAATAATAGAAATGCATGTGACAGTGATCCGGGGAGCGTTGGGGATTTAAGGAAACTTAGACCTTTTATCGTGTTCACACTCCTTGAACTTTGTCCCTTCATCCTTTGGCTTTGGGGGGAAGAGGAGCAGGAGGTACCAGGCCTTTTGGTCATAACAACAAACAAGTAGCACTCACCACCCCAGCGTGTTTGCCAGGAAAACCTATGGACAAATCCAGGGGGTTCCTAAGAGTAGACACAACTGAATGACTGGGTATAAAAACCCAACAGCCTCTACTCCTGGTCTGGGGAGTAGAATCCAAGCTTCACAGAACAAATCCTCTTGATAAAAGATTTGTTCTGTGAAGTTTATAATCAAAGGACTGCCCTTGAGGACCTCAAGACCACAGGTTCCCCAACCCTGCTCTAGCCACAAGGAATTTACCGTTTATGGAAGGAATCAGCAGAAAATATTTACAAATGAAATACTGCTGATCTTTAATAATAACTATAGTAGCTAGTGCATTTGTGTATCACTGTAAGGTTTGCAAAACACAAACATATTATCTTTACCACACTGGGAAGTAGTGCTGGCATCCTCGCCCCCATTTTACCGATTGGGGCTGTTGAGGCTGACTTGCCACCAGGGTTACACAACCTGTACGAGTGGGTACTTGGTTTCCGCACTTGCCACCTTGAAGGAAGCTAGGGATTTTGAAATGTAAAAGTAAGTAGAGAGTACATTCCTAAGGGGAGATGGCAAGTCACATGGGGAACAGTAAATAGCCCGTGGATCTTTTGGATGGAATGTGGAATGTGGAATGCCTGCCTAAGGGGGAGGTATTGTGAAATCAATCTGGAAAAATTGCTTTGAGAAATTGGGAAGGATTTCAAATGCTAATAGAAGAGTTGATTGTCTAGCCCAGAGGAAATTGGGAGTCACTGAAGTTCCTTCTTTTTTCTTCCTGGGGGCCAGATTTCTCCTCATCTTTAGAGCCCTTGAAACTGATGCTTTTTCTGACGTTCCCACCCCATCTTCTAAGGGAAAAGCTTCCCCTTTAATCATCTCGCTCCTGAAGTTCTTTGCTTCTCCTCTGTCCTTCCGTCTCTGAGTCACCAGCTACCGTAGAGGTAGATGTCAGCACTCAGGCTGGTACCTACTGTGTTTATTGATCGATTAAGCTGCATGACTTATTTTAAAAGGGTCCTCTGACTCAGTGGCTCAAGTTTGCAGAACAGACTTTGATTTTATTTATTTTCAAAATTGGATTTTATTTATACTTTCTGTTTTTACATTATTTTTCTGCCTGAATAGATAGCTCCCTCCTTCCCTAACCATTGAACCATCCCTTGCAACAAAGAAACTCCTCATTGATTTTAAAAAAAAAGTTACAGCAGAAACATGCTACCCTTTTTTTCTTCCTACTTTTAAAAGAAATCCATGTTTTATATTTGATCATTTGGTGCTTTTACAAATTTTAATCCATGTTATTTTTCTTTTTAAGGGGATGGCATTTCCTGTGGACATGCTGAATAACTGTAGTCATGAAGAATTAGAAAGTTCTGCAGAAGATTACTTGTTAGATCTCAGGTGTGGGGACCCAGAGAACCCAGAACATTTTTCTTTTCTCAATAATATGGTAAGGCATTCTCAGCCTGGTTTTTATTTAATTAATGGATGAATTTAGAAGTGAAACCATGTTTCCAAGGAGTGTCTCCCAGAAGGTGTTGGATTGTTTAATTTACAGTTTTCAAATGCTGATTGTAAATCTCTGATACTTTAACCAGAAGTTTATTTAATGCTTTTTAGGTATTTGTGAGCCGTAAGATTATGATAGTTTTAAAAAGAAAATAAACTCAACTTTAGTTTAAAAATATATGTTCATAATTTTTTTAAAAAAAGATCTTACCTCATCAGAAAAATAAAGCAGAGTGGTAATTCATATGTGGCAATGTGTTTAAGGGCTTCAGTGGACAGGGTACTGGGCCTGGAATTACCAAGACTCATCTTCCTGAGTTCATATCCAGCCTCAGATACTAACTGTGTGATCCAAGGCAAGTTACTTACCCCAGTTTGCCTCAGTTTTCTCACCTGTAAAATGTTCTGGAGAAGGAAATGGCAAACCTCCCCAGTGTCTTTGCAAGAAAATGCCAAATGAGGTCATGGAGAGTCAGACGCAACTGAAAAAAAAAGTGACTGAAGTTAATGTACTAGACATAACACCAATGTGTAAGAACTAGAAATTGTTAGACCAGGTCTCTGATGCTAAATAGGGGCATGAAGAGTCAGACATGACTGAAAGAAATGAAAGAACCGAACGTACCAGGCATAATAACCATGTGTGATAAAGTGGGAAAAAAAGAAGCAAAAATTGGTAGACTGGTCTCCGATGCCGTCTCTACAGACATGGCATTTTAACCTCTCTGACCTGGGCTCCAGATGGGATTATATCTAAAGTCCTTGCCAGCCAGGAGTATATTGGAAAATAAAAGATGTACCCATGACATACCTTTAAATTTAATGTGCTTTATTAACATTTTCTCCCATCACTTAAATTTAGACAATCAACAGAATAATAAATCAAGCCCTGGCTTATAGTGTGCTGATTTCTGACAATCTGTTGGCTCCTGGGAGCCAGTTAGAGGTGACTCCTAACCCACACCTGCTTCTGTGAAAATAAGGTATGGGAACGGGGCTGGTAGAAGTGCTTCTAGAGGAAAGCAGCCTCTTTGTAGACTAGACCAAACAAGGATAGGTTGAAGCCTGGGGTGGTCTGAGCATAGAGATAATCTCTCTGTCCAAGGGTGACTTGAATGGCACTCTCAGCCCCTCGTGGTAGTGTTCATTCTCTCATTAATTGTTAGCCAATCCAGGTTGATTCTCATTCTGGGGAACCCCTGCTATTCAAAGCGTGTGTGTATATAAACTGTGAATTGTCTCTCCTCCCCCATGACTGTCTGGTCTAAGAGAGAAGGCCAAATGACCATCCTTATATTCTTAAATGTGTTAGCCTTATTCATAAAATGATTAAGTTGCCCCAAAACTGTTTCTCCAAACCTTTTTTATCGCTGCATAGTGAGTGATGAAGCACCTTACATGCCTTAGCTCATTTTATCCTTATTAGGGTCCTTGAAAGTAGGCAGGAGTATTTTGAGACAATCTCAGTGAAGTTAGGTGACTTGGCCTAGGTCACACTGCTCAGGCCATCTGACATCGAGGCTTGTGCTCCTCCCGTAAACTCAATGGGTACATCAGTCCGATCAATCAAATGAAGCATCTCCTGTGTGTCAAGAAGAGTACAGAGGGCTGGGGATACAATAAATAACAACCAAGTCTCGCTTTGGATGATCTTAAAAGCATTGGAAGCTGAAAAGGATGGGAGGAAGAAGTGTGTGTTGTGTGTTTGTGTGTGGTATGTGTTTGTGTGGTGTGTGTTTGTGTGTTGTATTGTGTGCATGTGTGGTGTGGTGTGTGTTTGTGTTGTGTGTGTGCATGTGTGGTGTGTGTGTCTTGTGTGTTGAGTGTGTGTGGTGTGTGCACATGTGTGTTGTGTTTGTGTGCGTGTGTGGTGTGCGCACGTGTGTGTGGTGTGTGCTTGTGTGTGGTGTGTGCGCATGTGGTATGTGTATGGTGTGTGTTTGTGTGTGGTGTGTGCGCATGTAGTGTGTGCTGTGTGTTTGTGTGCGCGTGTAGTGTGTGTGGTGTGTGTGTGGTTTGTGTGTGGGTGTGTGGTGTGCGCGCATGTGGTGTGTGTGCATGTGTGCATGTGTGTTGTGTGTGTGCATGTGTGGTGTGTCTTGTGTGTGTTGAGTGTGTGGTGTGCACATGTGTTGTGTGTGTTGTGTTCCTGTGCGTGTGGTGTGTGTATGTATGTGTTGTGTGTGTTGTGTGTTGTGTTTGCGTGTGTGGTGTGTGTTTGTGTGTGGTGTGTGCTCGTGTGGTGTGTGTTTGTGTTTGTGTGCATGTGTGGTGTGTGTGTTGTATGTGTTGTGTTTGTGTGTGGTGTGTGTGCATGTGGTGCCTGTGTCGTGTGTGTGTGTGTGGCGTGTGTGGTGTGTGTTGAGTGTGTGTGGTGTGTGCTCGTGTGTGTTGTGTATGTTGTGTTTGTGTGGTGTGTGTTGAGTGTGTGTGGTGTGTGTGTGTTGTGTTTGTGTGCGTGTGTTGTGTGTGTTGTGTTTGTGTGTGGTGTGTGCACGTGGTGTGTGTGTGTGGTGTGTGTGGTGTGTGTGTGTGGTGTGTGTGTGTGTGTGTGGTGTGTGTGGTGTGTGTGTGTGTGTTGAGGAGAGGGAACGAAGTTCAGAAGTATTCCAGTGGGAAATGAATAGGAAAGCTTTTGTTGAGCCCTTACTTGTTCAGTAGAGGACTTGGAGCCCAGGGACCTGTTCATCATCTTGACGGCTTAAAGGATTGACTCATAGAGAAAGCTTGTTTTGCTTGACTCTGTAGAGCAGAAAGGGGTATACGTTTTGGAAGACAGATTTTGGTCAAGGGTTGGTAAAACTTCCTGACAATATAGAATTGCCTGGTCCTTTGGCCGCTTAGGAGATGGAGGACCTTGTCATGGGAGGTCATGAACATTGTAGAGGTGATGTGTTTCACCCCTAAGGCTGTGCTTCAGTGATTGAAATCCTCTGGTCATATTTTCTGCCTCTTGGGGAATTCTTCTTTGGATAACAGAAAGAGATGCCAAGCCAATACACAATGCTCATTATCCTGGAAAAAGAGCATTCATTTATTTAACTATATTAGTGATTTTAAAAAATCCTTTCTTTCTTGTCCCTAAGTTGTTTCTTTTTGAGTTCTATGATTATTTTTAATAAACTTTTCTCCCTAATTTTGCACTTTGTCAAAGACCTTGTATAATTGGAATGAATATGAGAAAAAAATGGTTAATTTTATTAAAATTGAGTAGGTAGCCTCTTTGAAATAATAACATTTTATGTAGTTTTTTTAAAGTTGACAAAGCACGTTACCAATATTAAGTAATTTGATCCTACTGGTGAGGTAGAGGCTATTATAATCCCCATTTTACAGATGAGGAAACTGAGGCAGATAGTGGTTAAATGACTTGGCCACGGTTCTCCAGTTAGTGTCCAAGGCAGGATTTGAACTCAGGCCTCCCAGTTTTCTTTGCTCTCTCTACTGTGCCACCTACACACCTGATCACAAACAAATGTTCACAGGTGTAGTAAAGAATAGCTTACCATTTTGACCATGTGGTTTTGTCTCATTTTCCCCTCAGCTGCTTATAATAACCCGTTCCTCTTTCCTCCAGGTTCCAATCAGCCTGTCAACTGTTGGCTTCATCCCTCTTTATGGTGGTGATCAGACCCACAAAATTCTTGCCCTTTTTGCACCAGAGGACTCACTCACAGGTATATTTCTTGTTTGTTTTTTTATAAACTGATAGATTTTCCTCCAAACTTTTACAGGTATTTACAACTAGTTACATGTGCATTTATAGCAGTATATTTCTAAGTATAATTTAGAGAAACCCTCACTTACCTCCTATTCCTTTTTTGGTTATTTCTTTACCCCTTACCCCAGTGTGTGAAATTCATTTCTTTAACTGCGCAAAGCTGGCCAAGATGACTTTGTTTTGCTGAGTGTTTGAATGAGCCACCTTTGGGAGGTTGGCTTAAATTCCAAAGAACATCTTTACAGAACTTGTAGTTAATGGTTTGATTTTGAGTTTCTCTAATGGTCTTAGAGGTAAACATTTACTACTAAACAGCAAAAGTAAGTACAATAAATAGCACTTTCGATTTAATCATTAATGAAGATTATTGATTAATTATTAATAGTAATAATTCCTTTTTGCTCTGTTTCCTCTGAAGCTGTCGCTCTGTACCTTGCTGAGCAGTGGTGGGCTGTGGATGACATTGTGAAAACATCAGTCCCTTCTCGAGAAGGACTTCAGCAGGTAACAAGACTTCAAAATTTTCTACTTCCTCCTTTATTAAGACCTTTTCTCCTAATACAATGTTTTGATGAGGACTGATTATCGTCACTGGTATTTATCTTCTCTCCCCGGCTCAATTTGAATAAAATCTTCCCCTACAAAGAGTTGAAGAGGTGGTCCTCTTGGAAACTTAAACACATTGTGCCTAATTCTGCCCCCTTGGGCCCAGGAGGGCATGGTCACCCTTCCACGCATCTGCCACATATCATCCCGTCCTCACTTGTGAGGGCTTCATAGTACTGGGGCCCTTCACCTTCTTGGTTCTCTCCTTCTGGATGCTCTGTAGGTTATTAAATGTCCATTCTTTGTGACATTTTATCTCCCTCCTTTCCTTTATTTTTTAAAAATTAAATTTATTTTCAGTTAACAGACATTTACTTTCCTCCCCATACGCCCCATTATGAGTCAAAGGAAATGGAAAATAAATCTCATTATAAATGTGTCCAGTCAAGCTAAGTTGATTCCAACTCTTTGCTTGTGTTAGGTGGTGCAGTGGATAGAGTACTGGTCCTAGAGGTAGGAAGACTCATCTTCCTGAATTCAAATCTGGCCTCAGACACTTACTAGCTCTGTGACCCTGGACAAGTCACTTTACCCTGCTGGCTTCAGTTTCCTCATCTGTGAAATGAACTGGAGAAGGAACTAGCAAAACACTGTAGTGTCTCTGCCAAGAAAACCCCCAAATAGGGTCACAAAGAATCTGACACGACTGAAAATGACTACACGATAAAAACTAATCAGAGCAGATTCCAACCATAGCTATATCCAAAAATGTGTTTCTCATTCTTTTTTTTTTTTTTTGAGGCATTTGAAGTTAAATGACTTACCCAGGGTCACACAGCTAGTAAAATGTCCCACAGCCACATTGGCACTGCCAGGCTGGTGCTCTCCCTGTGGCATTACCTAGCTGCCCCAATGTACCTCTCATTCTCCATCTTTAATTATCACCTCTCTGTCAGAAAGTGGGCAGCAGCTTTGTCTTCTGTCCTCTGGAACTGTGGTGGGTATTACATCAGTCTTTTAGTCAATATTAATTGATGGGTATTGTATACAATTTTCTGCTTTTGCTTACTTCCCTCTTGTAAGTCTCAGCTTTGCTGCAACCACCTTTGTCGTTGCTTATTATGGTACAGTAATGTTCCATGACATTAACATCCCACGAGGTGTTTAGCTGTTCCCCTGAACACGCCCTTATTCCCTCTACCTTCTTTCTTTTTGCCACTACAGAAAGACATTTTTGTTCATATGAATCTATTTCTTCTTTGATCTCTTTGGAGTATAGATCTAATGGCTATGTTACTAAGTCAAAGGATATGTACAATTTAATGACTTTGGGGGCATGGTTTAAAGTTGCCTTCTAAAAGGGCTAAATCAATTCATAGCTCTAGCAACAGTGCATTAATGTTTCTGTTTTCCCTCAGAGCCTCCAGTTATTTCTCATTTTCCTTTTTTGTTAATCTGATGGGTGTGAAGCTGAACCTCAGAGGTTACTGTAATTTGCATTTTTCTAATTATTAATATTTTGGTGCACTTTTCTTATGGTTTTGATAGTTTTTTATTTCTCTATTAGAAAACTTAATACATTTCCTATCATGCCTTAGTATAAGTAGTTCTCTTTTAGCCAGATTTGCCAATGATATTATTTATTTATTTAGGGGAAAAGTCTGACTTTCAGGGTTTTTCTTAGTACATCAGAAGGAAAAACATTCCTTCCCTCACCTCCACAAGGGAGTTTCCAGATCACATTTTATAGCGGTTGAGAAACAAAAGGTGAAGCTTCACTGAAATTGTAAAAGCAAAAGCACACTTTTCTTTAGAGTTTCAAGAATGAGTGATGGAAGAGGGTTGCTATCTGCACATCCCTTTGGAGAAGATGTCATGCCAAAACAGATTCGTTTAATCCATGTACATGTTTATATATGTATCCTTCCCCCCTCTACTGCCACCTCCAAATAAAATAAAAGCTTCTGGAGAGCCAGGACTGTTTGAGTTTTGTCTTTGTGTGCTGCAGCATATCTGCTTAATAAACTGTGAATTAAATTTTACATCTTTGATAAGCATGCCATCTATGTTGTTGTTAATAAAAATGTTAAATAGCAAAGTAGATGGCACAGTGGATGGGCCTGGAATCAAGAGGACCTTAGTTCAAATCCAGCTTCAGACATTTACTACCTGTGTGACCCTGGGCAAGTCACTTACCCCTGTCTGCGTCAATTTCTTTGTAAAATGATCTGGCTAAGAAAATGGCAACCCAGTCTAGGATCTTTGCCAAGAAAACTACAAATGAGGTCACAAAAAGTTGGACACGGTTAATTGACTAAATAGCAACAGGTATGCAGTGAGAGAGCGTTTTCCTGATTTGTCAGTGTAGTGTTCCCATTAAAAAACCAAAATGAGATGGAGTCCTTCTAGGCATCTCTTTTATCCCTTGTTCCCTTTGCTAAATGTTCTTAAACTATCTTGAACATGTTATAGAGTATTGCCTGGAAGTGACATGAAGTTCTCTGGTCTCTAGCTTGAACCCTTTACTCTTGACAGTTTTGTGAAAAGGAGGACAGCATTTCCTCCTCCCCAGTTCTGTGGCATCCCCTCTCTCATTCTCCAAGCTCTTTTAAAAGTCACAGACTAGGTCTTTTAGTGCTCTGAAAGTACTCCAGCAAGGATAGTATGTTTGGGCCTGGTAATTAGATCTCAAGGGCAGTGAGGTGGACTCTTACTGTATTCTTACTTATCCTGGCTTTCAAATCAAGCTTGACCTAGAGTTGAAACCTGGGTCCCTTAGACACCTTAGCCACTTCATGAGCATGGAACACTGTCAGGAGGAATATCCTCTAAATGAAAGAGGGATTCCCTCTAAATCATAAGGTTCTACAGATGCTCCTTTTTGTATATAATACTGTGTTGACTTCATTGCCACCCAAGAACATTAAAAGTCTTTCTCAGTGAGATCCATGATTACTCAAGAATAGCTTAACAATCCAGAGAGTGAAAATCAAAAAGATGGTGTTTTTTTTTTAAAATGTATCTTATCCCCAGATTGTAATGCCATTGGATGGCTAGTTGGTTGGGTTAGTATATCAGCCTCTATACCTGAGACAGTTATTACAGATAGGCAGGGAGTTAGGCCCAGAACTGGATAGGGAGAAGAGATCAAACTGGTTTGTGTTTGAGAACTGAGAACTGATACAAGCTGCTTCCCACACAATCATCAATGCCTATAATACCAGTGTTCTCCCAGCACTGTCTGTGTTTATGAATCTTGTAACAAAGTCTGGGAAGGATCAAAGCTGGTGATGTGTAGTTAGGCGCTTTCTACTATTTAGTTCGACATTCTTTTGGCTTTATCAAGTCATGTTCTTCAACCCCCCCCCAGCTTCCTTCTAGAGGCAAGATTCCCTTCTGCTATTTCAGATCCTTTTTCTTCCTTATTTTTACTTTTAAACTCTTTTTTTTTCCATTGCTTTTAGGAAATTGTCATCCTCCCTTATAGCTTGGAGTCATAATGATCCTTTAAGATGCTTTACCCTCTTTTCATTTTTAGTTTTTTCAAAACTATTGTATCGAGTCATTTTACAGAGAGGAAGTATTTGTCACAAGGACACATCACTCGATACTGTATACCTTTCTACTCTTGGACATTTCCTCTAAGTCTGTCCCATTTCCCTGCCAAAAGGTGCCCAGTCCTCCCATTTTCTCTTTTAGCCTATACACATAGCCTCAGGAGGAAGTCACAGTCTACCAATGACAGGCTGATCTTTATGGGAAGGGATTTAGAACAGTCCAGTACAAAAGGGGGGAGGTTTAGGATGACCCTGGAGCAAAGCTATTTGTAGTTGTAGCAGTAGCTCTTAGTTAGGAAGCTATGGACAGTTTGTAATCATCTTTAACAGTATAAGAGAAAGCTCCTGGGTGTAGATGGGTAACTCCAACTGCGGTCCCAGGAATGGTAGGAGGAGCACAGGGTGGGATGGAGACATTGCGTATAAGACAGGGAGTGCCCCTCTCTGAGTTGGGAGGTTTGTCATCTTATTCAGTAAGTATTTGTTAAGCACCTGCTTTGTGCTGTGGATACAAGGACAGAGAATGAAGAATCCCTCCTGACAAACACTTACACTGATGTGGGAGGAGCTTTGTAAGCATCGTTTTATTTCGGGAGGTGACATGATTTGCCTCTTTATTCATTTATCCTTTTTACTTTACTCACTTGCCTCCTGGCCAGTATTTCTACAGAAATCTCTTGTCTTCTGAAGAAAGCTGAGCTAGACTATTGGGACACAGCCATTTGTCATGTCTGTAGACAGTACACGCAATCTTGAATGGATTTGTTACATGGCATGTATTGATCAGTAATACAAAGTCTGCTTGTTCAAAAAGTGTGTGCTGCCATGCTGCCATCCATGATGCCACCTTTATCTAAACTAAATTTCCTACTGTTAGAACTCCATCTTTGAATTGCATGTTAAAGTGGTAGTAGTAGCCTTTTAAGGCCACGGTGATGTAAATGGGGAGGGCAGGCAGCCTACCTGTTCACGGTAGCACTTATGCCAACATGAATTAATTTGTAATGTGTCCTTAGTTTGGTAAGAAAGCAGAAATCCATGAGTTCATGGGAAGGCACACATAAAGTATTTGTTTGAATGTAGGGCTTGGACCATGGTGGGAAGGGTTGGAAAAGATTTGAGAGTGTCAAGGACAGCTAATGTAGGGACCTCTGGATGGACAACCAAGGAGGCAGATGAAGACCTTGGTTACTGAAGGAGAAACTTTTTTCTGGAATCAGGTCTCTGAATGTGACTGGTGCCTATCAGTATGTTAAAATAGGTAGTACTTAGAATGGATGGATGGATAATGTATTTATTTGTAGTTTAGTGAAATATAATGAGTATTTTAAAAAATTGTTAATGTCTTTTTAAAAATATATCATAATTGGGGGCAGAGCCAAGATGACAGAGTATAAGAGCATGGACTTTCTAGAGTACTCCTCCCACTCATTCCTTGTGCTGTGCAGGGGGCAGGGCTCAGTCCAGCATGGGCCCTGCCAGCACAGACAACACCTGAGCAGGCCTTGGGGAGACTGAATCTCTTGCACCTGTGGTGGTTTCCAAACTTCATGCCCCAAAACACTGAGGATAAATTGGAAGTTCAGTGGGAAAATCCTGTGGGACCAGTGCGGGAGAGTGGAGTGATCTAGCCACAGCCACAGGAGCAGCAGGGGTAGCTGCAGCCACTGTTTCTGGAGCTCTAGGCCCACAGATTGTGGGGGGGAATGAAACAGCTGACAGTACACCCCTCACCCCCATGGGAAGCAGACAAAGAGCTCAAAAGTCAAATAAATGGCTGGGGAAATGAGCAAAAACCAGAAAAAGAATCAAGACTATAGAATCTTACTTTGGTGAAAGCTCCTATTCAAAGCCTCCAAGAAAAATGTGAATTGGTCTTAGACCATAGAAGTAGAGCAAAAATTGGGAAGAAAAATGAGAGTGATGGCAAGAAAATCACAAAAAACAAGTCAACAGCTTGCCAAAGGAGACCCCAGAAAATGCTGAGGAAAATAACACTTTAAAAAACAGACTAACCCAAATGACAAAAGAGAGCCAAAAAGCCAACAAGGAGAATGCTCTAAAAAGCAGAATTGGCCAGATGAAAAAGGAGATCCAAAAGCTCACTGAAGAGAACAATTCCTTAAAGATTTAGAATGGAGTAGATAGAAGCTAATGACTTTATGAAAAATCAAGAAATTATAAAATAAAACCAAAGAAATGAAAAAATAGCACACAATATGAAATATCTCAGTGGAAAAACAACTGACCTGGAAAATAGATCTAGGAAAGATAATTTAAAAATTATGGGACTACCTGAAAGCCACGATCAAAAAAAGAGCCTAGACATCATCTTTCATGAAATCATGAAGGAAAACTGCTGGGATATTCTAAAACCAGAGGGTAAAATAAAATAAGAGGACAGAATCCACTGATCACCTCCTGAAAGATCTCAAAAGGAGAATTCCTAGGAATATTGTAGCCAAATTCCAGAGTTCCCAGGTCAAGGAAAAAATATTGCAAGCAACCAGAAAAAACAATTCAAGTATTGTGGAAATACAGTCTGGATAACAGAGAATTTAGCAGCTTCTGCATTAAGGGATTGCAGGACTTGGAATATGAAGTCAAAGGAGCTAGAATTAAAACCACAAATCACCTATTCAGCAAAACTGAGTATAATACTAAAGGGGAAAAGAAATGGTCATTCACTGAAATAGAGGACATTCAGGCATTCTTGATGAAAAGACCAGAACTGAATAGAAAATTTGACTTTTAAATACAAGAATCAAGAGAAGCATGAAAAGGTAAACAGGAAAGAGAAATCATAAGAGACTTACTAAAGTTGAACTGTTTACATTCCTACATGGAAAGATAATATTTGTAACTAAAGACTTTTCTCAGTATTTGGATAGTTGGAGGGATTATATATATATATATATAATATATATATATATATATATAGACAGGACACAGGGTGAGTTGAATAGGAAGGGATGATATCTAAAAAAATAAAATTAAGGGGTGAGAGGAATATATTGGGAGGAGAAAGGGAGAAATGGAATGGGGTAAATTATCTTTTGAGGCAAGAGAAGGCTTTTTCATTGGAGGGGAAAAGTGAAGCTCACCCCAGCCTCATTTAGCTTAAGGAGGGAATAAATGCACACTCCATTTGATATGAAAATCTATCTTACACTACAGGAAAGGAGAGAAGGGGACAAGTGGGAGGGAGGGCACATGGGAGGAGGGAGCAATTATAAGTAAACATTCTTGGAGAGGGGCAGGGTCAAAAGAGAGAATAGAATAAATGAGGGCAGGATAGGATGGAGGGAAATATAGTTAGTCTTACACAACATGACTATTATGGAAGACTTGCATCACTACACAGATATGGCCTATATTGAATTGCTTGCCTTCTCACTGGGGATGGGTGGGGAGGGAGGAAGGGAGAGAAGTTGGAACTCAAAGTTTTAAAAAACGAATGTTAAAAATGTTTTTACATACAACTGGGCAATAATAAATACAGGTAATTGGGCATAGAAAATCTCTCTTGCCCTGCAAGAAATTAGAGGAGATGGAGATAAGGGAACAGAGGGCAGATTGGGGGATGGGGTAATTAGAAGGCATGGTGTCTTGGGGGTGGGGGGAGATGGGGAGAAAATTTAGAACTCAAAACCTTGTGGAAATGAATGTTGAAAACTATAAACAAACAAATAAATAATCATTTTTAGAAAGATCTTCCCAGCATCATCCCTTGGGAATTTAATCCTTCCTTATAACAAAGGAAGAGTTAACAGCTGACATGGTGACCACGCCTGACAGTACGGGTACATTCATTGTGGGCCCTTATTTATTAGAACTTACGTGAATTGGAGCCAAGAGCAAGGTGGGTTCACACTCTTCATCTGACTGTTAGAATTGCTGTTTAACTCTTCCCTTTAGGTGAGCACTCTTGGGGAGAGAGTGGTGCTGTATGTTTTGAATCGAATTATTTATAGAAAACGGGAAATGGAAAGAAATGAGGTCCCCTTCCTATGCCATAGCAGTACGGATTATGCTAAAATTTTGTGGAAGAAAGGTGAAGCTATTGGATTTTATTCCGTTAAACCTACAGGTGAGTGTTTTAAAGTATATTGTTTATGTCTACCCAAGTAGTTTGTCCTATTAATACAAATGTGTTATTAAATTATTCACTTGAATTCTAAGTGAAGTTATTTTATTTAGTATTTGCTAAGGGCATTTTTAAAAAATAGTCCATAGAACTTTTATCAACAAGTTTTTTTAAACAGTATCATCTCCTTTTAAACTCATTTAGTTTGTTCTCTTTATGAATTTCAATTAGGAGCAGTGATGTCAACAGCATTTAGTAGAATTCCACACCCTATTAACTGGAAACTTTTTCCTATACTACATTCCAGTTTTTAAAAATTGTAAGCCAAACCATATATACCAAATATTGTTTCATTCTGGAACAAATGAAAATGGAGGTGAGTGAGGGAATATACAACAGATTATTTGTGAAATACAATATTGAAGGCTAGGATGGTAAATATTTTCTTTACTTGTTTTTGTTGTAACAGTTTTACACCGTAGAAGATATTCTTTAAATAGTTGAACATGTCTTTCAAAATGTCTCAGTTTTGGTGGTGAGTTTAGACAAATGCTTTGTGTGGCATTGCTGTAGAGCAGTCAATCCCCTGGGAATTGAAAGATTGGTTGTGTTATAAGGAGCTAACTTTTAATAAAGGAAATAAACCAAACTTAAAAAAGAATGAGTTCAAGGTTCCACCCTGGGTTCAAGTCTTTCCTCTTTCTGTTCATTCTGTTAGAATAAAAAAGTATTCCTTTCTAGTTAATCACGGGAATTATTTTCTCCTTACAGTTTCTTTTGTCATTGGCCCCAAGGATTAGTAGAACTACAGTTTCCATTTTTCCCTTGTCCCCATCAGTTTCTGGGTCTTCCCACCTCAGAAACCTTCTTCAATGAGCTTGTCATTGCCACTACTCCTGCCTTCTTCTGTTCCTACCCACTTTCATGAAAACCCCTTGTTCCCTACCTGTTACAAGTCTTGTTCTGTGAGCTTTGGATATTGTCTCCTAATTCACTTTTGATAGAACTGGCTCTGGTTGAGAACTACTTTGTAGCCATCCTCCCCTCATGTATGTAGATGTTTCCTTAATTCTGGCAGTATGTGCCCTTTAGTTAAAAAAAAAAAAGTCCAATATAATAATTACTATTTAGGGAAGGTGCCAGATCGCGTTTGAGCAGTAATTGGTTGCTTTACTCATTTTACTGATTTTTGGGGGGTTAAATTAAAAACCCTTTTGTCTTCATTGTATTCAATAGATTTTTATTCTGTCTCTCTCTCTGCATGTATGTATGTATATGTATGTATATGTACACATATATATTTGGCTTAAACGGGTTTAAAAATAGTGATATATTGGTTTCCATTCTCATAATTTCAGGAAGCATGTGTACCTCCTATCTTACTCAAAGCTATCAGCTTCCAGTGCTTGACACAATGTTTGTAAGGAAGAAATATCGTGGAAAAGATTTGGGGCTACTGATGCTGGAAGACTTCGTTGATTCCTTTACAGAAGACAAACTTGGTTTACGCTTTCCACTGTCTTCTTTTATGCATACAGGTAAATGGATTTTTTTTTATCCTGTGGATGTTTTTATACACTAAAAGGATCTCTTAAGTCTCAGTTTTAACATTTAGAATTTAAAATTTCTCCCAAAAGATTTATTATGATATATACTAGGTTCTTTGGAAAGTCAAAGTTTAATTTATTTCCCTAGCATATTACTGTCATTTTAAAACAGCCTTTTAAAACTGGCACTCTACAAAGGTAATTTATAAAGCAAGGTCTATAAAAATAAGACATTTTCTTCTTGACTTCCACTGTAATGTCAGAAACGCATTCTCACTGAAAACATTTTTATCCTGAGGCAGTCCATCTGCTTGCTATTAGAAAGGACTTGTGTTACTACTGGCAGTGGAGGAATCAGATATGGAATGTCCATTTCAAACGCTATTGACCTTTGGGATGGCATCTGGAGCTCAGGTGAGCAACAGGTGCTCAAAACTACTTCCTGCAGTGATTTAAATCTACCCTCCCCTGGTTCTGATTGTTTGAGAGGGAATTCTGTGCCACCCTGACAGTCCCCCACCTCTCAACCTCTAACCATCCTAACCTTGATGCCTTTCTAGGAGTATAAGTCATAAATTAAGGAATTGTAACAGATAATGAATCATAGGTTTAATAAAGTTGGTTTATAAGCTGCTGTCTTTTTATTTCTTACTTTATTTTTTCCTAATTACATGTAAAAACAATTTTAGCATTCATTGTTTTTAAAATTTGAGTTCCAAATTTACTCTTTCCCCTTCTTCTTCCCTGAGATGGTAAGCCGTTTGATGTAGGTTATACATATGTAGTCATGCAAAACATATCTCCATATTAGTGGTCATGCTGTAAAAGAAAATACAGATAAAAAATGTGAAAAAATAGAAAAGATGAAAAAGAACATGCTTCAATCTGCATTCAGACTCCATCAGCTCTTTCTCTTGAGGTGAGCATTTTTCATCCTGAGTCCTTTGGAATTGTCTTGGATCACTGTATTGCTGAGAAGAGCTAAGTCATTCACAGTTGATCAACATGTAATAGTCCGGTTACTTTGTACAATGTTCTCCTGGTTCTGATCACTTCAGTCAGTCTTTCCGGGTTTTTTCCAAAACCGTCCTGTCTTAGACCACAGTAGTATTCCATCAGAATCATATACGACAACTTGTTCATCCATTCCTCAATTGAGGTACATCCCCTCAATTTCCAATTCTTGGCCATGACAAAAAGAGTTGCTATAAATGTTTTTTGTGCATGTAGGTCCTTTTCCCTTTTTTGGTGGGGGTTGAATCAGTTCACAACTCTACCAGCAGTGCATCAGTGCCCCAATTATTCTACCCCCTTCCAACGTTTGTGCTTTTTCTTTTCTGTCATCTGATAGGTGTGAGGTGGTAATTTAGAGTTTTTTAAACTTGCATTTCTCTAATCAGTAGTGATTTGGGGCACTTTTCATATGACTGTAGACAGCTTTGCTTTCTTCATCTGACAACTACCTATTCATAGCCTTGACCATTTATTAGTTAGAGAATGACTTATATTCTTATAAATTTGACTTAATTCTGTATGTATTTGAGAAACAGGGCCTTTATTAGATACCTGCTGTCAAGATTTTCCCCTAGGTTTACTGCTTTCCTTCTAATCTTGGCTTTGTTTGTGTAAAACCTTTCTAATTTGATATTATCAAAATTATTCATTTTACATCTCATAATAATTTGTCTCTTGTTTGATCACAAATTCTTCTCTTATTCATAGATCTGACAGGTTAAAATAAACTACTCCATGTTCCCCTGATTTGCCTGTGGCATTCTCCTTTGTGCCTGAATCATGTATTCATTTTGACCTCTTGCCATATGGTGTGAGATATAAAATTAGAACAAAGAGTAGAATGGGGGAGTTGACCGTAGACTAGGGAGCAACATGATTGCTTACGTAGCTGAGGCGTGGAGAACAGTGTGATTGGTTAGAAGCTGGGAGGGAAGAGCTCGTGATAACTCATTCCTTCCCTCCTGTGACTAAGAAGTGTTCATTATTTGAATTCACCTGCAAGTGTAAAGATAGTGGACCACACTTCTTTAGAGAGCAAATAGGACATCCTTGAAATGCAATTTGATGGTCTAAAGATAATAGCCAGACTGCCGGTGTCTACCCAAATTCTCCCAAGGTAGCAGATTTCCTTGAGGCAAGATTAGGACTGTGAGTAAGAGCCCTGGATTGTTAAACTTCACTCACTACAGATCAGCTGAGTTTCTGAACTAAGTTCAGAGACAAAGAATATGATTTGTGGCGGTTCTAGGACAAAATCAATTAACTGCAAATAGAATCAGTAAAAAATGATACATAACCAATTTAATCTTCCCTGCACATATTAAATATAACCACTTGCCAATACCAGTTCCATTGCTCTTTCTTCTATGGCCTACTTTCACTTGGTTCAAGATTTTTTCTTAGTATTTTCACTAACACATAGTCTTCACAAGTTATGGTTTTAAATGTCTAGATTTAAAAAAAAAGAAAAGAAAAGAAACATCATTATACGTGTGTTTTGTAGCTTGTAGACAATATTTTGAGAAGTACCCAGGGGATCACGATCTTCTTTGGGAGGTTGAAGGAACTGGACAATGGCATCAGAGAATCCCCATCACCAGCGCACTGCAGAGAGAAGCATTCAGACATGCAGGTAGGAATGTTTGCAAGTAGTTTAGAAAGCCAATATCCATCAGTAACACAGCGTATACAACAGTAGATACTACAAAGGTATTCTAAAGTTTCACTGTTCTGGTACGTAAACCTTCAGGCTGCTAAGCACCTGAGTGATTCCAATGGCCCTGTTCATCTTTTCAGCTAACTGTTCAATGTGCTAATTAGGCATTGATGGAGAGAGGATGCTGAAGATATAACATGCATGTTTATCACCATCTGAGATCTAAGGACACAGTCTCCAGGGAATTCACACATTCATGAATTCTGGAATTTACAAAGTGCAAATTACCTCCTTAAGAATCCTCTTGGGCATCTTTTAGTTAGTTGGTAGAAAAGATCTCCTGAAGATTGGGTGGTTGTTACAACTAAATTTTATATGTAACATTGTAACAGTTGTGATGGCCATGTTATAACCAAATATGTTAAGTGGACTTGCTTTTTTCTGTTTTTAAATTCCTCTAAGCACAGAAGTTTCTCAAAGTGAAGTGAGAAAACTAACGTTTGAAGACTGTGACACTGCACCTACTTCCAAAGATGAAATAGGATGTGGAGAAAACCAGCCTAATGAAATGCAGGTAACCGTAGGTGGATACATTTGTTTCTAAAAGTAAGATCTTCTTTGTGTGTGTGACAAAAATACTCAATCCAGCTTATGGTTGTGAATGTTGTAATATATTCAGCAAATACTTCTTGTATCTTCTAATGAAAATGGTCATTTGGAGGAAAGCATAACAAATTCAACAGATTTTCAGGTATCACTGCTAAGTTACATCTTATTCTAAGAGATAATAGTGGAATTGAGAAATAGAAACATTCTTTGTTCTAAGAAAAGTGAATATGGGTAAACCTGAATTGAAATACTATACAAAATTAGAGAGATTAATTTGCATTTGGAATGGGTGCCCATGGGTAATAAATAGCCACCTCCTTTTTGCTAAAGATCTTGAAAGCCACGACTTATCAGAAAAGTTGTAGAGTGAATTTTTGTTTTAATATGAATTAGACTTGATGGCCTTATGGTCCCTTCTATCTTCTGAGATTCTATGAATTTATCCAAATTTCATTCACTCGTAAAGGTCACTCGTAAAGTCTTTTTGTATCAATCTGTGCTCTGCACTGTTCTGTAACCAAAATAGAAGGTTACAGTTCTTATTTTCTTTAATATTATATGAGCCCATTAGCAACATACGTAGTAGGGCTTTTCTACTAAGTTATGTGGTCTTTGCCCATATATTTATGTAGCTAGAATAAATATGCTGCTTGAGTTTATAAACATGGAAGCTCCTCTAGAAACATTCCTTAAATTTTTATGCTAAATTTTTTATTAGGATAGACTTAGCTTTCCTAGATATTTTGTGCTTAATTTGAAAGAAAGGAAATAGAGTTCCTTGTAGCTTTTTGAAATCCACTAACAATCCAACTCAGGAGTATTGGAAGTAGGGGTGTGGACATACATGTGTATGTATATTGTAGGGAGAAAAAGACTTTCATAGCATAGTGACTTGATAAAGTATATATATTAAAATTCTAATATCATAACCATTTAAATTATGTCTTAGAACAGGTTCCCCACTCTTCTTAGAACAACCCAGATTGACATGCAGTTATTCTTAATTGTAAAGGTGCAAATAAACAATTATATATAGCAGTTGCGGTTGGAGAAGCCCATATTCCTTAAAGAAGGAAAATCTTGGTTAAAAAAAGTTTGAAATCTAATCCATCACTCTATTTTAGGTTGATCCTGTAAGAGAAAAAGGCATCTCAGACACCAATGCAAGTACATCTGAAGGTGAGAAATATTATTGGTCAGTCAGTTGTCAAATGTTTGCTACCTTCCTGTGTTCCTAGCATCTCTTCATTTCTTTTTTCATTCTGTCTCTACCACTAAACTGGCAAATGTGAATTTGGGTCATTCAATTAATAATTTTGAGCCTCTGCTTCCTCTTCTGTAAAGTAAATGCTTAAACCTGCTCTACTCATCCCCTGACTTAGAGACACCAAATAATGAAATGACATTTAGAAGCATATTGGTTATCCACCAGTTGTACTGATTTTTCTTTCTTTAAAAAATAAATACTTAATGTTACATGGGATGGCTCTCCGGGAAGTATAGGAGAAAAGGATATTTGGGATAACTACATCAATAAAATCTGATTTTTTAAAATTTGGAAATCATGAAGCGCTATCCTTATAAGGTAGACCATGAATGTTTTTGATATAATTGTCTTTGTTACTTTTGAACAACTAATTGGGCATAAATGAGAAATGTAGAGTCAATATAGAAAGAGAATCCAGTCCCTGTATTTCAGTGTGTGCTGGACGTGTGTCATCCTAGATATCTCCTTTAGGATAGCCTTTTTTGTCTTTTAGGACTTGATAATACACCTATTAACACTCAAACCAGAAGCATTCATTTGAAGCGTCCAAAGATTGGAAAGAGGTTTCATGATTCAGAAACTGACCCTCTTCAAGATATGGATGAAGACATTCCCCAGGCTTCATCTGTGGCTCCAATAAGCAGGTAAAAGGACCAACCACATACTTTTATTGTGTGTGTGTGTGTGTGTGTGTGTGTGTGTGTGTTACATATATGGAGCAGAGTATATAGCTGTTCTCATGAAAACCTGGATTTGAGTCCTACCTCTGACAGATACCAGCTAAATAACACTGGGGCTGTCCTTCATCTGTCAAGTGCCCAGGCTTTCTAAGATGTCAGCTTGCAGAGCAGATACTGATCAACCATGAACTCCCTTAAATTAAAGAATTTACAGGTTTCCTACTGTGGGCCAAATGCTATGCTAAGCACTAAGAAATACAAAAATAAGCAATACACAATCTCTGCCCTCAGGAAGTGCGCAATCTAATGGGGAAATACTAGAAGAAATAGAGTATATAAGTCCAAATCCACTTCCCAATAAGCCAAAGGATAGAAATGGTTCTCATGCACCAAATATACTACTAATAAGAGAAATGCAAATCAAAACTAATCTAAGGCGTACCCAGGAAATTGGCATAGATAGCAAAAAATGTCAAGAGTGGTCAGTTGCCCATATAGATAGAGCAGTCGGCAAACTGTGAAATCCTAGGTAGATCTGTAAATTGGTTCAACCATCCTGGAAAGCAGTTGAGAATGAGGTGAAGAATGTTTCTGAAATGTCCATCCAGCAGTTCTACTTGGTCTGTACCCAAGAAGTCCATAAATGAAAAGAAAGACTCCATATAAATATATTTGATAAATATACCAAAATACAAATATCAGAATATTTATAGCAGCACTGGTGATGGTGAAGAACTGAAGACAAAGTAGGTGTCTATTAGGGGACACAAATATAATGGAATGTTACTGTACTTGAAGAAATGATGAACATGTTGAATATGAAGAAGATTGATATGAACTGATATAAAGAGAAGTTGGTAGAACTAGGAAAAGTGAATCACTGCAACAGTGTAAAAAATAATAACAACCAAAGCATTGCTATTGAATGCTTCAAAATTATAATGGCCAAGCGACAGATAGGTGGCATAGAGGATGCAGAACCAGTTCTGAAGTCAGAAGGACCCAAGTTCAAATCCAGCCTTAGTCATTTACTAGCTGTGTGACCCTGGGCAAGTCACTTAACCCTGATTGCCTCCAAAAAAAAATTTATAATAGCCAAGCTTAATCCCCAAAGAAGAGTGATGAGAACACACTTCTTCCATTTCCATCTATTTCCCTCCTCATTCTCCACCCAGGGGGTTACCCATTGTAACAAAGATTTAAGAAGCCACAGAGAAACCAGAATCCAGCAAAATTAACAGCATCACCCAAATCTGATAGTCTTTGCAGTCAGCTTTCCACACCCATAGTCTGTCCCCTTCCCTTCCCCCCAACCTCAGCAAAGAAGAAGACAAAATGACATTTTCTCGTTTCTATTTTGGGAGTAATCTTGATCATTATAATTTCATAGAATTCATTTTGAGTTTGCTTTTGTTCTTTCAGTTTACACTGTTGTCATTATATAAATTGGTTTCCTAGTTTTCTGCCTACCTTTGCATCAGTTCATATGGTGTTATTATAAGTCTTTCCTGCTGCTTCTTTTTCATGATTTCTTACTGCACAGGAATATTCTACTATATTCACAGGCCACTGTTTTTTTTATCTCCTCCTTAATCCATGAACATGTTATTCTCCTTTCTTTGTTACCACAATCATATTATTAATAACGTATACTTTGATGGAAAAGAAAACTGGCTATTTTTTAAAATGTTGATTTCCATTTTATCTTATGGCTCTTGCTGATATTTTCCTACTTTGGTGAATCGCTGCTATAGGAGTCCTTTAATTCTCAAGATCCTCTAGTATATTGATGATACTATTCAGATTTTCAAAAAATTTCTGTACTTTATTATGAAAGCAGTCAATAATTTTATGTATAATTATTCTTAATAAGAATATTAAGAAAATTTAAGCATACATATACACATGTACGTATACATATGCACACATGTGCATGTGTATATACATATATCTAATTGTGTAAATGTGTATGTATTCTTAAATGCTTAAATTTCCTTAACATTCATACATATGTATATATATGTATGTATAAAAGTAGAAATTACATAATTGAATTTTGCAATTCAGTGAGTCAGCAGTGTTGTATGCCAGTCTCAGAAGCTAATGAAATCTTGGGCAGGGCTGTTGGAATGTGTCCAGAATGAGGAAGGGCACAGCTCCCATCTGGAGTCTTGTGTTCAGTTTGGGGCATCATATTTTAGCAACAGTCATTTACACAATAGAACAGGTCAGAAAGCAGAAAAACAAACTGTTGAGAGTACATATTCTCTCAAACAGGCAGGTTAATTGCATTTATCATGTCTTTTATGAAGAGCCTCAGATTTACTGATTAAGATCACTACATACCAACCCACATGTTGCTATATAGAATGGGGAGATATGGTGACAGCCTGTGTTCCTCCAGCAGTGGTCAAAGCTATTAACAAATGACTAAGCATTCTTGCATTTTATGGCAATCCTTTTCTTTCCTTCCCTTCCCCCCATTCAGCTAGGTCCTATTTCTTCCATCAAAATCAGCACACAATTGAGGACAGACAGTGCCTGCCAGGCAGTATATTCCAAGAATTTTTTATTTAGTATTCAAGCTTCCTGGACACTAACTAAGGGGGAAGGATGTTCTTGAATGAATTGTGCCTTGAAATCAAGCCATCTCAAAGATCAGATGAGGGAACTTAGGGAGTTTTTGCTGGAGGGGAGGGAGAACACAGTTAAGACATAACTTATCCTCTGATATTTGAAGGATTATTGTGTCAAGAAGGGAAGGACTTGGGAGGAGGTGATTTATTGATAGCTTTTGTTTTTATAATAATAATTTCTTGATAGTGTGCGCACATCCCCATCTCCCACTCCACACAACTTCCCCACACCAATATTGAACCCTTGCTTTTAGTATAGAAAAGGTGTTTAAGCAAAATTTGTCAGTATAAACCAGTGTGTACAACACTCCGCAAAGTTCACTTATTTATTTATTTTTAGTTTTCAGCACTCACTTTTTATAAGGTTTTGAGTTCCAAATTTCCCCCCTCCCCAAAGATGGCAAGTAATCTGATATAGGCTGTTACATGTACAATCATATTAAATGTATTTCCACATTAATCATGTGAAAGAAAAATCAGAACAAAAGGGAAAAAAATAATCTACTTTGATCTGCATTCAGACCCCACAGTTATTTTTCTGGATGTGGTTAGCATTTTCTGTCTTTTTCTCCCTTGCTTTTGACAGAATGAATGGATTATGTTTTGCCATCTTGTTTGAGGGGTCTAGATAGGTCATTCCAGTTACTGACAATACTCAGTATTGTTTTCATTTTCGTTATTTTAGTCACAGTCCTTATTCTACCTTTACTTCATTCAACACCAATTCTAGTAGGGTATCCCTATGCTTCATCATTATTGTTTTTTGTTCCCGTATACTCGTGTATTATTTTGTCCAGTTATTTCCCAGCTGTGAATTTCTACTTTGTTTTCCTTATCTTGCAACCGGTTACTATGAGTAATTGGGCATATAAAAGACTTTCTAAGAACTGACTTCTGCTTGGTTGCAGAGGGCCAGAGCTAGGATCATTGCATAAAAGTTATAGGGATGGAAATTTTGTTTGTTAGAAAAGGAAAATTAATATGCAGAAATCGAAAAAATGGAATGAGTCGGTTTGCTGTAGATAGTGAGGCCCCTATTGCTAGAGGTTCATGAGAGGTTTCATAGGAGAGGATTCATCCATTCGTGGGGAGGGCAGGGGTGGAACAACTCGGCTTCTCAGGCCACATCCACTTCTTAAGATCTCTCTGTTCTGTCGCCCTTTCTAAGAAAACGAAACAAAAATGACTTTCTTCCCCAGACTGGAATCCACTGCATACACATCTGAGAGCTCAGAAGAGCTAGTTGAAGATGAACCAGATGAGAGTGTGGTTGATTTTGAGCAGGAAAGAAAGGATAAAGAGCAACACATCCTAGAAACACAAGGGTTGATTAAATCGGTCTCGGAGAAGAATGATGGCGAAGAGGTATGAGACCACGACTAAAAGTCAGAATTATTTTGCTCCTCTTAATAAAATACAGTGAAGAAATAAGCTCAAGTTCTATTGTTTGCAATTATTTATTCATATACTAGAATTACATAGCCATATTATGTTATAATATAGACATAATTTTGATTATCCATATAATAGAATGAATATAACTTAATAAGGGGGCAGAAACAGAGATTCTTTGATTTGGAACAAAAAGCCCAAAACAAACCCAAAACTAAAACCCACAACACTTTACCAATGAAAATTGAATGAAATCAAAAGATAAATTCGGGAGGGGGGATAATTATACAGCTTCTAATAAGATTTGCCATAGGACTTATTTGAACATTGAGATCCCCAAATGCATTTATAAACCAAGTTAGTTTATAAAATTAAAGGCATTTCAGTACATCTTATATAAAATTTGGAATATATATCAGAACAATGTACAGATATATGTATGTGCACATATTTATGTCAAATGACAGGGGATATTGTTGTCAATACCGGAAGAAAGGTGTTGTCATGTTTTAGGCTCATAGCCATATCTCTTTTCTAGGGGACCTTAAATCAGGCCTGTAGAGAGGAAAAATCATTTTTTTCTGTTTTGTTTTTGAAAAATAACTCAGAAGTAAATTTTCTTATTCTTATCATTGCCTAAGAGTTCTTTTGAACTCCAGTATCATATGATCGTAAAAATATTATTGTTTTGTGATTCACTAGTTATTGAAATATTAGTATATCAGTTATTTTAACTAAGAAGATAAGAGCCTGTTTCTTAGCAGCTTTTAAAAATATGCGTTAAATTTTATGCAGACAACTTTTCTGTGGGATAACAGATACTAGCCATCAGGTACTTTCAGCCCTCACAGGTGTCCTTATTTTGTGGAAGGAATAGAACATAATTAAACATGGGGAAATTGCTATGAAAAGCAAGCAAGAATCATTTACCAGTTCAACAGCATGACCTCCGTTCATTACCCTCATTTTTGCTTGTCATCTTGTTCATCTTCTCATTGTTTCTTCTCTCTTACTTTACTTACCACGTTTGCCCTCACTTCCGGCAGGCTTAGAGGACAGTCTTATCACTCACTCTTCCTCCTGTATTCTCTGGACACTCAGTGTGATGGACTGTTGCACAGTCTTTCTTCTTTAACAACTTTCTCTTCCTCTTCAGCACATGCTCAAAGCTTCATTATGTTGGCTTTTTTCTTTATCATCCTATTTCTCCTTGTGTTCGTTACCAGACTGCAAGAAAAGTCGTCTGTGGTATCTATCTTTTCATTTTTCCCCTCCTTTTCCTCCTTGAAGTCCTGCTTCCATCCCCACCACTCTACTGAAATTACATTGGACTTCCATTCTGCTCTAAGGTCCCTAGTCATCTTTAATTTTCAGGTGTGGGCCACCCTCTTAACTACCTTGACACCCTGGCATAATATGCCTCTATAGTTCTTTTTCCTCTCCACACTCTTTTCCATTGGTTCTATCAGGCTTTTAAACTATAGACATTTGCCAAGCACAGTATCGTTTTCCTGGGTGGTTTGTAAAAGTATCTCTCATGTTCTGACCTCATCTCAGCTCTACATAGATTGATTCCAAATCTTTGCCTCCAGTCCTGACCTGTGATCCAATCCGAAATCATAGGATTATAGGATTGAGAACTTAGAGATCTTCTGTTCTGGAGTCCCTTCATTTTGCAAATAAGTATAATGAGGTGTAGGAAGGCTAAGTCCTGAACTTTATTAAGCCCCTTATTTTAAATTGGACATGCCTCTCTTTTCACCCTTGGTTGCCTTGTGAACTTTCTATGTCTCAAATTAAACTTTTCATTTCTCTCTACATGTCTTCAACTTCCACATTTCTTAATCAGGCTCAAAACGCTGCTATAATGTTTTTTACCTCATTTCTTTCTCTTTATCATCATTTGCTAAATTCTATTATGGTTTTTACTTTCAAAGATGTCATTCATTTCTGTTCCTACTTAACTGCCACTCTGTTCTTGGGTCTTATCACTTGACAATTGGTTTACTGTAATATCCCACCTGGCCTAATCTGAAAGCAATGTGCAGAATGGAGTTCTTTTTCTAAAACTCAGTTTTTATCGTATTACTATTTTGCTCAAAGACTTTTAATAGCTCCTTGTCACCATCAAGATAAGGTTAAACTTGCCTTGAATCATTTTTGATCCCCCATTTTGGAACTTAGCTCTGCTTCTCTTTGATTTTCAGAAGGCCTTAATCTCATTTTAAAAATGGGTATAAAATTCCCCCTAGTTACCTCATAAGACTATCTTATGGATTAATTAGTAATATTAGATATAACAAGAACAGTTTGTTTTACACTGAATTATCAGGATGGTCCTTTCTATTTTTAGGAAGGTAGTCTGTAATTGTGTATGCTTTCACTTAAAAAAATTAATAATGCTACAGGAATCTGAATTAGAACCCCTGAATGGTGAGGTAATGGAAGATTCCATAAAGGCCTCACTAAAACCTGAAGAGGAGACTCCTCATGATGCTCTGGATGAAAATTCTAAATGGCCATCTGGTCATTCCAGTGACGAATCCGTTTCACCCGACGTTGAATCTGCCAAGGCTCCTGAGGACACAGTACCAGATAAGGTAGGGCAAACACCTAACTTTCCCTTCCTAACGAGCAAGTGAGGGCATAACCATTATGTGTTTCTGATGCTGTTGTCGCTGATTCAGAATTTGCACTAACTTAAATTTTAAAGCATCAGTCGAACAAGGAAATAGATCAGCAGGTGTTTTGATATTTCCAGAACCCTGAGACAATAGTAGTGATCCCTTTTCCATTGCAAGCCTTGTCACTTCCTTCTCCACAATATCTCTTCTATCTTTTCCCTTCTTTAGGGGAGCAGCCGTCATCAGAGTTCAGACCCTAGCACCTCTTGCTTGAGCTACCGTAATAGCCCCTAGTCCATCTCCCTACTGCTAGGGACTCTCCTCTCTAATCAGTCTGTCATTCAGCTGCCAGAATAATCCTTCAAAAAATTGGACCCTACATGTCACTGTCCTAGTCAGAGACCCTCAGTGGCTCTTCATTTACCTTCATTAGCCTGGTGCTTAAGGCTGTCCACAAGCTGACTCCAGTCTCCCCTGACATCTGCTGTATGTGCTAGGTACCATGAAACACAAAGATGCATAAAAAAGTCCTTAAGGACACTACAGATTCTACTGGCACTTGAGCATTATTTTCGTTCAGGACAATGAAATGGGCATTAAATCAGTTTCAGTCAACAGTTTGCAAAAAGCTAAAAAAGACACTTGCCACATTCGGTAGACTCACTGTTTCTATGGACTTCCTGCATTAGGGAAATTCCCAATAATGGGGTTCCTTCACCATGGTCTGCCCTGTGCTTTGATCATATTCTGGCTAATGTAGTAACAAAATCAAATTGAAAGATGATCATCACTGCAATCCTGTTTCTTAATAACAGCTGAAAGTCCACATAATACTTTACATACATGGTATCCCAAAAGTCTTAGTGCTGTTTTGAGCTTTAATAGCTTGTAAAATTAAGCTTTAGTAGCTTAATGACCTTAAGACTTTTGGGCCAGTAACAGTATCTTTTGTTCCAGTAACAACAGCATGATTGTGGTGTAGATACAGGTATTATTCCCCATTTTTACAGAGGAGGAAACTGAGAGGGTGGAGTGAGCTGCCAGGATTTCCAGTATTTTTTCATACAGCTACTGCCATTTATGAACTCTAATTTCTGGCCAAACTCTACCATTCCCCGAACTTAGTGCCCTAGTTTCCACCTCCTAGCATTCTCACAACCATTCACCTTGCTCTCTCCTCAACTCTTGTCTCCAAGAAACCTTAACTTCCTTTATAGCTCAAGTCAGTTCTACCTTCCTCCACGTAGCACTCTGTCCATCTTCAGTTTTTCTTATGCTTATTTTTGTGCATATTGGATCCTCCCAATAGAACGTATGCTCCTTGAGGTCAAACACTGTTTAATTTTTGCATTTGTGTCCCCAGCACTGTAAAACCTAGTGGATCCTTAATAAATGTTGAATTGAAAGAAGAGTATATTTATGCAGAATAACTAACATTTATGTAAACGCTTACTATGTTCAGGAGCTTTGCTGAGCACTTCACAATTATGAGTCCATGTGATCTTCACAGTAACCCTAGATGCTGTGATAATCCCCTTTTAAAGATAAAGATCCAAGGCAAACAGGAGTTCAGTGCCTTGCTCACTATCACCTAGGAAATGCCTGAGGCTGGGTTGTTGTGAGTCAGGTCTTCCTGCCTGCAGGACCATGACCACCCAGCTGCCCCTGGAAAGGTTTACAGAAAGCTGAGTCAAGCTGAATTTTGGTTTAAGGTGGCAGTACTTTGGAATAGTTAGGACAGAGTATGACCAGGTATTAGGAGAAAACTTTAAGATACTTGCTTTTAAAAGATTAGGAAAGTTTTTTTTCTTAAATGGAATATTGTCTGAATATAAATAGGTGCTTGAAAAATGTGTTGTCAACTAATTTTTAAAATTTTTTATTATTCTGAACTTAAAAAAATAAAATAAGCATTTCTGTAACATAGAACAGAAAAAGATGATTGCGCACAAAACTGTGAATCTATTATGTACAACTTGCTTTTTCTTTTTAAATACATAATTAAAGTTATCATGTAACTCTTTTCCCTTTTTATCCCCACCCCTCACCTTTGTCATAAAGATGACTACCATTAGACACAAATAGGTGTGTTGTGTGTACACATGTACATGCACACATACATGTAAACATTCTACACATCCTTCTATTATCTCTCCTTCCTCTGGATGGAGGTGCAGATGTTTTCCCTGCTGTCTGCTTGGAAGTTCATTTTGCGAAACAAATCCTTACTTTGTAGGTAGGGTAGTGATAAATTTGAGCTTCAGCCTACCTCCAAATTCCCTACAAGTTCCTTCAAATTAGAATCCACGCTGTGGAAATTTTACCCTCTCTTAAAGAATCAGATTCTAACTTGTTTTTGTGGCAGTCACGGCTCTTTTTGAAACTTACATTTCCAGATACCGTTTTATTTCTTTATCATGCTTCCATTATATTTCCATATCTCTGAACCAGCTGTTTTTTGAGAAAATTAGGATGGTGTTCAGTTTGAAGCCTCAGACTGTAGAAATGTGGGGGGAAAGGGGAAGTGCCGGAGTCTAGCTCTTTCTTTAAGAGTCATCAGGGTCTGAGAATCACAGTTTCTTAGAGCTGAATTGAGCTATCCATTTATTATTTATTATTATTTATTTTGTTCCTTTCCCCCCCAACTAAGGCCACAGATGTGATCATTTCCAAAATGGCGGACAAAAGCCCACATGAAGAAAAAGGGAGTCCCGAAGAAACATCTCTCCCAGCTCCACGAAAGAAACCTCCTTTGGTAGGTTCTGATAGCGTCACTACCATGCCAAAGGAAGAACCATCGGATAATGGTCTTTCAAATTCTGGGGTAGGTGAAGCGTCAGAAGAATCTGTTTCTGAAAATGTGTCACCCAATACATCTTCCTCATTGGAAGATCAGGGGGAAGAAGCAGTCCCCGACTCTCAGGAAAACCCAACACCACCCCTTTCTCAGAGTTCCTCGGTAGTGGTTGAACTTGAAGAAATCCAAATTATAGGACAAAAGAATCAGTCGGAAGAACAGTCTGCAGCCTTTTTGGAGCCTCTGGATCGTTTCACCCAGGCCCCTGAGAAGGCTGCAGACAGCAGCTCGGAAGATGTAGAAATTGAAGTACCAGTAATAGACCGGCGGATTTTAAGAAGAAAGGTGAAAGGGTACAAAGGACCTGCTAAGAAAAAGGCCAAGCTAGCTTGAATGGTGGAAGAAACATCCAGTCTTAAAAATTCTCTTTGTACAAAGTTGGTGTAGTTTTTTATAACATAGCAGTTCACAAAACCAAGTGGAATAAGGATAAACACATTTGTTCTTCCAAAATTTCAGGTTGAAATTACTTATGATGCATTTTTTTCCCTCTTGTAGGAACCAAGATTCACCATTTTTCTTCTTAATTTTTTCTAGACAGTTTCTGCACTATATATAAAAACTTTTTTTTTTTAAACCCACCACATTCCTATTATGGATCACTAGATCAGAGTGTGATTTCATCTATTTTTTAGGGGAAAAAAAGATGATTTCATCTTTAGCAGGTGGAGATAAATGGCCATTACTTTTTTTTTTAACTATATGATAAATACAAAGGCTTTTGTGAAAGAGGCAGAATTTCCACTGCTTATCACAGAAATCGTCTACTTTGTACTACAAGTTATACTTTTATACTAAGATGTTTTCATACAAAATAAAGTGTTTCACAGTCTTACTCTTAAATAGCAAAATTCATTTCCCAGTAGTTTGTAAAAGATAGGAATGCTTAAAATGGCGACAACTAATCTCAGAACATCACCAAACTGGAATTAAAAAGGTAATCATCTTCAAGTGGCTGACAGTGTGGCCAGGAAACTGTTACGTCAAAGGCATGTACATAGTGTTACTTTGACCTGATTCCGAGCATGGAAGCGCATTCTTCCATCCATTTGTGTTGGTGTATAGACACACACACATCAATTCCTGAGTCATTCTTCTGCATTGTGATCTGATACTCCCAGCAATAGGAGCATTAGTCCTTTGGTGTTGGGTAAACAAATTATATTTAAATTATATTAAATTTGTTATTTTGCTATACATTATTTTTTGTGGTCCCTAACACTTGAATTTATTAGATGCTAAGAGCCTTAAAGGGAGTTTCAGTTTTCAGCTCATCATATACTATGTTAAAATATCTTATTAATTGTATACCTCATTTCAGAACCTTAGCTTTGGTCTCACTGGAGTTATCATAACTTTGGTTGAATCAGGTAGATCTTTGTCCCACGAGTCAAGACAAAAACACTAGGGATTAAGTGCCACCTTTGAGTCTAGTTACCAGGCCAGCTGCTAGCATATCTTTTCCTACTCCACTATGAAGTCACCTGAATTCAGGAGCCATGAAATCCTACCGTTAGGAGGTCCCTTGACTTGACTATGGAACCCTAGCTACAGAAATTTTCTAACCCAGTCTTCCCATGGTTCTCAACCAGCTCTCTAAACCTTGAGGATGAGTTTCCCCTCTATCAGAAAATTTTCCTCTTACTGCCTTTTTTTGCCTTACAGTCCTTGGTAGCTATTTTGCGGTCTTGTCTTTGTCCCACAATGAATTTTACCCACCTGCCCCATGTCTTGTAGTTCCAGAGCGAGGCTGTGTGAGGGGGCTGCAGGATCTATCATGGATACCAGAGTTTTGAACGTTCTGGAAGCTTCAGCCCTCATGCTTTTCCTGCTTCTGTCCCACTGTCCTGGTAAGGCAGGTGGTGTTGTGACTCATGCAGTCATTGGTGACTTAGTGCTGAATTCATCCTAGGGGCGTTAAGGTTGTTCCCCACCCTCAAAATGTGATGAGTTATCATAACATTTTCTATTAGAAATGAAAATCATCTTAAGATAGCAAGCCTCACGTTAATCGCTCTTTGTCAGTATCACTGATGTCTTGGATATTCACATGTAGTTTGGACGGCAGGAATTCTTACATGGTGAATGTGTAAAGCCGTTTGGTCCATCTGGGTCTAGGTTACTTTTTGGTTTCGTCCCATTACAGGAGATTCTGAAGTTCAGTTGAGAAGCTTTCTTCTATCTGTTTTAGAAAATATCGATTAAACAAAATGCCTTTTTACCTTTGAGGGTTCATATTTTGGAAAAGTTGAAGAGATCAGATATTCAAGGCAAGTAAACTATTGAAAAGGGGTAGAGTGTGTTCAGAATCCAAAATGTTCCCCGTTTATTGTACAGGGTGAGCCAAATTTTTGGCCATTTATCTGTTTTCTTAACTAATGGCTATTAAATAAAAAATCTTGAATGATTAAGACTAATAGCGGTGTATCAGTCAAAGACAAGCAGCACCCATCCCCTAGTTATGTGGCAGTTAGAAAGGTTCAAGAGGCAGTTTCTGGGTAATTCAATCATTATTTTAATAAGACCAGCACATTTATTTTATTAATAAAAGGGTGGTCATTTGGCCATCTCTCTTAGACCAAAGACCATCATGGTGGTAGGCTCATAGTTTATATAGCCTTCGAAGAGTAGGTGTTTCCCAGGTTGGAAATCAACCATGGTTGGTTAACAGTTAATGAAAGAATGAATATTGCACTGAACTTTGTTTAAGCCGTTGACTTCTTAAGTTAACCCCAGCCATGCGGTCCGAACTGGAAAGCTAGTCCAGTCTCATTACCAGCAATGTCCTTCAAGACTGAGCTTTTAAAATCAGGACTTTAGAAAAAAAGGAGGAAAGGCTGGATCTCCCCAAATGATTGCTTATTAAAAATCATTTCTCTCATTCCCCCATTTGATTCTGTTGAGAGGCTCAGCCTCCTCCATGAATCAATAACTAAGACATCAGGGGTTTCTAAGTTTGGGACTGGTGAGGGGAGATAATGTAAGATGACCAGTTAAGATAGAGGCTTTGACAAAATCAAAAGTAGATCTTAACAGGTAAAAAGGTGCAAGAGTTATAACAGTAAAATAAAAGTCTTATCCCTCTGCTTCTTTGGAAACATCTGATGCAGCTCTCTGGGAGTGGCCTCAGAGCAGTCTTGATGTTTTTTTCTGGTTCAGTTCAGTAGAGATTTTCTTCTCTACTTACAATTGGTTTTAAAAAGATTTTAAATTTACTTTGCCAATAACCAGGTGAAATAATGAAAGTTAATTTAAACCTGTTGTCTCTATTGTGAGAAAATCAAATTTGGAAACTTTTAGACCACACAATTTTTAATTTTAGGTTTGGTAATTGTCATCTTGATATATATAGGAAACTCAGATACAAACAAAAAACTAGAACCCAGTTTTTATACTTGGCATTATTCATTCCCTCATTAGGAGGATAAGATTCTGCTAAGGAATTAATGGCAGGACACTTTTTATAGGAAGATGGGCTCTAATGCAAAAGTGAATTCATTTAAAAATTGCCCGGTTAACTTCCATTGTAACAAAAGGCTCCATATATAAATATATGTTTATATACAAATATATTTTGAGTGTTTGATTTCAAAACAATACATATCAAATGAGTGCCATAAATTACTCTCCTCTAAGGAAATTGATTGCACCAAAATTCTTTCCTTCAAATAAAACTGAAGATGTTTCTGATCTAGGCTTAATAATTAATAGAATCCAGCTTGGTCCCATAAACTGTTGAATCAATACCCAAATATCCTTATATGTTTTTGAAACATTTAAGGACCTTATTTTATACACAAACACACTTCCGAGTAACACACAGATGACAAGGCCAAACATTCATCTGCTTTAGTTGGAAAAGACTAAAATTATAGGCTCAAGTCTTATATCCTCATCTTATTATAGTGGCTCAGATGTGCTTCATATCTTAGCCTGTAAGATAAAGATCTAATGTTGCCTTCATACTGACTGTCTGATGTGATTATAGAAATTTTCCATAAAAGAATAGGGACATATGAAAAAATGCTTCCCTAACTTTAAATCAACTCCAGGCAAAAGTTATATAGATTGCCAGTTGCATTGAGCCAGGCTTAAAATCAGCCTGGTGGAATATTTTCCATTCAAGAAGAAACTTGGGGAAATTGAGTCAGGAGAATCCTCCTCAGCCCATGCCAAGATTCGTTCTCCTAGCAGCTAGGATCTAGGCTTTCCCATAAGAACTCTCCCCACTGTTCATATAGTCAGTCCCCATAGGGTTGCTAACATCATAGGTTAATTGGCTCAGTAGCATTCCTTGATGGTCATATCTGGAGTCAAACTCAGAATACTATCAGTTCTAGCCCCGTAGGGTCTTCAATAGCAAGTTCCAATAATCAGAGCAGCTGCTCTCAGGGATCGATCACATATCTCAGATCACAGGTATTAACTGTAATCTTACATTGATAACAGTAAGGGATTCATCATGAAAATTCACAAGTTATCTTGATATAACTAGTACTCATGGTAAGGAGATGCTTTTCCTTCCCTCAATTCAACATTACACAAAGGATTTTGCTTTTAAGATGCTTAATAACAAAGACTGGTGATAGGATGTATAAATTTAATAATCCTATATTGTATGCAAAGAACAGATTATCTGAAAAGTCTCTATAGTAAAACATACTCAGTTATTAACCACGTTCAAATGGACATAAACACAGACTACTCTCAGTATCCCTTTAAACACCTTTACAGTGACTCTTACGTAGTTTGCATGCATTCCTGTGTTCTAATTCCTGATTACAAACCTAAGTAAAGACAGATTTCCCATTAAGGTAACACAAGACAGCTCCTAAGTTTTTACTCTTCAACTAACGTAACCGTACTGAAATCCTGTTCTTTAAAATATAAACAAAAGAGGTTCCTGACTTTAACCTCACAACTTAATAAATTTATGTCTTTGTTTCCCAAGCCTCTTACCTTTGTCTAATTATGCTCATCATTATGAAAGAATGTGATACTGAAGGAACTGAGTCTTATACATATGACAAGTTCAAGCACTAATTTAACTCTTGGCTTAGACTATGGAATGACAACAAATTAAGATCTAAACAGCGTAATCTTTCCCACTTACAGGTTAATATCCTGAATCGATGCCTTAGTATTACTCTAATAACAAATAGACTCAGTATTACATGAGCAGCTTCCACTTCACCTACCCTTGGAATAGAAATTTGCTAAGAGAGTTATAATCAGGGACGTGGTTATAACAGCATGAAAACTGGTCTGTACCACTGTAAGTAGCCTGGCATATGGAAACAGGGAAAATGAATTAAGGAAAGTCCAACCTTCTGGCCTTATTTCCAAGGGCATAAAAATAGATATTCACTAGCTTTCAATCTCACGTGTTGTTTCCATTGAACTGCTGATTTGATGTTTTTTTTTAAAGCTCCCATTTAAGGCCAGTCCAAACCTAAGAATGAAACTCCAAAAAAAATATTGAAGGTCCTAGGAGCAGCTAGTCGGCACAGTAAATGGAGCACTGGCCATGGAGTTAGGAGGACCTGAGTTCAAATATAGCCTCAGACATTTGAAACTTAATAGTTGTGTGATCCTGGGCAAGTCACTTAACCCCAGTTGCCTCATTAAAAGAAAAATAATATTCAAGACCCAAAAAAGCTTTCTCCTCAAAATAAAGTCTCACTAATTACACAGTAATTATCAATATCATCCAATTATTGCAATAAATTGACTTACAAATAAAATATCACAAAAGTTTTTTATAATTTTTTTTTAAACTTACACATTTTTTCCTAAAAGTAACTTCTTAAAAACAGTGTAAAATTTTCCTGGTGTTAAAAGGATAATCACTAGACTTTCAGGAAGTAAATTAGTTGGAAACCTCTAAACTGATAGATATCTGTTATTCAACCTTAAAGCAAAAATAAATCTTTAAAATTGGAATTCATAAAAACTGAGTTGGCCCAAATTGTCTTTAAGTGAGAAAAAAAATCCCCAAAGTCTTAAAAACAAAATTAATTTCTAATCACAATTCCTAAGTAGAACCCCACCTCTAGTCAAAAAGTATTTATAATGGGAAAAAGATTCAGTTTTTCTAAGCCAAAAATATACTCAATTAAATTAGCCTTATCACAATAACAACAGGCCTTTAAAAATTTACTCAATATCCTTTTCTTTTTGTCTACTCCTAAAGTATAAATTCAACCTGCTATGAAATATAACATTAGAAATTAATTCTGTAATCCCACGTAGACAGTGAGTTCATTTAGACCCCTAGGAAAACGCTGGCCAATTACTGTAAGTCTCCAAACCAACTTACACACACGCATACTCACACACTCAGAGCCCACTCTTAACATTTCTTTTTTTCCTTCTCTCTGAAAGACACATAGTGATAATTCCCAGTGCCATATAACTTTTCCCTCTACTTCCTTAAAGAGCTGGATCAATTCCAGTTTAAATTCACATGTGTTACCAGATTAGCTTAAAAATGTGCTTGACTAATATATCCTGATTCTAAGTTGAACTTGAGCTTTTGGCCCAGTCATAGAACCCTAAGGAATTGGATTCCCCGGGCAGAAACCTTCCAGAACTTTCACCTAGAGAGTTAAATAAATAGTTGAATTAGATAATAACTAAATAATTGAATGGTACCAGGAAACATGTAATATTTTTATACGTGGATCGTAGATAAACCAGTATTTTGCCATATCTAATATTTACATAGTGCTTGATTTAATAAGGACTTCCTACAGATTTTTGTTGAAAGGTGGGTGGACATAATTAACCAGATGATTATCTACCCTTTCTCCTTAAAAACATTGATTACAGACTGATTTCTAAAAATCTTTTCCTTTGTGTTTTCTACTTCTTAAGTCAAATTTACTACACTGGGGCTAGAACCTGAAATCTTAAAATACTAACTCAGTTACAAATCTGCTACTGATTTTTTTGCATAGCCCAAAAGAATATAAGTTCACATTTCTAATGCAATAAATAAATTAATGTTAGGCTCTTTTCTTTAATACATTACAAATCACATTAACTCAGGAAACTCAGCTTTACTAACAAATTTTCTGACCTGTATAGTGTAATAATAATGCATACCTGGATCTATTTTCCCAACAGTATGATTGCCTTGATTTATAGTTTCAGTGACTTAGTATTATATTTTACACAAGGGATCTTTATTCTAAGTATTTCATGTTACGGGATTCACTATTTCCAGCATATCTTGAAGTATGTAAGAGATTTTAATTATTTAATTAGAACAGGTTCTATCACACTTGAGAGCAGTTGCTTGTCAGATTGCCCCGAACCCCTGTATTAGACTATCTGAAACTGCCCCATGGAACGAGAGTGGCCCGGAACATGTGGTGTCCAGCTCATTAGGAAGTTGACGGTCTACTTAACCAGAGAAACATTTCTCAAATTAACAATCATACTCACCCTCCTTCCTTCTCTGCTGTTCCTTACCTTTTATAATCTAGAGAGTTAACACATTATCAACATGACTTGTAAAAACAGCTTTTACAATGTTAAAAATTTCAATAATGTTTAACATACATATTAACATTATTGAAGTTCTAAAGTGATTCCATTTAAGGCTGTGATAGAAAAACCCTGAACAAAATATCTTAAAAGACAAAAAAACCTCATTTTTGTAGTTTTAAACACATTGCCCTGATGTTAGATACATTGAGGGGGCAAAGACAGCCCCTCGATTTACTGTAAACATAATGTATGAGCTGTAGCTTTAGTGTGCAATTCAGCTTTGGAGTAACAAAGAATTCCCTTTCGCCAAGGTGCTCCCTAGCTTTCTCTCATCAGCCCTTGCTGTCTTCGCGCTGCTTGGTCTAAAAAGTTGCTAAATCCAAGAAAATAAAAGCTTAGCATTTTTCCTAAGAGAGATCCTCTGATTCCACCTTCAGAACTGTAAACTCCTGAGTCTTACCCTCCTTTCATAGTTCTTCCCACCTAGAAAATACAGGCTGTATCCTAAGAAAGGACAAAATGCAGACAAAAACACCTAGAAATCAAAGTTGAGGTAAAAACTACTTGCTTGGGAGAGCTTTTATGCTGCGTCTTTATGTCCCTGTCTGCCTCAGACTTCTGTTCTGAGCAGAACTTTTTTCCCACTGCCATACCCAATCCTACATTTAGCCTAATTCCTTCTTATAGTTTCTTCTGACACGCCTCTGCCTGAAAACCCTAAGAGGATTTCTTTCAAAGCCCTCTTGGACAGAATTTTAATTTGTTCCCCCCAAATTCGCAGTTTGTACAAGATTTGGTACTCTGACGGCTTACCTTAGGGCTTTCAGTGTAACTTTTACCTGCAAGAAATTTGGGACCACAGCTGCTTATCAACTCTTTAAAATTAATAAGAAGACTGGAATGGCCGGGTTTCTGACCCCAAAGTTTCTCAGGTGGCTGCCCACATCTCTGCTAGATCACCCCCTGAATACCCCAAAAACTCAATTTGAAAAGAGATCTTCTTTTTGAAGCTGTCTTTGGCAGAGCCTTTTATTTGTTCACAAACCGTTCCCATGAATCTGTGCAAGAGGATCCCATGTTAGTGACAGTGAAAATTAGAGAGCAGCAGCCTTAAAAACAGACAGACACAACATACAAACTTATCTGACCTAGAAAAGTCAGATCACAGCCAGAGTCCCAACACAAAACTCATTGTGGAGAGCTCTCTACATAGACTTAAGATAGGGGAGGTTTTTTTACTAAGAATCTAGAGTGCAAGGCTTTGATCCTTTCATGGTTGCCGTAAATGTGGTGATTAAAACAGTTTGAGAAAAAGTTTCTGGGTAATTTAATCTTTTTATTAATAAGGCCAGCATATTTATTAATAAAAGGGTGGTCATTTGGCCATCTCTCTTAGACCAAAGACCATCATGGTGGTGGGTTCACAGTTTATATACCCTTTGAAGAGTAGGTAGGTGTTCCCTAGGTTAGGAATCAACTTGATTCAATGAGGGACTGGACCCAAACTTTAAGCCATTTACTTCTAAAATTAATCCCAGCTCTGGGTTGTCTATTCAAAGAATCTATACCCTACCCAAGCCTGAGCAGTTAGTTACCCTACCTGGGTGAGGTCTGAACAAAACACTTAGTCTACACTTGTTATCAGCAATGCCCTTCTCGAGACTGAGCTTTTCAAATCAGGACTTTAGAAAAAAGGTGGAAATTTTGGATCTTCCCAAATCATTGCTTATTAATAATCATTTCTCTCAGTTATATATAATAGTCTGATTAGGAATATTTTGGTAAGACTTTCACAATAGATGACACATTTAAGATCTGTAAACTGGTTAGGTTAAATTTTTAATCCATAATTTCCTTTTTATTTTGAAGTAAATTTAAGAACCTGCTTTTGGTCTTATAGTTAAATAGTTTACATTTTTAGGTATTTTCTTACTTGATTCTTCATTTTCTTAGTGAATTACACATTGTTCTTAATGTATTTTGATTTGCTTACGAAGGGTATGGGCGGTCCTTTCTGATTCTGCCTGCTTTGTCGGTTCTCTGGTCATTGTGCACATGGTTATTAAGTTTACAAACCTGCAAACTGGAAAGCTGCATTCATTTGAATTGTTTTTTCAATGTGTAGTTTGTATATGACCACTGGGGAGTAGAAATGTAAACCTATTCATGATAATTTTTAACTCTTGTATACTCAAGTGAATTGTAAGCATTTCTTCAAGAAAAGAAGTAAACTTCATATTCAGTCCATCCGAGCTTTTGTTACATCTGCCATGGTTTACATACTACTACCATTTAAAATGCTACTTTTTATGTGTGTCTGGGAATTGTCTTGCGGGTAAAAATTGGGGAAAGTTAGGTAATTTTTATGTATAATGACTTAAAATGGGTACAGAATTTGACTGCTTTAACTCTTTCTGACAGAGCCCACCTTTATTAAGGAATTTTGTGAACTTAATTGGATACTTTAAGGTTTCTTATAAGGGAGTACACAAAATTTTGCAGTTATAGAGAACTGAGTGGTAATGCAAATCTCAATCCAAATAATGTCATTTGTTGTGTTTTCTGTTGAATGTCTCTAATAATTCTTTGGGAGATGGTTTTCTTCTCTATAATATTCTTTGTATCCAGAAGGGCTTTCGGTCTGTGTCTGTATATATGCACACATACTTGAACATTATATATTATTCATCCAAATACTATTAGTAAAAACTCTACTTCCATCAAAAATTTAAAATGGTGATGAAAATACTAGTTATTTCAGAATATTTAACTATAGAGTTTGATATTTATAAACTCTATGCCATCATTAGAGTGGGGATAGGGACTGTTTTGGTTGAAAAAAATATATATATAACCTGACCCAAACATTATAATGTTAACTTGTAAAACACTTCACTCTAACGTTGCCTAGTGTTTCATGCAATGCAAAGAAATTTACTGGGGTAAAGATCCAGCATCCTTAGATGCTTCATGGGGTTATATTCAGCATACAACCAAGACTGCAGGGGTATAACCTGAAATGATTTTTATGTGAATTTGGAAGACAATGTGTATGAAAGTTGTCTGTTTACAGAATGGGAATTTATCTCTTTGGTCTTGGAACCATGCTTAGGTATTACGTGGCATTTATTTTGTCCCCTTTCTGTGTTTTGCTTTACAAACATTGGAGCTAAGAATGGTCATATCAGCAGTCAGACTGGAATAGTATTCAATGTAAATAATTTCATCAGCATGATTCAACTATATAATAGTATTTTAGAAATTTAAACGTATTCAGCATTTGTCTTCCTTTTTGATTAGGAGCAGAACAGTATTTAACTAGTACTGTAGCCTCAGTTATGGATGAGACTATAGTTAAACATTTTGTACCTTGTTCTAATATGGGGAGGGGGGGCTCGGAACCATTTGCTGCTGTACTTGCTGCCTTCTTAAAGGCTTTCTTTGCACCTTAGAAGATATTAATTAAAGGGGGAAATGTTACATACATTAATTTGCTTTCTTTGTCATCTATGGTCCTTAAAGGTCAGCCTCATTTCTCAAGAAGCCAATCGTGAAATATTCTTTACTTTCAAACAGAAAAGGATCACAACTCAACACAACTTCTATGCAGCAGCAACATGTGTTTCATACGGTAGTTCATTTAACTAGATCTGCACATGACTTATCATGACAGAAGTACCTGTTAAGATCCCCTTGTAAGCAATAAAGACTAGTCCGAGTTTCAGCTTCTGTGCTTTATTCTAAAATAAATGATTTTTGTCATGTTGAATCTTAATTTTCAGAATATAACTTTTTCATAAGCTTCTTTAGGAGTTTTATAAACTTGTTGGGACTATGTTTATAAATCTTACTGAACATATGTTACTGTTCTTGATGATTAAGTCTTGTCTTTAGAGTATTTATGTTGTTTTACTTTCAAAGTACTGGGGTTTTTTTGCTTTTTTGTTTAAGTGTTTGAAAGTATTAATTAAACCTATATTTTGTAATTGTTTTCTGGTTTGTTTTGAGTTTCCCTTTGCTCTGGGAGTTTTCTTGGCTGGGTTTATCATGAAAAATGATTTTATTGACTTTTTTTAGCTGTCTTAATGATAACATTCATGTTGTTTAATTGTGCTACAGATTTTTAAAAAATAAACAGTGAATGTAAATTTAGTTTGCAGCTTATCTCCACATTAATTAAGGCAGTATTTAGGGGCAGATGTTTTTAACTTGATTACCAAAACACAAAACAACACTTTTACCTGAATTATCTGGGAGAATGCATTTGTTTTCCACTTTCACAGATCAGGAATTAGGATTTTCTTGATAACTTATTTAAATAATAATCTAGAGATTCAGTCTTTGAAGCTAAGGAACATGTATCCCCTACAACACAAGTCAAACTTCATTAAAATGAACTTCACGGGGAGTAATACCAGGGTCTGACTATATGACTGTATTTCTTGGAATCATTTAATCTGTAAAATGGAGTAATGATGACACCTAATAACACTTACCTTCCAGGGTTGTCATAAGTACTAAATGAGGTAATATTTGCAGAGCACTTTGCAAAGCCTAAAGTGCTATTTAAATGCTACTTGACTATTACCATTACTGTGGTAGATTTTTTTTCATTCATTGACAAGCATTTATTGAATATCTACAATGTACATAATACCTCCAGTATTACAAAAGTACCTGCCTTCAAGAAGCACACATTTAGATAATCAGTAAGTACTTGGCTGGCTATGTAAGTAGGGTTGTACAAAGTCCTGCCATCAAGGAACAAAGTGTGTGTGTGTGTGTGTGTGTGTGTGTGTATGTGTAAAAAGTAACTAAAAATAAGAGGCAGCTTCTTCTAAGGGCCAAATGAATTATGAGGACAATCGTATACTATAGGAGTTTAGAGGAAGGAGACTAGACTGTTGATGTACAAGGTGAAAGTTTTGTGGAGTTGGGATTCAAGCTGGGCCTTGAAAAATGGGGAGCCCAAAAGGAGGAATATTCAAGGGGAGGAGGGAGGTTGGTACAGGGCTAGGTGAGCAAAGTTGCTGACAAGGTAGTAAGGAAACTTCAAAAAAAGAATATAACCAGTTTGGTTCAAGTGGAAAGCTTTTATGTTGAGGGAGCAGTGAGAAGTGAATCTAATAAAATCCAGATAAATGGTGATAGGCTCTTGAGTAAGAGGGTCACAGAAAGATTTATTTTGTCAAATTTTTCCCAATTACATTTTTTGGTAAATAGTATTTTTTTTTCTAATTACATGTAAAGATTTCAACATTCATTTTTTTAATAAGATTTTGAGTTCCAAATTTTTTCTCCGTCTTCTTCTCCAAAATGGCATGCAATCTGATATGGGTTATACATGTGCAGTCATGTAAACACATTTCCACATTAGTCATGTTGTAAAAGAAGAAACAGAACAAAAGGGGAAAGTCACCAAAAAAACCAACAAAGAAGTGAAAATAGCATGCTGCGATCTGCATTCAGACTCCGTAGTTCTTTCTCTGGATGTAGGTGGAGTCTTTGGGAGTTGTTTCAGATCACTGCATTGCTCAGAAGAGTTAAGTCTAACATAGATGTCATCGCAGTGTTGCCGCTACTGCGTACAGTGAAGGTTCTGCTACTTCACTCAGCATCAGTTCATGGAAGTCCAGGTGTTTTTGAAAGCCTCTTGCTCCTCATTCCTTAGCAAGCAATAGTATTGCATCACCTTTATATACTTGTTCAGTCATTCCCCAGTTGATGGGCATCCCCTCAATTTGCTGTAAATATTTTGGTGCATGTGGGTCCTTGTCACTTTTTTGTGATCTCTTTGAAATACAGACTAGCAGCGTATTGTTAGATCAAAGAGTGCAGTTTGATCACCCTTTGGGCAGAGTTCTAAATTGCTCTCTAGAATGGTTGGATCAGTTCACAACTCCACCAACAATGCATTAGTATCCTGATTTCCCACAAGTTCTTCAACATTTATCATTTTCCTTTTCTGTCATATTAGCCAATCTGATGGGTGTGAGGTGGTACCTCAGACTTGTTTTAATTTGCATTTCTCTAATCGAGACTTACACAGGCCTACCATCTTCCCAGTTATTGAGGTTCACAACTTCACAGGAACCTATACGTTTATTCCTTCCACATCTCAGGAGTGATTTGGGGCACAGTGCCTCCATGATCTGGAAAATACGGGTAAAAATTTTTGGCCCTCTCATACTAGAGAAATCTGATTTTTTTCTTTTATGGGGTGTTTATGGTACCTTATTGTAAAATTTGGGTGATATATTTGGTCATAAGCATGTTTTATGCATTTCTGAGTTTTCTAACCTTTTTCTGTGTCATCTGCTGCCTTTCATGTATCATCTGTGGCTTCTGTAAAACTCCCCTCAAATTCCCATTTACAGTAATTTCTTATGCTGACTTGAGAGATAGCAGAACCCATACAGTGGGGAAAGTTTCAATGTAAAAGGGATAACTGTATAACTCCCCCCTCCCCGTAACAATGGTTCTTTCTCCAGAATACCTCTAGCAATCATCCTCCTTGGGACATCCTCAGTCACCACTGGACTGGACTCTTAATTTCCCTGCCTTCAGTCACTCACTGTTCACCAATGCATTCAGCAGTAACTGACTTGCTCAAAAACCTTCAGTGGCTCCCCGTTGGGTTGGTTTTTTTTTGTTTTTTTCGCATACCGAGCCATGGTGAGGAAACTTTATTTATCAAAGCAGATATAGATTTTTTTCCCTTCAAATTACAGCTTTGACAAGAATTCTCTTGGGCACTGAGTTTTAAACTAGGTGTTGCCTAGGTCATTCAGCTCTGCATTTCTCACCGAGCTGCAGGCTTTGAGGTTTCTCCACTATGCTCCCGGCTAGGCATAAAGCTGCGCTGCATGCTTGAACTAGAGCCCTGCCTCGTTTCTCATAATTCCTGGTTTCATTTAAGGTTTTAATTTTTTTTTTTAATGTATATATGGACACCTGACAACCAGGGATGCTTAGGAAAGAAAATTCCTGACCCAAGTCAGTAGTTGGGGCAACAACCACAGGCAGGGAAACCTACATAGGGTTGTATGGACAGGTGTCTGTTCATCTCATTTTGTTAAGCACTTTTGAATGTGAAGAGTTTGGCCTGGAAAATCAGTGATCCTCACTTCCTGCCCCCCCCCCCCACTTTACTACTGGAGGGGACAAAAGGAGGAAGTAAAACTTGTTTAAAATATGCCAAGTAAAGAAAGCAAAAAAATTCTTACATTGACCAGGTCCAAAAATGACTTGTCTCTTTGTTTACAACTTGAGATCATCACCTTGCTGCCAGAAGGTGGGTAACTTGTTTCATCACTGGTTTTCTGAAATTATGATTGGTCATTGTATAGATCAGAGTTCTTTCAAAGTTGCTTGTCTTTATGCTGTCATCATTGTATAAATTGTCCTATTGATTCCTGCCAAATCATTTTAGAATAGCCCTGGCCCTACTTTTCAGAGGCATAATTTGAGGGAGGCATTCTCTCCTTTTCAAGAATCTTGCTTGAAATAACAGTATCTGGTAGTTTTATGGGACTGTTTATTCCCCCTGTTGATATTCATCAGCATCTTTTTGGAGGGAGTCCCAAGGTTCTAGAGAGAACATAGAATAACATCCTTTTAACAATAATAGACTTTGTTACAAAGGATTTTCAGTTAGATCTTGTTTTCACGTAACTTCATTTCTAAATATATTCTTCCATCTATCACTTAGTAAATTATTGCTATAACAACTTTTTTCAAAAAGAGGGTAAGAGTTCTCCAGAAAATTCAATCAGCACATTAATTGTGCTTACCCATATATTACGTACTCATGGTCCATCACCTCTGTGAAAAGGGAGAAGAGGTGCAGTGCCAGTCATGGCTCTTTTTTTGGATGTTTTTGCTTAATTGTTTTTCTGTATCACAAGGAGACCCATCTGAGGAGTTTGGGGGAGGAAAATGACTTATTGAATGATAAAAGGCGTTAATAAAATGTGTTTCAAGAAAAAGTACACATTAAAGTAAAAACTAGCAATACTCTATGGTACTACTGACTACTTTCAGACTCTTACTCTAGCTTTTGACCTAATCATTCAACTATAATTGTCTCTCAAAAGTTGCAGATAATCTCGGTCTCTTATTCAGTTCTTTTACGAACAATCTGCAGCATTTGACAGTGTTGTCTGCCCTTTCGTCCTGCTTATTCTCCTGTCAGGATTTTTGTGATCACTCTTCTCTTTCTCCCTCCTTTTCAATCTTTCCTGGATCATCATCCATCTCCTCTCCCTGTTTGTGAGTGTACTTGGCATCATCTCTGTGCAGATGGCTCCCTTCTTCCTTCTCCTGCATTACCAACTACCAAATGAACATTCTGAACTTGATGTCCTGGAGGATTCTCAGACTCAAACAAAGGCAGAAAGATTGACCCAGGTTCCTCACTCCTTCATATTTCATCAGTTGTCTTACTGTCTTCTCTCTCTATTCACATGGCTACCACCACAGTCCAGGCTCCTAACACTTCACATTTTAGTATTTTAGCATTTCCCTAATTGATCACTATCTAAAGTATCCCCACTCTTCACCCATCCTCCAGATTTCCCAAGGAGATTTTTCCTATGGTAAGTTTGCACTTAGAGCCTTTAATTATCTGGTTCCAACCCAACTTTCCAGGATTAAGACATCGCTTCCTTTCACGTATTTTAACAGTCCAGCCAAATTCACCCTGTTGTTCCTCAACACGACATTTCAATTATCGTTGTACCTTTTGCACAGGCACAGTCTCTTCCCTCATGACTGAGATGTGTGCTTCCTCACGTCTCCCTACTATAAAAATCTCCAGTTTCCCCCAAGGATCCACTCAACTGCTACGTCCTATGGGATGTTTCATGATCCCTGCTCTCCTTCACCTGTTATTACCTTTTTATTTCATGGTCTACTAACCTACTGCTCTGATTTGTTTCAGTGATTGGTCTAAAGATTCATAGAAACTCTTATTTTTTACTTTAGAGTATTAAGATATGTTTGCTTCTTAGAGTCGTGTTGAAAGCAAATGTCAAACTTTCTCACTTTGGAAGTTCTAAATTAATAGATGTTTGCTACAGAAGTTACTGCATACGCATCTTAGGATCTTTGTGTATTCCGAGCTCCCTCCACATTCGTAAGCATAGTATCAAGGGGAACAACCATAAACCATTTCTAAGGCTTTTGGTCCTCTTTTGAAAGCCTAATTACCAGCTCATTCTCCTATGTGTTGCTTTGTCCCCCGAAACCAACTAAGGAGGTCGCCTCGTTTCCCCACCTGTAACTTTATAAATATACCTCTCTGTGCCCAAATAGCTCCACCACCTCAGACCATAGGTAAGAGTCTATCTTTCCTATTAATTCACTGTATGAACTGGCAAACATTCCTATCTAATCCCATACTCTGATCACACTGTGCCCCAAGCATGGATGTGGAAGCAGAGATGATCAGTGATACCTTGAGAAAACATCTCAACACTCATAGTTGAAACTTTTCCTACACAAAAAGGGAAAGGCATTTCAGGAGGTGCCACACCATTGCCCCCTTCTGGACAGATTTATAGGACCACAGCATGCTCCCTTCTCCAGCTGCTGAAAAACATATCCCCTCGTTTGTAGACAATTAGTGTTAAAGTGATTTGCCCAGTCACCCAGCTAGTGTCTTGAATTCGAACTTAGGTCTTCCTAACGACTAGCGCTCTACCCACTACACCACTTAGTTGCCCCCCTATCTCTTTGGGAGATTAGCAGTGGTGTTCAGAGCCAATTTAGAATGGCTCTTGGCAACTGTTAGTTTTTCAGTGTAACATTTACACCTCAGGATTTGACAATTCAGACAGTCTAGCCTTAGGTGGTGGAGAGAATGTTGATGCGGATTCAACTTAAAGTGTATCTTGGTAATTTTCCCTAGAGAACCTGTGGTTAGTTAAAACACTGAGCAGCCCCCTAATAGGCCTGTTGCTCACTCCTTTCCTAGAGTGGTGTTTATCCTGGATTACCACTTAATTGCTCAGTTGTGGAAGTGTTACCTGCCAAATGTAGGAATTGAAATGGTCAGGAGAAACTGATCATACCTTATTTCAAAACTCAAGCTGAGAGCTCCTTCCAGTTGTAGTGAATGGCCAGAACTCACTCTCTTCCCCCAGTTGCTTCTTTACTTAGTATATACCATGGTTCTAGAAGTCTCACTCTATCTTTCTTCACAACAGTGGCAAAACCTTTGGGGAACATTTGCCTGTCTTTGAGAACAATAATCAGCTAATTGTCATCTTGTTGGATTTCTGTACGAAAGTGCGGAATATCGCTCTTTTGCACCAATTCTCAAGACACCTGAAAGGAAGGACATCGTAGGACTAAGATCTGATTTTTTTCCTTCCCCCTAGTTTTCCCCTCAAAGGCCACAAAGCTATTACTGGGGCTAAGGCTCAAGATGTGTGTCCTTTTAGGACAGCTACCTGGTAGCCTCTGGCCATAATCCTGAGGCTTCCCAGTCATCACAGGACACAAAAAGCCCCATTAACCTGAAGGTGGAGTCAGGCCAACCCATTTAGACTGCAGTTAGTTGTCCAAGTCAGCTAAGTCACCACACTCTGCCCTGCTGACCAGAGGTTTTACCCACCACTGCTAAATGCTTTGGTACCCTTGTTGAAAACTCTTCTAAGTAGGATCAAATACATCTTTTAACTACTGAATCACCTACAGTTGTCTCACTTTGAATAAGAACCTAAAGTTGTCCTGAATAATGCTCTAATGCAGAAGAATATGAAATGCCTGGAGTAAGTCATGGCTATTACTACCCCCAAAATGAAATAAAGTATCACCTATATATATGCCTACTCTTCCATTTAAGAAAAAAAAAGCAATAAAACCTTAGATTTACACACATATGAAGAGCATCCTTGACAAATGTATTAGAAAGGAATAGCCTACAACAGGTCATATCTTCATCCATGCAGTAGTCTTAAGTTTCTGAGTTTCACTGTGCTTAAAATATATGTTGATTTAATTAATTTGGAGGGATTTGACAAATTACATTTCTCTGCCTCTTCATCTGCTACAAAACTTGGTATGAAAACTGCATTTAGCTTCAGTATTTTGTAAGTATTCGTTAAGTTCGGCAATATATTGAAAAGGCAATGAATCCAACTCACTTATTGTTAGCCCGCTTCCTTTTTCACTAGTTTAAGCAATAGCAACCAAATGCGTGTAGGATAATCTCACATTGGAATTACCAACATTTGTTGGTAGGTGGTGTTTCTTGGCCTCTTCCTCCCCTTTCCCCTACTCTGCCGCTGTCACTGCAGAACTGCTACGGGCAGCCCATGACGAGCTGGGCCTTCAGTCGGAGACAGTCTCTTCCCTAGGATGGTACTCATCACAGCTTATTCTGAAGGATCAGCTTTCAAGAACTTACAGCTACTTCTATCGCCCTGGAGTTGTAGACAACTTGTGAATTAATGTATTATAAATGTAAGCTTTTAGAGAACATTTAATAATTGATAATATACTAAAGATACAATGTTCTAGTTGTTTCTAGTTCGCCATGTTCCTGTACCTTTTCCTTATCTGGTCACTTTTAATTTTTACCTCTTAAGTCAGGCTTTATATAAGAAGGAAAAAATGAATACCAATTTAGTTTGAACTGAGCTCCTGTTTTCCCAAATCATCTTCTAATTTAGACTGACCTAAAGCCCTTTGTTCGTCTTTGCCTAGAAAAACACTGATACATGGAGACAAGTAACACGCTATTTCTTGACTTCTTCTTCATCTAGAGAGAGGATTTCAGTGTATTCAGCAGCTTTTTTTTATTGCCACTCCAAAATGGAAAAAGTCTCATAAAAGAATAGAAAACAGTTCTCATCTCTTTTCCAAGTTAATCTCAAATCAAAACAATGTGGAGAACTGGGTCTTTGGCTTGGTTCTGTAACTATTCAACGGAGTAACTGTTGCGGTTTTCTCCATATGTTGTAGAATCTTTAATACTTGTCAGAGCTGTGGAACTTCAGTCGATCACACAAGCAAGACAGCGTTTATGCACCCATCGTTTTCCGGGTTGTTGGTGACCTGCGCGTATTTTCCTTTAAAAAAATTGAGAAAGAATGATTATTAATTCTAATCTAATAAATCACTAAGTTTAATTTTGACATAAAAGCTCTTCAAGACAACTTTTCAAAATTACACTCAAAGTGTTCAAATCAAATATCTAAATGTAAAATACAGCCTGAACTTAAGCTTCAAAAATTTTGGAAACTTCAAAAATAGCCGTCACTTACAAATAAGTTAATAATCAGGCACTCTACAAAGAGAAATGTTTCTGAAGGAGGTACTTTTTTTTTTAATTGAACGCTAATTTGAAACAAAGGCCCCATTAGGAAAAAAAACCTACCCAATCAGTGTTACTTGTTTCAACAACAGAATACCACATCCTAAAGAACAGTTCTGAGTTACCCAAAGAAACTCCCCATGGATGTCAACCAGTTTCAGTGTATTACGAAATATAAAATATCAACCATGCAAAGGATGTGAGAGAGGTATATGAGAAAAGAAAATGGATGGGTCACGTAGCAACAGCAAGGGATAATCAACTGATAGCCTGTGTGCTCAATTCATACCCACGGAAATCAAGACATCCAGAGGAAGACTCCTCATCCGTGACTCCCTAGAATGTTGGAAAGTCTTTATGGCTAGAAGTAGAAGGATAAGAGCACCACAGAATGGGCAGGCCTGTGTCATTAGAAGGAATATCTAACAAAATCACAGATCTATCTGAATGTTAAGATTTAGGATGTCCAGTAAGTCACATTTATTCTCATCACAACAACCCTGTGAGACATATGGTAAAAATATTCCCATTTTGCAGTTGATTTTTCTATTTAATCAAGATTCCAATTCAGCTTTCAGTACTTTCCACCTCACCACGATGCCCTTTTAGTTACAAAACATTCGAGGTAAGGCTTTGTTACAATAGTTTCAGTAAGTGTAGAAACAATGTACTTCTTGGACTAATTTAGGAAGGATCTGGGCCCTGAATGAAGAGCAAACAAAGGCCTTCCTGGGTCTGTTAATAAGCAAGATGAGGAATACTGACTTAGGTTTGTCACAGTATTTCAGTTTTCCACAGGGACTTGGTAGAGAGTTTAGTTATATATGTGATTAAAGAAGACGGTTAATCACATACATTTGTTTATGCTAAAAGCACTTGTTTGAAGCATTTCATCCCAAACTTTTTTGAATTAAGGTAAAATGTCTTATTTTTGACAAATTTCTGACAATTTTTGGAAATTTACCTTTGGTAAATAAAATCTGATGTAGCTGTAACACTGATTGAAAAAAATAAAATCACTGCTTTTGAATAGTACCTTCTATCAAGAAATCTTTATTGGTGAGCTGTGAATTTAGCATACAAATACAATTTTTGTAGAAAAGAAATTTATTGGTCTTCCTCATAGATGTGATATATATTTGATAAAAATCAAATCGATTCAAGTGAGCATTTTAAAAAAATTGTATACGAGCGGCTTCTTTTAAAGTTATTCACTTACTTTCAAACCACAAGTTACTAGCAGTTATCAGTATTGTGATCCTACTTACCCCAGATAACTTTGCCTCCTTGTGTCACAAGGCCGAGCTCACTCACATTCACTTCAATGACAGTCCCTTTGGTTATAACACCTAAGGTTGTATACAGCGGGGAGGAGGGATTTTTCTTCACACCAAGTATGGGTAGGCAAAAAGTGGCTTTAAGTTCAGGGTGAGTTACATGAGCCTTCTTAAAACGTAAGCCCTGTTAAAAATTAAAATGTCAATAGCTAATTTCCAAATACCAAGATCAAGGAAGGATTAAAACCCAATTAAACAAAGAGCATGTTCTGCAAACACAACTGTCCCTACTGAAAGTTTATCTATTAAATTGCCAATAATAACATGCTAAAAAAATGTCATCAAATGAGTATGAGTTAAAGAAGATGACAAAAGCCATAACACCAACAGTATCTATCGTTACTCTTCTCTCTTCTCAGCATTAACAGCTATCAGTCAGATGTTCTCTATTCCGAAGAGATAGAATCAACATGTCTGGAAGGAGTGAGAGATGTGCCTGCGAGATGTGCAACACCAAGGGGTGAAATGCTGTTGTCATCTATGCAGCTGTCCAGTAACAGAATTACCCAACAGCCCATGTGATAGTCAGTCTCACCAAACTACTTAGTTAATAGTTATTATTAATGATAGGGAAAATTAGGCTAAAAATGCAGATTACAATACTACTACTGCTACTAAAAAGTCAACAACCTCCTCAGTACTTTTGAAAAGAATGGATACTTAAATCCTTTGTATTACTGAATCTTACATCATTTTAAAAATTAAGCTTCTGAAAGAGTAATTTAGAATTTTTATAGTGACCAATTTCAGGAGAGCAATTTTTGGAGAAGACACTATGTAGAAAATAATAACTCTAATGTAGCACATTAAATTACAAATAGATCCCTGGAAATGTTCAGTAACTAAATAATGCAACTTATAGAACTACGGCTTTTATTAATTCAAACAAGATTTTGCCCCCTTCTAAAGGCCTACAAAGGACAAAGAAATTAAAAAATACTGTGGAAAAAAACCCTCTTCTTTAGCTTAATAATCTTTCTTCCCCCTTGTGTTTCATTACATTAAAACTTACTTCATATTGACCTGGAGGACTGGCACCAATCTTTGAACGAGCAAATTCTTGCAAATTACTTACCATTGGCCTAATAAATCTTTCATATTTCGGTGGTTTTCGAGTAAAGCCATCCCCAACAAAGCAGACTTTGGTAACCATTCTCTTCCAAGCCTTCTTCTTTCTCTTTCCTGTACGAATAACCTTTAACACTTCTGTTTCTCCCTGAGCACGGACTTTTGGCAAGGGTACTTCCCATTTACCCTAAAAGTATACATACAAATCACTGTTAACATATGGTGTTGGTAGCAAAATGTGTAGACTTTTGAGCCAAAAGCTAATGAAAATAATTCAGGTTGGGGTTTAAAAGCACTTTTTATACAGTTACTCAGAACTCTCTGGGGCAGATAATACATGTATTACTCCCATTTACAAATGAGGAAAATGAGACTCGGAAAGGTTAAATGACTTGGACAAAAGTCACACAGCTGGTAAATCAAAGAAGCAGGAGGCTCAGGAGGAAGAGTTGGCTTTTGAATCTGGACACTCAGCTACTTAGGAAACACAGGGGAGAGCATTTCCGATTAAAAGTCTGATCTCAAGATGCTTGGAGGTGGTAGGAAATGGCAAACTGAAGAGATAAGGCAATGGTTTCCAATAATCCTTCAGTGGTTTCCTAGTGCCCAAAGTCCTTAGCATGGTATTGGAGAGTTCTCACAATCTGGAACCATTCCTCACTTCATACTCTATACTTAAGTCAAAGTAAACTGTTCCCCTAACATGCTCCATATATCTTCTTGCCTCTATGACAGGGATGGGGAATCTACAGCCTTGAGGTAATACGTGGCCTTCTAGGTCCTTGGGTGCAGCCTTTTGACTGAGTCAAGTTTTACAGAACAAATCCTTTTATTAAGGGGATTTTTCTGTGATATTTGGATTTTGTCAAAGGACTGCACTTGAGGACCTAGAGGGCCACATGTGCCTTGGAGGATGCAGGTTTCCTGAGCTCCTTATGCCTTAGATATCCTGCCTCTATCCATCTACCAGCTGAAAACCTCTTCAAGACAAAATAACACCACATCCATGAAACCTTCCCAGATCTCTCAATCAGAAATAATTTTTCTTCTGTTGGATCTTATGTAGCCTGTTATTTGTACCTCTTATATACTTAATTATATTTTATTTTCTTAGTTTTGTATACCTACCTCCTGCCCCCACATTTATTTTTGTATCTTAGCACCTAGGACAGAGCTTGATATATAGAAGATTATGCTGTTTAGTATATTATTGCCTAACACTGTAAGAATGAGTCTATGAAAGTTTCCACCTCTTCAAATATGATACCATCACTAATGGTTTATTTACTGAGTGACATGACTGAAATAACGGAGGCTTTACTAGATGAATTTTCCCTCCTATGAAATTCTGTGAAGGAACTAACATATGCTAACTTTAAAATCATAGTAATATGTGTAGTATCAAGAATCAATAAAGCTAATGCTTATTTCATTACAAATTCTGTGCATAGTGAGACAAATTACATAAAGACCTAGTTTGATATTATCATTCCACTCAACAGAACTTAGCCTTAATAAAATCTAAATACTGTAAAGACCTTATTTAATACTTTTATGTTCTCATTCTCCCTGTACCTCACCCCAGTGGCCAACATATAATTATTCAAAGGTTATCGACCTGTATTATAATTTAAATGAGTCATGGTTCTGTCTTTGCTTTCTAATAACATTGCAAGTTCCCTGTGGATAAGGACCATATCCAGCTTTTTGCTTCCGGTTCCTGCCCTCCCCCCCAAAACATACAACCTTGCAATTCATTTCATGTCATTGATTCACCTGTTTTCTCTGTCAATTTGCTCTTACCTCCCTCAAAGCATGCATTTTTACCAAGATGGAAAGGCTTCAATTGCATTCTAGAAGAAAAATATTCATTTTCTGATATCTAAGGATTGCCTATCAAAAACTAGCCAACCTCGTTACCAAGTTGGCTATAAGTTGGCCATCCAAACTCTTGAAGCCTGTCCATCTGCACTGGTGTAAGAATATGAACAGAACCACGTATTCTTCAAGAAAAGACTGGACACTTCTAACTACTCTTTTGTTTCAAATCAACCTGAAAAACTACAAAATATTCCTTATGAACTTTGATAAAACTAGACACGAATATTTCTCATAAAAGAAACCATTTAAACATAGCAAGAGGAAAGAAAAAAGATATCCTAAGAAGTACCATCACTTACAGCTTTCTCCTTTCGTTTCTGTTTAATCATGTTGGAAAGGACTTTGGCTCGGGACTGCCCCTCTCTGTCCAGCAGATAGGCAGGCACCGCTCCTTGGGGGGTTTTCTCATCATTCTTCCGCTTGGTATTTCTCTTTTCATGCATCTTGATACTGCATAAAAAGGCCAGAAAAACAATGATCCCCAAGAATTTCCCTACAAGAGCCAATCCAATACGCGGTAATCACAGGACAGTCAATGCAGAGGTGTACTCACGTCTTCTTCATCTGAATCTTCTCCGCGTGCCGCTGCTTGTGGTAGAGCTTGGCCTTGAGGCCGATCATTTTCTTGGCTTTCCTGGAGCGCTCGTGAGCCTCGCGGCTCTCCCTCTTCCTCTTCTTCTCATGGTAATCCAGGCGGTAGCCGTGGCGCTTTCGGTGTAACTCTATGTACTCGTTCTGCGGCTGCAAGGCACAGAGAGCACAGCGGACTGTAAGCGCTGCGAGCTGACAGCCGTGGCTCGCAGTATTGCGGAACAAGAGGGGGCTACACTGCGGGCCCCCGGGCCACCCGACTCGGAGCCCTTCAAACAACCCCATTTTACGGGCAGGAGAGGGTCAGCGGTCACTCAACCGTCACGATCCAAACGGAAAGGCCACCGGATGCCCCCGCACTTCGAGCTGCCCCCCAGCCCCTCAGCAGGCCCAGCTCCGGCGTCATTCTCCCCACTCTGGGGTCACCGACCCGCGGCTCTCCCCGGTACGGTCACCCCTCATTGCTGGGCGCTGCCAGAGGAACGTTCCCGGAGCCGAGGTCAGACCCGCTGTTGCAGTCCGGCCGCGGACGGTCCGTGCTGGGCCACCGCACATCCCTTGGACGCACGGCACCCTGCGGCCAGTCACACCGGACACGGGACGTCCGGCCTCCTCGGCTCGCTCCCGGGGAGCCCCAAGCAGCTAAGGCCCTTGACTGGGTTTGTGTGGGGGCTGTCCCCATTCCGGAACGTCGCCGGCGCCCGGCACTGTGCCGGAAACCAAAGAGCAGCTTAGTAAGTGCTAAGGCCTGGGGGCCGCTCCGGGGCCAGCTCGGGGGCCGCTCCGGGGCCAGCTCGGGGCCCGCTCCGGGGCCAGCTCGGGGCCCGCTCCGGGACCAGCTCGGGGGCCGCTCCGGGACCAGCTCGGGGGCCGCTCCGGGACCAGCTCGGGGCCGCTCCGGGGCCAGCTCGGGGGCCGCTCGGGGACCAGCTCGGGGCCGCTCCGGGGCCAGCTCGGGGGCCGCTCGGGGACCAGCTCGGGGCCGCTCCGGGGCCAGCTCGGGGGCCGCTCGGGGACCAGCTCGGGGCCCGCTCCGGGACCAGCTCGGGGCCAGCTCGGGGGCCGCTCGGGGACCAGCTCGGGGCCGCTCCGGGACCAGCTCCGGGACTCGGGGACCAGCTCGGGGGCCGCTCGGGGCCGCTCCGGGACCAGCTCGGGGGCCGCTCGGGGACCAGCTCGGGGGCCGCTCCGGGACCAGCTCGGGGCCCGCTCCGGGACCAGCTCGGGGCCAGCTCGGGGGCCGCTCGGGGACCAGCTCGGGGCCGCTCCGGGACCAGCTCCGGGACTCGGGGACCAGCTCGGGGGCCGCTCGGGGCCGCTCCGGGACCAGCTCGGGGGCCGCTCGGGGACCAGCTCGGGGACCAGCTCGGGGACCGCTCGGGGCCGCTCCGGGACCAGCTCGGGGGCCGCTCCGGGACCAGCTCGGGGACCAGCTCGGGGCCGCTCCGGGACCAGCTCGGGGACCAGCTCGGGGCCGCTCCGGGGCACGTGGCCGCGCGTTTCCGGGTAAACACGGCCTCCTCGGCGGCCCCGCCGGGCCTGACCCCCGGGGGTCTCCGCTCCCGGGACCTGTGTCAGGGCCCGACCCGCTCACCATGCTGACGGCTGGGGGCCCGCCCAAGGGCCGCCGAAAAGGCTTCCAAACTTCAGGGCCTAGTCGTTAGCTGGCGACTCCGCAGGAGCCGGAAAGAAAAGGGTCTCCCTGGGAAACGCCCGGAGTCAAGCGCAGGTTCCGCACTTCCGTTCCGCGTCGTCCCGCCTTCCCCGGCCCGGGGCTCGCCGCTTCCCACCGCAGGGAGCCGGCCGGAAGTCGCCGGGGGCGGCATTTGGCTGGGACACCCGACGGCCGGAAGCGGAGGGTACCGGCTTCCGGCGAGCTGAGGGCCGAGTCTGACCCCGCCGCGGAGGCCCGGCGGAAGCGGAGGACTGGGCCCAGCCCGGCCGAGCGTCCTCCCCGAGGGGATCTCCTCCTGACGAGACGGACACTCCGAGATCGTGCAGGTGCGTCCGGGTGGGCCCTCCGTCTACCCCAGCGCCCAGCCAGCATTAAGCGCCTGCTGTGTACCGGCCACCGCGCTCGCCCTGGGGCAGACATGACCGCGGCCCCTTCGCAGCGAGCTTACGTTGCACATGCACGTGGAAGACGCACCACAAAAATAGGTGATCAATGCCAATGTAAGCCAAGTAGCGGCCCCAGCGGCTGCGGAAAGGTTTGCTGCGGAGGGTGGTGCGTCATCTGTGAGGTGGAGGCGAGGAGGGAGTGCAGTCAGGGGCACAGCCAGTGCAAAGGCGTGGAGATGGGAGACGGACCGTTGTGGGTGGGGACAGTCACGGCGATGATACGCACAGCCGCGCGGGGTCAGGCCGGACGGAACCGTGCCCGTCACACCGGAGGCCGTGGAAGCCGCTGGGGCTTGGGAGCTGCCCCTGTGTGTCTTCAGCCGTGGGCCCAGCACAGTGCTGGGCACCTTGATCTGAGGAGAGGCGTCACCCCCCGCCCCCTCCCCTTTAAACCCCAGAGGCGCTTCCAGCGCAGTCGGTCATCGGGACGTCCACCCCGGGAGGGAGCTCAGTGACACGGAGGGGGCGAGGGGCTGAGGGGCGTGGCCGCTTCTGTGGGTCCGCACGGACCTCGGCGCTGCCCTCTGGCGCCCCCAAGGTCAGCTGTCTTGGTGGTTTTTCCTCCACTTTCGGACCGGCTGAGTTCCAGCGTGTTACTTGCAGTATGGCTCAGCGGTGCTTTACACGTCTGAGTATAGAACCCCGGCTAAGAAGATAAACAGGACCCCGCCGCCTTCTTCACGTTTGAGATGGATACAAAGTAGATACAAAGTAACTTGGGGCGGAGAGCCCTGAGAACCTGGAACTCGGGAGGGACTGTGGTATCTGAGCCGAACTTTAAGAGGAGCTAAGGACTCCAGGAAGCGGGGCGCCCCCGGCGTGGGGGCAAAAAGAGTGATACCGAGTAAGGGGAATGGGGTGTAGGAAGGGAAGTGATGTCGAGTCAGTCCGAGCCGGACGGGGAAAGGGAGGGGTCAGGCTTAGGGGAGGAGAACCGGGGAGAAGCGGCATGACCACAGCCTGTGGAGGAGAGAGAACCCTGGCAGAGGAGTGATCGGTGCTATGGAAAGGCTGAGAAGGATGTGGATTGGGCAAAGGCCCTGCCTGGCATGGGAGGCATCGGTCAGGTGTAGAGGACTTTGGTAACTCCTGTAAGTGGTGCATTGCCCAAGAAAAGGAAGGCAATGGTAACAAGTATATGACTTTTTTCTAATTTGGGGGGGAGGGGCATTCCTTTATAATGAACACGAATCTTCTTTATCAGTTTCCTATTCTCTTGTGGCACTTCACCTAGAGATAGAGAAGTAATTAGGTTATAAAGGATAGAAAGCAACCTACTCACTCTGCTTGGGAGAAACAAACTGTATATACTGATATTTTCATGAATATCTTTGCTGTCATTTTTTCTGCTGCTTAAATTATTTTATGATGCTTCAGTGAGAGCACCAATCTACTTTTATGATTTTGTTTCAAATAAACATTTACTTTTGAGGGATGTTTAACTTGAGAATCAAATACGTGTTTTCTCATTTTTAGGTAAAATTTTGATTTTCTAACTAATTTATTTAATTTTTGTTAAGAAAGTTAAGAAAAATTACTTTCCATACTTATTCAGCAAAATGCTTATATTCCTAATTTAAGTATTAAAATTTAATTCTGTGATTGTGCTCTTTTTCTTTCAGTGAATAAATAGCACCATGATGTTGACAAAATTAAGGGAATTTGTAGTGAATCGACAGAAAATATCCAGCTTGTATCTTAATGTAAGTTTTTATTATTCCAGATATTTGTTTTTAAGTGTCTATAGCATCATAGATTTGGTGCTGTAAAGGGACCTTAGAGGCCAGTTAGACCAACCCCCTGTTTTATAGATAACGAACTGAGAGGTTAAGTGATACCTATATAAAATTTAGTACTTGAACCAAAATTACTCATGTAAAGTTGGTTTAGATAGATAGATATAGATATACACACATAAATACACATATATCCCAAATTGTTAAGTTTCCTGCCTAAACCTCATTTTATAGTACCCCTGAATAATTTTTTAAACGCTTCAAAGCAAAGTTAATTTAAAAAATTTATTACAGTAACCAAAATAGACGTATATCAGCAAAATTGTGTTTTTGTGGAATACAGAAGGTGCAATTGTATGACATGTATTAGTGTTGAGTTAGCATGTTATTTGATTTGTTCCCCTTATTGGGACGGAAGTTTTTCATTTTTCTATATAGAAGAAGCATCCTATTTGGGAATAATTGGTGACCCTTGGTTTGATGTACAGGCTGTGATAGCATAGAATGTTTTGGCTTTCCACCAGTTAAACTATTTTTTAAACTCAGAAGTTATGTGCTTGCTGAGTTATCTATTTCAAAATCTCCCCAGTTTTCTGTAATCTGTCTTCTCTAAAGTCATCACTACATTCTAAAAAATTTTTCTTTCCTCCCTAAGGTAACAATTAGTTAAAAACCTTAATCAGGGTTTCCTTTTTAAATTAAAAGTTCTGGTGTAGATTTAGAACTAAAAAAGAGACCTCAGGGGCCATGAGACCGTCATTTACAGAGAAGGAAACTAAGTCCCAGAGAAATTAAATGACTTAATCTAAGATCACACCACAAGTGAAAAGGTAGAATTTGGAGCCAAGTCTCTTGACTCCCTGTGTCTGCACTTACCACTATGACCTGGATCAAGTCACTTCAACTAGTCTTTACTTTCCTCCTGTCCTGAGAAGGAGATTTTTTTTTCCTTAGTGTGGTAAGAATTTATTCCATAGAAGGAAGTTCATCCTTGAATTTCAGTTTACAGACTGTCTCCTTAGAATAATTGCCAACTTCATTGCTACAGGATTTTTTTTCTTATCAAATAGCTTTGATCCTGATCTATTTACAAAAACCTAGGATTTTGCAAAGTCCCATTAATGAATAGGATGCATTACAGACACATTTTCTTGTCAGGTATTTACTAGCACTTAGAAGTCCCATAACCTCTTTGATCTTCAGTTTCCTTATCTGTTGACATGAAGGGCTTGTACTAGATGATCTCTAAGAGCCTTTCTAGCTCTATGATTTTTGACTTTCATAGAAATATTATATAAGATGTAGAGGTATGTTAGAAAAAGGAGGTTATAGTACAAATATATCATTAAACATTAGCTAAAATTGCATGAAATATGCTGACAAGCTTTAAATAGACATTTTGGATGTCTTGAGACAGAAAAAATGCAATTAATGCTATAGGGCAATTCTGTCAAACTTAAAAATAGATCTTGCGACCCAAGGTTGACTTAAAAAAACAGAAATTAATATTATGTTGTATTGTATTTTATTTTGTTAAACATTTCCCAGTTACGTTTTAATCTGGTTGAGAAGGAGTTTGACCAGTTTTACACCTCTGTTGTAGGTGACTGGGATGCTCTAGGACCTAACAGAAGCTTATGATAGTATGTCATAGATTTCTTCATGACCAATGATTCCCAGGAATCCGTTTACCATAATTGTAGCCAGTCCAACCCCACCTCTGCACCCCACACCTCCCCCCCAAAAAAGCTCAACACAAAACAAAACAAAATTATCCTCCCCAGGATATCTTTGGGAAAGAACACCCATGAATTGACCTTTATAATTTATTTCCTCTCCCCCCCTCCCCCAAGTCACCTTAGAAGACAATGTGAAGTTTATCTTTAATACTGCAGCTTTCAATTGTAATAATTTTAGGTTGTCAGTTCCAGAAAGGTTAGGAGTCTTATTACGGGTTTTAACAGAAATATAAAGGACCAGATCGTCCCCAGGCAAAGCATACCATGCAAGTCAGGAAAATGACAACACAAAAGGAAGTTTCCTTTTTTTAGGTGTGTTTTAGTAAAACTAACTTCTCCTTTTTCTTTTCCTTCGCAGCACATGTGTTCCTGTAGAACAGGAGGGATTTTAAAGCGATTAATATCACAAGTTTTTCTTGGAAGAAATTATAGTTCCTTACCAGGTATAGGTTTTGGTTACATCTCAGTTTGCTTTAAATTTTTTCTCTCTTCTTGTTTTATTTCCCTTCTACCCTTGTCAAGTCCTTGAGAGCAGTTACTGTGTTTTATCTTAGCTAGTGTATCTCTCTTATTATCTAACACAGTGGCTTAATATAACAGGTGTTCCATAAATGTTTGTTGATGTGGAAGTGTACAGTGCTGCTCAAGTTCAGGTTCAGAGTGACCCCTGAGAGCCTGAAACTCTTAAGAGATTCTGTTTTATGTACATGTTACCAAAAACGAGTTCTCTGTTCTTACAAGGGATAGTTTTCTTTTGTCCCATGTCCCAGTGTACCATTGAGGTCACAGGGATGGTGAGGGCAAACAGAAAAGTCCTTGAGAAGAATGGGGAAGGGAACCAGCAGGAAGGAAGCTGTGGTCTCCCCAGCCTGGGAATCTCAAAAATCCGAAGAGTTGGCTCGTATAATGAAGCCAGATAAAACTTCTATGTCTGCTAATAGATTTCTGTCTCCTGAGTGGGAAGACAAGTTGTGAAATCTGTTACCTTCTTTTCTCTTTCTGTTATCCCTGGTATGTTGCCACTTAAATCCAAAGGAACAGAGTAAATGCCCTGTATTAATTAGAGACTATATTATTATTAATGCAATGTTAAGGTTGCATTGGAATTTTTAATGTTACATTTAACTTATAATCAGTAATTGTCTTGTTAAAGCTTTCAAGTCTTTTTTTAAAAAATCTTTTAACATGCCTTTATAATGTGTCTATTCCGCGGAACCCACTCCCTGGCAATTGATCAACAACCAAAAAAAAAAAACCACAAAATAAAAAAAACCTTCATCCTAAACATATAACCTAAGAACAGATTTCCACCTTGACCATGCCCAAAAAAAGTACTCCTCTTTATACATTTTAAGCTCATCATCTCTTTGTCAGGAGGTGAATGATGTGTTTTCCTCTTTAGGCTTCTGGAGTTCATTTCATTGATCAGAGTTCTGAAGTGTTTCAGAGTTATTTTTCTTTGTAATGTTGTCATTGTATAAATTTTTCCCCTAGTTCTGGTTATTTTGCTCTGTAGTAGTTCCTAGAGATCTGTTTTTCCTCTGAAATTGTCCATTTCACCTTTTCTTATTGCACAGTAATGTTCCATTATATTTATATTACAATTTATCTATTCCCAAATACAAGGATACCTCCTTAGTTTCAGATTTCTAACTACCATGAAAAGAGTAGTGGAAATGTTTTTGTAGCAATTAATTCTTGTAACTCTTTCTTTGCTCTCATTGGGATGTAGGCCTACTACTAGTATAGCTACATCAATAGGTATGCGCGGTTTAGCAATTTTAGGGACATAGTTCCATAATATAGTCCAGAATGACACACTTACATTAACAGTGAACTAATTCTGCTTGTTTTTCCACGAGCCTGTTGAATATGAGTCATTTTCATCCTTTGTCATCTTTGCCAGTCTGATGGGACCTGAAAGTTGATTTAATTTGCATTTCTCAAATTGTTAGTGATATAAAGCTTTCTTATATGTTTTTTGGGCAAGTAGGTGGCACAGTTGATAGAGCACAATGTCAGGTGGCAGGAAGAAGGCCTCAGCACTTAATAGCTGTGTGACCCTATGTGACCCTGGGCAAGGCCTTTAATTTCTGTTTGCTTGTTTTCTCATCTGCAAATTAGGTATAAAAACAGCACGTGTATTTCAGGGTCGTATTAAAGGAGAGAATTGTAAAGCACTTAGCATGGGTCATGACACATAAAAAACACTATATAAATTTAGCTAGTGCTGTTGTTGATAGCTTGAATTTCTTCCTAAGAAAACCCCCGTTCCTATCCTTTGACCATTTATCTATTGGGAAATGTCTTAATTTTAGAAATTTAAATCAGTTTCTTATATTTCTTACATTGGGATTTTTTGATCAGAGAAACTTGCAGCAAAGATTCCTCCCCCACCCCCCAATTTATTCCCTTCAAATTTTAGCAATAGTAGATTTGTTTGTGCAGGGATTTTTAAATGTTGTATTTTCAAAATTGTCCCTTTTATCTCTTATGAACTTATTTCTTGTTTAAATATGAACTTTTACCCCAATCATAAAGATTATTTCTTCATTACTCATCTAATTTGTTTTTGATATGACCTTTTATATCTAAGTCAGATACCCATTTAGATCAGGCCTCATAACCTGCTTGTGGCACCCCAAGGTGTGGCACATACAAAGGATGTCTTCCTCTGCATTTTTGGGGGGCTGCCCCAGAATCCTTTGGCATGCTGTAAGCAGCCTGTGGGCTGCAGGTTGTGCAGGCCTGATTTAGATCATGTCTCTGAGGTATGAGGTGTTGGTTTAAATCTAAAATGTTCCAGTTTGTAGTCCAGCTTTCCCAGTAGTTTTTTACAAATACTTCTTCCCTCTGTAACTGGGGGTCTTTGTATGTATCAGATACTATGCTGCTGTGTTTGTTGGCTTTTCCATGTTATCTGTTAGTGGAATCTAATCTGTTCCATTAATCAACTTCTCTTTTTAACATGCATCAAGAATTGTTTTAAAGGTGACTACTTTGTAGCACAGTTTGAGAGCTCCTTCCATCTTCCTTCTATTTTATTTTTTCATTGTTACCCCTGAGATGCTTACCCTTTTCTTCATATTAATTATTTTTTTCTAGCTCCATAAACTATTCCTTGGATTGTGTGATTGGTATGACATTGAATAAGGAAATTAATTTAGGTAGTATTGTCATTTTTATTGTATTTCCTCAACCTATCCATGAGAGATTAATGTTTCTTCAATTACTTAGGTCTCTCTTTCTGCAGAGAGCTTGTAGTTAGAGTCATACAATTCTTAGGTGTATCTTTGTTCAGAGAAACTTGCAGCAAATTTTTTTTTCCAATTTACCTATTTGCCTTCTAATTTTAACAATGTTAGATTTGTTTGTGCATCCATTTTGAGAATATTTCTCTTTCTAGTTCTTTCTGCTGGGTTTTGTTGGTTACATACATGAATGTTGATGATTTATATAATTTTATTTTATATCCTACAGCTTTGTTAAATTTATTAATTCACAATTTCACTTAATTTTTGATTGATTCCTTTGGGATTATAAACAAATTTTAATCATATTGATGAAAAGCAATGATTTTGTTAACTCCTTGCCTATGCTTATTTAGTACCTGGATTTCTCTCTTTTATCTTATGTTACAACTGGCATTTCTAATATTGTGTTAAACGTTACTGGTAAAAATGGACATTCTTGCTTTACTCCTTTAGCTTTTCTCCACTACATACACTTGCTCTTTGATTTAGATAAATAGGTCCATTTGTTCCTGTGCTTCCTAGTGTTTCTAATGAAAATAGATGTTTGAGACTTTTCACATCTATTAATATAATTATATATTATTGACATGATTTATTATTTATAGTCTCCCTTATGTTGTGCCTATGTGTATTCCTGGCATGAATCCAGCCTGATCATGGTGTATAATCTTTTTAATATTTTGCTAAAGCTTACTTGTTAATGTTTTATTTAAAGTCTTTCCATCAGTGTTCATTAGGAATATTGGTCTATAATTTTCTTTCTCTGCTTTGTCTCTCTTTGGTTTTGATATCAAGACCATATTTGTATTGTAGAAAGAGATTGGAAGAGTGACTTCTTTTTCTCATGGCAAATAGTTTGTATACAGTGTTGCTATTGTTTTGTGACTGTTTCATGAAGCAGGTGTTCTTTTTCATAATCCTAGGTTTATTGCTAAACCTAGAGGAATAGAATAGATGACTTCTAGAAGTTCAACACAATTTGGCCTTAAAATTACAGTGGGGTGTTTGTTAACAGTCACATCAAACATGAAATATCCATATCTTTGTACATGTATTATTGTTAAATTCCATATTTTTAATAATTAAGCATTTAAACCTTAGTGTAAGACCTTTCAGTTCCATGATAATTAGTGGTAGTAGTGTGTTTTTATCATTTACATGGAAAATGGAAGGGATGTATACCAATAATTCAACTCAACAAGCATTTATTAAATGCCTACTATATAAATAGTAACTGTGTGACCTTAGTCCTTAACCTAAGCCACTTAGCCCTGTTTACCTCAGTTTCCTCATCTGTAAAATGGGCTGGAGGAGGAAATGGCAAACTACTCCACTATCTTTGCCAAGAAAACCCAAATGGGGTCACAAAGAGTTGGATGTGACTGAAATGACTTAGCAGCAGTATATGAATAATACTGTGCCAGGTTCTGGCATTCAAAGATAATAACAGCAATACGCAAGGAACTTTGTGCTGGGGGATACGAAGTGGACCCAGCTAAGTAAATAATGGAAGTGTGGGAAGGCACTAATGATAACTGAAGAGGAGAAGGGAGGGGCAGTAAGAGGGTGGAATCAGCTAAGACTTCCTAGAGGGGTGCTGCCTTAACTAAACCTTGAAGGAAAATCAACATTTTGATAAGTAAATAGTGTGGACTGGAAGCAGGGCTGGTGCTCTGGGCAGCAGAGGGACTGCCGTTCCAAGGGTCTGAGGGGAGGTGGTGACGCCCAGCACCAACTGCCTTCACTCTTTCCCTCCTGGTGTCTTGAGGATTCGGCTGGTGGTCACTAGCTTGTTTGCCCTGTGGGAAGAGTTGACTGGCTGTTGTTTAAAAAGTGAAAGTGCGTGAAGATGCTAATTGCTCACTAGAAACTTTCTACTCCACATCAGTTTCATGTAAAGGCATAGAAGTTTTAGTGACCCAATATTTTCATTTTTAATTGCATCAGTTCTAAAGGTTTAAGATGTAAAAGTTCTAAGACCATAGGCTTAAAGTCCCTTCACATAACCTTCAAGTTGATTTTTTTAAAGAAATACTGAGGTAAACATGTTTTATTACTTTTTTTTTTCATCTTGGTTGTAGAAGAAATTCTAGTTACTTGAAAACAGGGTGAGTTGAGTTTTAGTTGGTTTTAGCTTAATTTGAAATTATCCAGACTAATAAATTCCTTTTTTTTGCAGATTTCTTAGGTAAATTAAAACTTCTAAATTTGCCCTTTCCCTTCCTCTTTTGTCTAATAGAAAAGGATGTCAAATCTCTTCGCTCCATCATCAACCCTCCTATGTCTAAGTAAGTAATTTCATAGGCATCACCTACTTTTTCATTCATATTAATTTGTGAAGCTGTATTTTTCTTCTTGTTTAACTTTGTTAATTTAGAGAAGGCTAAATTTTCTATTACTTATTCCTGACTAACAATAAACGTGAATATGTACCTGAAAATCCAGAATTCTTGATATTTGTCTCTCAGTACTTTAATTTTAATAGTGTAGAAATCATCATGTTTTCAAGATTTTAACAATTTCTTTTATGATCATTTCTGTCTAATTAGGAGTAATGTTGTAATGGTATGATGAGATATATTTTCTTTTTTAAAGCTAAGTATTGCCACTCCTATTGTATAGATAACATAAAATACCATACTATTTCATGATTAAATATACATCACTGCTTTAAAAAGCCTGAAACACTGTGTTTCACACTGTGAAACAAGGTTATTTTCTCATTTGCAATTGCAGTAAAGACATTCAGATCACTTATTTTAAGTGAATTCTTATGTTTACTTATTTAACTTAATTAGTATGTTGTCTAAAATATTTTTTCTTTAAATAGAATTCGTAACATTGGAATTATGGCTCATATTGACGCAGGCAAAACCACAACCACAGAGAGAATGTTGTATTATTCTGGATACACCAGATCTTTGGGAGGTGAGAGTGGTTTTCCCATCACAATTAAGTTAAATAAAATTAAAAGTGGCATTGGAAAATACTTTGATGAAGAAATGCTATAGATGGCCTTTCATGCTTCTGTCAGAGTAGTAAGTTTATGTTTGTTTTGCTGAAGTATTGATAGACTTTTATCTTTTCTCTAGGTTCTAGAGTCTTGACATTGAACTTAAAGTAATATTTGTACAAAAGAAAAAAAATCCAGGAATTAAAATATGTAATTCTTTCCCCCAATGCATTTGGTACTTCAGGCGCATGCTTCAGTTATTTAAGTTACTCATACAAATGCATAAATTCATAAATAAATACATTGTGTACCAATACAGAAGATGTGGCACAGTTGGCACCAAGCACAGGTTACTGTACCTCTCTTCCCATGGCCTGACAGTCATTACAAACTGAATATTTTTGACTTTTATCATCTTTGCCCATTAGATGGATGTGAGAAAAAACATCAGAGTTGTTTTAACATGTTTCTCTCCTATTGTTAGTGGGGAATAACATTTTTTTTCCCGTGGTGGTTCTTTTACATTTCTCTTTCTGAAAACATTCATATCCTTTAAGCACTTGGCTATTGGAGAATAGTTCTGTTTCTAAAGTCCTAACAATTTCAACTACATCATGAATATTGTGGGAAGAGAAAGAAACAAACATTTATTAAGAGTCTACTATGTGCTGGGCAGGCAACCAGATGGCGCAGTGGAGAGAGCAGTGGCCCTGGAGTCAGGAGCCTCTGGGTTCAGCTCAGGCCTCAGACACATTAACTGTGTAACCCTAGACGAGTCAGTGACTGCCTCAGTTTCCTCATCTGTAAAATGAGCCGGAGAAGGAAACGACAAACCACTCCAGTATCTTTGCCAAGAAAACCCCAAATAGGGTCATGAAGATGGAACATGAGTGAAATGACTCAAAAACAGTAACGAAAATGTGCCGGACCCTGTGCTAGGCGCTGTCCAAAGATTACCTTCTTTGATCCTACAGCAGCCTGCGTGGGAGGGAGATGTTAGGTTATTTTCCTTTCGCAGTTGAGGGACCCGAGGAAGACAGAGGAAGTGACCGTTAACGTCTGAAGTTTGATTTGAACTCAGATTGTCCTTGTTCCAGGTCTGCCACTGTATCCAGTATGTCATCCAGCTGCCTTGAATTAGATTTATATCAGAATATTTGAGGCAAAGATTTTATAGTTAATAATTTTAAAGTGTAGCTGAATTGATTTTGTTCATGCACAAGTTTTTTAATTGTATGTGGTTGAAACTTTTATTTTTCTCCATTTCATTAATTAAACCTGGTCTTCATGTCTTGGAAGTTGTTTCTTTATACATCATATATTATCTTTTATTGATATGTTCTCCAAAGTAACAAACTATTTTGTCATAAGAATACAAAAATTATTGACTGAATTGATGTATGTGTCTTTTTTCTGGGTAGATGTTGATGATGGGGACACAGTGACTGATTTCATGGCTCAAGAGCGAGAAAGAGGCATTACCATTCAATCAGCTGCTGTTACATTTGATTGGAAGGGCTATAGAGTTAATCTCATTGATACACCAGGTATAGTACAGTTGGCAGCTGTAACTAGGTATAGATACATTTCTGTTGCACTTTAAACATTTTATTTACAATCTTTTCCTTAGGTCATGTGGATTTCACTTTAGAAGTTGAACGCTGTCTAAGAGTATTGGATGGTGCAGTAGCTGTATTTGATGCTTCATCAGGAGTAGAGGTAAAAAATATTATTAAAGTAAAATGGAGGCTATTGTGATACCAAATAAATTGATTAAAGATTCTGAAATTTTTAGTATTATTTTCTTTTTGTCGATGGCTCGTACAAGTCAAAGTTTTATTACAAAGTATTGAATAATTTAATTCTTGTATTTAGTCTTAGATGGAAAGTATTTGTAATTTTTTTTAAAGCATTCTTTTAGGAAATGTAAAGTTTAGCACAATGAGGCCTGTTTGGCTGTCTTAAAATATATTGTGCTACATTTTTAAAGTATAGTTTCTTACATTAAGATTTTAAAAATACATTCATTACAGATCACCTTCTTCTGTTCTCTGTGCCCAAATCGTTACTTTATGTAGTTTGAAAGCTACATTGTTTCTTCCTTCTTTATTAATGTGAACTTTGACCTGTAGGTAGTGTTACCTGTAAGCTCTATCAATAAAAACTCATGACAGACACTGATTCTTATTTATCATTTAAAGTTCAACCTAATTACTATCTTTCCTAGGAAGCTTCCTTTTTCCCTCCAGTCAGTGATGAGCTTCCTTGTTAAGATTTCATGCATCATTTAACATCCCATTGCAAGATTGTCTTGTGGGAGAACACTGCCCAAGTTTGAGTACTGACCCTTAGTTTCCTCATCTGTAAAATGAGGAAATAATACTTTCCCTGTCCATCTCACTGATCCCTATCCATCTCATGGCATATGTCATATACATATGTTATCTATACACCGGTGATTTCTAACATTCTTTTCCTCTCTGTGTTGTGTTATGTTTTACCTAAGTATAGACATTGTAGTCCACCAGTAGATCAAAATATTTTTGGGAAAAGGAGTTTTTTTTTCTTTTAAAAGAAAACCTCAGTGATAGCCTCATTTTCATAGTGCCTCCATTTTTAAATGGAGCCATCTCTTTCCCTCCCAGAGAACCATTCCTTGCAACAAAGAGCAAAACAAGAAGAGAAAGACTACCCAATCAAGATATCTGTCCAGTGTGGACATTGTGTACAAGTCATGTTCATTATCCCCACTTCTGCAAACCAGGGAGGAGGTGAATCCTCTTTGGGGCAACTTTTTTATTTGTCTTTGGTGACCCCAGCACTTGGCACACTCTGTGAATTTGGTGGACATTTTACAGTTATTCACTGAATTGAGAATTGTCTGAACATGGGACAGTTAATTATCAACTATTGACTATTTTTTGGTGTTGTCTGAGGCACTTCACTTTTAAAAAAAAGTTATTAATATCTTTTCCTTTTCTATCATTTACATTTCCCTACATTTCTCCTCCTCTTCCTGGAGAACCACACCTTAGCCTTCTTACTTTGTAACTGAACCAGAGATCTAGCACTGGAAGGGACCTGTCTCAGAGATTATCTCCTACAGTCTCCTGATTTTACAGATGAGGAAACTGAGGTCCAGAAAGGCGATATGACTTGCCCAGCGTCTCACAGATAGTGAATGGCAAAGGCAGGATTTGAACCCAGATTCTTTGATTCCAGAGCCAGTGCTCTTTCCACTCTACTTCCAGTCTTCCTGTAAGTTTGCTCTTGTCATTACTTTGTATTTGCCAGATAGTTTCTTATTTTTTATGTGTGTGTATATATATGCACACACACACACATATATATATATATATATATACACACACACATACATAATATATATATAAATTTTATTTATTTTTAGTGTTCTACAATCACTACCATAAAACTTAGATTTCTTTTTCCACCTTTCTACTACCCCACCCCACCCCACTCCCTCTTTGAGATGACATACAATTCTATATAGGATCTACACATACATTCCTATTGAATACATTTTCCCTATAGTTATGCTATGTAGAAGAGCTAAAATAAATGGGAGAAATCATATAACAAACCAAAACATAATGCACACACACAAAATGAACTGCTGCATTCTGCGATTGAATTCCGTAGTTCTTTCTCTGAATGTGGAAGGCATTTTGCCTTAGAAGACCATTGGGAGTTTTGTTTTTTTAATTCTTTGCATTGCTATGAAGATCCAAGTCTACCAGAAAAAACTCTTGCACACTGTAGTTGTTGCTATGCCCAAAATTCTCCTGGTTCTGCTCCTTTCACTCAGCATCAGATCATATAAGTCTTTCCAGGCCTCTCTGAAGTCTTCTTGTTCATCATTTCTTATAGTGCAATAGTATTCTATTACATTCATATACCATAATTTATTCAGCCATTCCCCAGTTGAAAGGCATCCCTTTGATTTCCAGTTTTTGGCCACCACAAAGAGAGCTGCTATAATTATTTTTGTACATGGACCCTTTCCCATTTCTATGATCTCTTAGAGATACAGTCCAAGAAACAAATATTGCTGGGTCAAAGGTTATGCACATTTTTGTGGCCCTTTGGGCATAGTTCCAAATTGCTCTCCAAAATGGTTGGATCAGCTCACAGCTCTACCAGCAGTGAATTAGTGTTCCAACTCTCCCACATCCTCTCCAACGTTTTTCATTTTCCTGTCATGTTTGCTAATCTGATAGGTGTGATGTGGTACCTCAGAGTTGTTTTGATTTACATCTCTAATCAAAAGTGATTTGGAGCATTTTTTCATATGATTATAGATATCTTTAATTTCTTCCTCTGAAAATTGCCTGTTCATGTCCTTTGACCATTTATCAATTGGGGAATGACTTGTATAGTTGTACATTTGACTCAGTTCTCTATATATTCTAGAAATGAGGCCTTTATCCCCAAGATTAGCTGTAAAAATTCTTTCCCAACATACTACATCCCTCCGAATTTTGGTTGCATTGGGTTTGGTTATGCAAAAACTTTTCAGTTTAATGTAATCAAAAGTATCCATCTTGCACTTCATAATGCTTTCTTTCTCTTCTTTAGTCAAAATTTCTTCCCTTCTCCATAAATCTGATAAATATACTATTCCTTGCTCCTTCAGTTTGTCCATGGTATCAATCTTTATACCTAGATCGTGTACTCATTTGGACTTTACTCTTATGTACGGTGTGAGGCATGGGTCTGTGCCTCGTTTCCGCCACACTGTTACCCAGTTTTCCTAACAGTTTTGTCGAACAGTGAGTTCTTATCCCAGAAGCTGGGGTCCCTGGGTTGATCAAACAGTAGATTGCTATATTCATTGCCTACTATGTCCTGAGTACCTAGCCTGTTCCACTTGTCTATCCTTCTGTTTCTTAGCCAGTACCAAGTGATTTTGATAACTGCTGCTTTATAATGCAATTTGAGGTCTGATAGCACTAGGCCACCTTCCCAAGCATTTCTTTTCATTACTCCCTTTGATATTCTGCACCTTTTGTTCTTCCAGATGAATTTTGGTATTATTTTATCCAGCTCTAGAAAATAATTATCTGATAGTTTAATTGGTATGGCACTAAATAAGTAAATTAATTTAGGTAGAATTGTCATTTTTATTATATTAGCTTGGCCTACCCATGAGCAACTGATGTTTTTCCACTTACTTAAATCTGACTTTATTTGTGCAAAAAGTGTCTTGTAATTGTGTTCATATAGCCTCTGGATTTGTTTTGGCAGGTAAGCTCCCAAGTCTTTTATAGTGTTTACCCCTAGCATTAAATGGGATTTCTCGTTCTATCTCTTGTTGTTGGACTTTGTTGCTAATATCTAGGAATGCAGAAGATTTGTGTGGGTTTATTTTGTAACGTGCAACTTTGCCGAAGTTGTTCGTTATTTAAAGTAGCTTTTTACTTGAGTCTCTGGGATTCTCTAGTATATTATCATATCATCTGCAAAGAGTGATAACTGAGTTTCTTCTTTGGCTATTTTTATTCCTTCAATATCTTTATCTTCTCTAATTGCCACAGCTAACATTCCTAGTACCATATTGAATAATAGTGGTGATAATGGACATCCTTGTTTCACCCCTGATCTTATTGGAAATGTATCTAGCTTATTCCCACTGCATGTGATGCTTGCTGAAGGTTTTAGGTAGATACTGCCTAATATTTTATGGAAAGTTCCTTTGATTCCTATGTTCCCCAGTGTTTTTAGTAGGAATGAGTGTTGTATTTTGTCAAAATCTTTTTCTGCATCTATTGAGATAATCATGTGGTTTTTGTTAGTTTTGTTGTTGATATGATCAATAATGCTAATAGTTTTCCTAATATTGAACCAGCCCTGCATTCCTGGTATGAATCCTACCTGATCATAATATATTATTCTCTTGATAAGATGCTGTATTCGTTTTACTGAAATCTTATTTAAAATTTTTGCCTCTATGGGGGCGGAGCCAAGATGGCGGAGTAGAAGGACGCACGTTTACAAGCTCTGAAACCAAAGCCCATAGAATTAATGTAAAAAGAGACCCCCATAACTTCTGGGTCAATACAAGGTGTGCAGAAACGGAGTGGAAGAGATTTCCGTTCCAGGGAGCCCTGGAGACCCATCTCCAGGGTCTGTTGTGCCCCGGAAAGTGGACCCCACCCCCAGCGCTGCCCTGGCTGCCGCCCCAGAGAAGCTGACCTGAGCAGGCTTCAGACACGGAAGCTCCGGCAGCCGGGAAGGTCCCTCCACCCACAGAAGCTACAGGTCAGTGAGATAGAAGGCTGGGCTGGACAAGAGGGGGAGCAGGGCATCTCAGTGACTCGGGCCCCCTCGGGAGGAAGCAGCACGGCAGAGACGGAGGCAGGAAGCAGCGGAGGCAGAGGCGTGGGCGGCGGCTGAGGCGGCAGCGGCCCAGGACTCAGGAATCCCCCAACAGCAGGCAGGATCTTCATTACAGAAGGTTTCTGCATAAAACCTGACAGAGCTGAGCCTGGGAGACGGCCCTGCCCCCACCCCGCTCTATTACTGAAGACCTCTGCATAAAGCCCCCGAGGGAACTGAGCCTAGGAGGCGGGCCCCCCCACCCCGCCCCCACCCGCTCCATTCCTGAAAGTCTTTGCATAAAGCCCCTGAGGGAACTGAGCCTGGGAGGCGGCCCTGCCCCCACCCCAGTGCCAGAACTAAAGCTTGCCGCCAGAAAGCCCATTTGAATCTCAGAGGCCAAGCACTGGCTGGGCGGATCCAGGCGGGGGTGGAAAGGAATCTCAGAGGTCAAGTGACTGGCTGGGAAAATGCCTAGAAAAGGGAAGAAAAATAAGACTATAGAGAGTTTTTTCCATCAAATGCAAATGATCCCGACCTTCGGATCTGACGAGGAGGGGGACATATTCTTGCCATCACGGAAAGACGTGGAGGGCGGGGCCTCTACCCCAGACACTCCAGGGGGGTGGCGGGTGGGCTCAGGCCTTGGAAGAGCTCAAAAAGGATTTTGAAAAGCAAGTTAGACAGGTGGAGGAAAAACTGGGAAGAGAAATGAGAGAGATGCAAGAAAAGTATGAAAAATGGGTCAATACCTTGGTAAAGGAGACCCAAAAAAATGCTGAGGAAATTAACACCTTGAAAAATAGGCTCACTCAATTGGCAAAAGAGGTTCAAAAAGCCAATGAGGAGAAAAATGCTTTCAAAAGCAGAATGAGCCAAATGCAAAAAGAGGCTCAAAAGCTCACTGAATTTAATAGTTCTCTCAAAATTAGAATGGAGCAGATGGAGTCTAATGACTTTACGAGAAACCAAGAAATCACTAAACAAAACCAAAAGAACGAAAAAATGGAAGAGAATGTGAAATATCTCATGGGAAAAACAACTGACCTGGAAAATAGATCCAGGAGAGACAATTTAAAAATTATGGGTCTACCTGAAACTCATGATCAAAAAAAGAGCCTAGACATCATCTTCCATGAAATTATCAAGGAAAACTGCCCTGACATTCTAGAACCAGAGGGCAAAATAAGTATTGAAAGAATCCATCGATCACCACCTGAAAGAGATCCAAAAAGAGTTTCTTATTAAGAGACACATTTTATTGCCTGCATAGTCTTTGCCTTGATTTTGTGGTGTGCTCAAGTAACTGGTTTCCAGATTTATGATGCATTAAGTGCTTTAAGGCAAATAGCAGGGGACGCGTTCTTTGGATTTGTTTAGTTAATTTGTTCTTGAGTATTTTCTGTATACGTTTTGGTTGTTTTTCCTAGTGTTGCTGTAGAAGTAAATTGTACACGTCTCCCTTTTAGGTGGACCTTTTATGCTTTGGGAGTAGCTAGGTGGCACAGTGGATGGAGTGCTGGGCCTGGAGTCAGAAGGACTCATCTTCCTGAGTTCAGATCTGGCCTCAGACACTAGCTGTGTGACCCTGGGCAAGTCACTTACCCTGCTTGCCTCAGTTTCCTCATCTGTAAAATGAGCTGGAGAATGAAATGGCAAACCAGTCCAGTATCTTTGCCAAGAAAGCCCCCATTGTTGTCAACAAAGAGTCAAAGATAGCTGAGAACTTCTGAATAACAACAACTGTGATTTTATCACCAAATGAAGTGTATGTTCATCTTCAAGCCTTAATAGACAGTGATGGTTTATGGTATCAGGAGCCGTAGAATTTTATGATAACCCCCATACCGAGTAATTTTTAAGAGTGTAATTTAGTGCTCACACTAAAAGAGGAAAAAAACATAAGTACTGATATTTGTTATATAATTATCTTTGTGTTGCATACTTTCTTTAAAACACACACACAAACTTTGCCAATTAACTTGCTGTGAAAATAAGATTTTTTTTTTTTTAGAATTTAAAATTAAATTTTTTTCTTACACTATTGTGCCATCAGTGAAAAACTTCCTCTGTAAATCAGAGCTCCTATTTTAATACACCTTGGAACCTTAGAGAATTGCTAAAGTACTGAAAAGTTAAATAATGTATTAGTTCTGAGACATGAACCCAGATCTTTCCCACTAAGAGGCTGGCTGTCTTTTCCCATACCATTGACTGTCTTGTGAAAATATAATCTCTAATCCATCATTCTGTTATGATTTCATGTGACAGTCCAGGTCCTATAAGATTTTTCTGTCAGGCAGTATGAGCATACTTTTCCTTCATATACCAAGCATGTGCTGGCCACAGAGCATATGATTAAACTTAGAAGTTTATAATGTATCTAATTAGATAGAATAGTCTAGTATTCAATTAACAGTCCATTCCTAAATACACAGAGTAAGCTTAGTTCTCCCTATATATTAGGTCATCAGAAATTAGAGCATAAAGTAGTCATCTTACGCAGTTAATAGAACTCTTGGGAAAAGACTTGATTTTGCAAATATGGTGTTTGAATGCCTTGGAAGAAAAAATTCTTCCCCAAATGATTTATCACTTTACCTTATTAGGACTAATAATGTCTTATTAAACATTTGAAAATTAAGTGAAACTGAGAGACAGTGATCCAAGCATGATTGGGAGCAATTTATTAGACTAACAGAAACCAGGAAATTGAATGTGTTCTGTCAATAACCAGTGGCCTCAGATGGGGCTTATTAGCCCTTGTAGAGATGTGGGAAGTACCGAGTTGGGAGGTGGGGATGACAGTGTGATTGGTTACAGGGTAGATAACCTCATGGGGGTTGGGACAAGGTTGATTTTATCAAGGGGCTAGTTCCTAGATGGGGCTAGTAACCACTCCTCTACAACAATTAAGAATTATTTTTTGTTGTAAGAGACCATCCACATCTTGCAATTTTTCCTAGAGGATCAGAACTGCCAGGCTTGCTGTCTCCTTTAAACTCTACTAACTACACAAAGACAAGCAAGGACATATCTTTTGGGAATGGTGACAAGTTAATCTGTTGGACTTGACAGATATATCCAGGAAGTGTCCCAGGGGAACGGGTATGAGAAATGGCAGTACTTCTTTTACACTAACTATAAGTTAATTTAAAGCTCAACTCAGGGACATAAAAAGGTGACTTTAGGCAGATGTAGACTCAGTTATAAAATTTATACAACATAAAATCAGTTACATTCTAGAACAACAGAGCAGTAATCAATGCAGTAGAAACTTGAGGTGGCATTAATTTTGATCTTTTCTATTTTTTAAATGCTCGGTAAATGTTTACTGAATTGAATAGTCATATGTATAATGATAGTATTTTACCCCATGGCTTTGACGATGTAGGTAGCAAAATGTAGGGATTCCACGTCTGATCATTGTTAGAAGAAACCTAATTCTGTGTGAAAATTAAATGAATTTATGATTATGATATAATTATTCCATACCTGGTAATAAATGTTTATTGTTGTCAAATAAGTTTCTATTTTCCATTGTCTTTGTCTTAGGCACAGACTCTGACAGTATGGAGACAAGCTGATAAACACCGTGTGCCTCGAATCTGTTTTTTAAATAAGATGGACAAAACTGGAGCGAGGTATTGAAAACATTTGTCTTTGGTTTGTTAAAACAAAAAAATTATTTGGGCCTTTAATAAAGTAGAATTTAAAATTTACAGTCTGAGCTATGTAACTGTTCTGGGGAATCATCATCTATATATTTTCTGATAATTTTTTATCTTGTTTTATAAGTAGTATTGCAAATAATCCAAGGCAAATAACAATTTTTAGTAAGTAAGTAGCTCAGTAGACCTGCTGGTGGGAGTCCCTACGGGTGGTGAAGTGGGTCAGACAGACTCAGCTGTGGCCGAGGTGGGCGGTTCTTGCCACAGTCGATAGCAGGCTTGCTGACTTTTTATTTTTACGTAAACATATGGTCTCTGTAGACAAATTGAAGATACTTTGGCCATCTTTAATTCTGGAGGCAGAGGGAGTAAAATCTTGTTCCCTTTTCTGCCACCATGATTATCTGTGAGATAAGCTGCTTCTGTCATGGCTCCTGCTCTCTTCAGCTCCTGACTGGTTGGTGTGAAAATAGAGGAAATGGGAATGTTTTGTGTATAGATGTCAAGAAATGCATATAGAAAATCAATAGGACACAGCAGTAGAAAGGTTGTGAAAATAGTGCCATCTTGGGACAACCATTGATCTAGAGGGATAAGAGAGAATAAATCTTTGAAAACTTTAATCTTTTAGAAACACTGGATTCAGGAAAGGTTGTTGTGTTTGTCCTTCGTTTTTGAGGACCATGACATCAGAGAAATGATGACAAGACTTGCACTTGACTTTGTTTTGAGTGAGGGAGGGCTGTGCAGGTCACCAGCCTCACTTTCTCCTCATTCAGGAAAGGAGAACATTTTAGAATAAGAAGAGACAAAGGGTTTTGAAGGGGTGGGGCCTCATGTGGCCCCTAGGTACCTGGGAGTGGCCTTTTGACTGAATCCAAGTTTTACAGAGCGGATCCTTTTATTAAGGGGATTTGTTCTGTGAAGTTTGGATTCAATCTCTCACTTGAGGACCTCGTGTCCCTCAGATAGTGGCATAACTTAAACAGCAGCAAAGCTATCTGGCAAACCGTCTTATGCAGACAACCTCAGGAAAAAATTGATGTGAGTAATGAGAGGTTGATTGGGAGTGGTGTGTATAAAACTTTGTATTAAAGGAACTTTTAAAGATATTTACAACATAGAAGAATACCTGCTAGGGGTCCTTGCACTTCTGTGAATATAATGGAAGAATATGTTATGGCCAAGCCACAACTGGCTTGTGTTTTATTGTATTGTATGTGTTGTATTTCTACATAACTTCTACTAGAATTGATATATTCTTAAATGATTTTTGTCTATGTTAATCATATTAATCGTACAGGATTCTTTTAAAAAGTTGTTACATTAAAATCATGAGTTTTCTGGCATCCTGAGGTGTTGTTCATACTAACACCTCACTCCCAGGAGGGGCAGACCAAATGTCTACAGCCAAGTAGGAGGTGGAATAGGGAATGGGAGGATGGTATAAAGATGGATCTGAGTGTCAATGTGTCCGTATGCCATCAAGTGTCAGCCTCTTAGCTATGTGAAAGTTGTATTTGGCCTGGCCTGGTTTATAATAAAAAAAAGTGTAAGAAGTTAAGAAACACAAAAGTGATAGATGTTGCCTTTGTTCTTGAAATTTGAAATTGCTCTGCCCCTTTGACAACATTTATCCTGTCTCCTCATTAAAAGTCACTGGACCTCAGAACTAGAACAGGGAATTTATAAAAGAACAAAGAGTTCTTTGTCGTCACCGCAGACTAGAGGACATCTGGGCAGGTGTCGTACAAGAGGTGACCTTTAAGTTGATTCTTGAAGGACCTAGGATTTCAACAGGTGAGTGTAGGGAATGAGGCCATTGGAGGCGTTGGAAGTAGTTTGAGCAAAGGCATGAAGATAGGAGCAACAAAAAATACTCTTTTTGTTTGCATGTGGAACACGGATAAGGCTGGAAGGCGGGCTGTAGTAGACTAGAAAGGGCTTCAAATGCCAGGCTTTGTGCAGTCAGGAGCCATTGATGGGTTTGAATAGAGAAGTATTAGCATCAGTTTTGTGTGAATAAGGAAGATTAATTCATTAGTGAAGTAAAGTATGGAGGGGGAAAGACTGATGAGGAGATTCTGTAAGAAAATTTTGAAGGCTCATCTTTGGGTATCAACATTATGTAGTGAAAAGAGATGGTTCTGGAGTTAAAAGAGCTGGATGTGATGCTATTGCTTTTTACAATTTTATATTTTACTATATTTTGATTCCCATCTTATGCTTTTACATCCCATTCACTCCTGAAATAGCCTTCTTTCCTCATCTTTTGAGTGATTACTCACCTGGCTCTACTGCTTGTATGATGTTAGGCAAGTAACTTAACCTTCATCAGCCTGTTTCCTCATCTGTAAATGAGGATTTGAGTACGTGACCTCCTAAATGTTCTAAATCTGTGAACCTAAGTGGCAGTGTCCAGATGTGTGAAGTTATCCACAATTGATCAAAGGAAGTCAGGGCCAAGTGTGTTGTAACACTTGCCTGTACCCTCTGTTACTGGAAGGCTGAGGTTAGTAGGTGGCATGAGCTCTGCAGTTCAGAGCTTCAATCAGGCTCTAGCTGATGGAGTGCCAGCATTACATCTGGCAGTGAAGGAGGGAGCCCCCGGGCTGCAGGAAGAAGGGCAGGCTCTGACCCCAGTTAGAAAATGGAAACAGCCAGTATGATTCTTAGAGGATGTTAGGGAACCTGGAAGGTGAGAGGAAAATTATGTATTACTAAAATTGTGTGTGACCAGAATTTTTAAAAGTCAACTTGAGCTGAGTTTACAGATTATGTAACCTTTCTCTTTGTTACTATTTTACCTCCTATAGTTTTAACTATACTGTCGATAGCATCAGAGAGAAGTTGAAGACAAAACCTTTGCTTTTACAGGTAAACTGGTTGACTTAATAGCAAGAGATTATTAAAATAACATTTGGGGCACATTTCTGTGGAGGGCCTGGATTGTGCACCACTGCAATCCTAGTTGAATGCTCATCTAATAATGTTAATTTCTTGCTTGCAGTTGCCAATTGGTGAAGGAAAAGCTTTCAAAGGACTGGTTGATGTTGTGACTATGGAAAAAGTTATTTGGAACCCTGTATCTAATTCTGATGATGGGAAGCAGTTTATGAGAGAACCCCTTACAGAATTGAACGATCCTGAATTACTGAAGGAGGCCAAGGAAGCAAGAAATGCCTTAATTGAACAAGTAAAGTAAATATACTTGATACCTAAATTATATGGAATATTCAGGAGCTTTTAAAAACCTTAATTTCATAATTATGGGGGAGAAGAAATGCAGTCTGGATTGTTCTTCATTTGTAGAATTTTTGTAAGCAGGATTGCTAGTATTTTTAGTGTCAGTCTGCAAAGAACAAAACATTGTACTACTCAGGTAAAGAAGTCTGGTTACATATCTCGTAAGACTGTTTAAGAACCTGCAATTTCAACTTTCTAGCAGGAGAATTAGATCAAAATCTATACAGAGAACTTATTTTTCATAAATCATACTCTGTGGTCAACTTTACAGCTGTTGGCAAAATTTGTCATTTTCAGAGAAGTTAATAGTAGTCAAGACTCATCCTTTAAACATTTGAAGAGTAAATTTGAAATTTTTACTTGTTGTCTAGCAATGTAGTAATGTTTTTATTGCAATATGCAGAGAAATGAAAAACTATATACATATTTATTGTGTTTAATATATAATCTTGGTCTCCAAGAAGCTTATGGGGAAGGCAAGGTGAAACATGAAATAATGATTGAGCAAAGAATAGGGTAAGATGCTTATTGTGTGCTGCAGAAAACAAATGTTTGAGAAGGAAAAGATTAGGGTAACATGGACTAAGTGCCAAACTGACACTAGCAGTGGGTACAGAAATGCATATTAGTTTCTGTCCTAGGTACCAGTGCTGACTTATGTTCCCTCCTCCCTTCCAACTATTTGATAAAGAATTTTTATGTTCACCCTTTGAACATCAGTTTCATCGTTAGCTGAAGCATTTTCCTTATATTTCACAAAAGAAATTAACAGTTATACGATGAAATTGTTTATTTTCATGTCTGTATAATACTCATCAGCCACTATTTGCTGAACATTCATATCGTTTAAATGTTTTCTAAAATTTAGAATCATAGTGAGAGTAGGTGGTGGGTTTTTCTGGTTGTTTTTTAATGCAGTGTAATGAGCTTTTTTGATTACCTTGGGAATCTGGGAGACGTTCAGAATATTTTAGACTAGATACAAACACTAAAATAAAAACAATCCACCATGACAGCTTTTCAGAAAAAACCCTTCCACAGTCCCCTCGACTGTCAACATTGAAGTTACCATGTGTAGTACCTTGTATTATTTTCTAGGAGGCTGTGAACAGACATTAGTGACTGGGATTTGACTGACCATGAGCACAGGGAATCAATAATGCACCTCCTAATTTTAACTCTCTTTAATTGTTTTTCTGATTTCTTACCTTTCTCTTACCCATTCACCAGTAAAATACTTAGTAAAGTGAAGACATCAGGGAGTAGAAGTGGCACTTTGCAGTGCGGATGTGTGGCAGGGACTCCAAATTTGGAATCAGACTAGTAATTGACCTGATAGTTTACTTAGTTTACTCACATACAGAATGAAACTGAGGCAAGTTGACTCCCATGGTCCCTTCTGTTACTGTTGTTCTTGGTCACTTGCGTCCTGTTCTTTGTGATTCTGTTGTCCATGGGGATTTTTTGGCAAAGGTCCTGGAATGGTTTTACTATTTCCTTCTCTATTGCCTTCCCATTTTACAGATGAGTAACTGAGGCAAATAGGGGTTAAATGACTTGCACAGGGTTACACTGTACTAAATGTCTGAGACTGGATTTGAACTCAGATCTTCCTGACGTGGTTCTCCTATCCTCTGCACTATCTAGCAGCCCTTTCTAGCCTGAATTGATTCTGTGACAGAATTAATGCACTAAAAGTTTATAATCCTGTTAAATATCTAACAGGTGGCTGTTTACTGTTTTACTTTTATTGCATTAAAACATCTATTTGTCTTGACAAAAGATTGTTTTCTCAGTAATATTACATTTTTATTATATTTAGGTGTAAGTAGCTGTACTTGATGGAAATGTACTGATTCATGTCTGTTGCAGATTGCAGATGTGGATGATGAGTTTGCTGACCTAGTTTTAGGAGAGTTTATTGAAAATTTTGATTTGTTACCAGCTGAAAAGGTAAAATAGATCATTTAACTACTGTGATTGATTAGACTTAGCTTTATTTATGTGTGCTAATTTCTTACACTTTGCATAATATCAACAGATGTTTAAAAACCAGATTCAAAATAAATTTACTCCTTATAAACTTAAAGGGTGATGGTGGTGGTGGTGGTTGGTGGTGGTGATGATGATCTACTGTACTTTATATGCTGAATCTTTGGATATTAGAAATTGAGCTTTGGGACCATGTGAGTTCTGAGGGAAGGGAGAGTGTCTTATTCGTATTTATCTTTTATAAAAACACCTGCATGGGTCATTGTAATAGTAAATGCTAAATAAATATTTGTATAGTGAAAAAAAAGTACTAGACCTGGAATCAAGATCCCTGGGTTCTAATCCCAGCCCTAATTGCAAAGATTTGACCAGCCATGAGCTCATTTTCTTCATCTGTGTATTCAGGAGGATGATAATACTTGTACTCTCTACCCTATGGTGAGAGAAACACTTTATAAACCTGCAACTTTGAAAATACAAGTTTCATTCATTAAATACTTTACACAACTTTTGCAGCCTTTTCTCTTTCGGATTGCTTAGTTTTAAAAGATTCTAGGAAAAAAAAATCTCAGAACATAAATTTACCTCAGCAAATTAATTACTGGGTTTTCAGGCTAATGTTAAAATGATTTTTCATTTTATGGTTATTCTGAAGATTTTCGTTGCTGTTTTAAGTTGCTGTTGTTCTAAGTTAGCTGAACAAAGAGGACAGGAAGTCGTGCTGCTGGTTTCAGTCAGCTGTAATACTAAGAGATTTCATTAAACTTCCTCTTTACCCTGATTCGCCAGGTGCTTTCCATATGAGCTTGGCAACCTTAGTGTTTCTTGCTCTTAGTTTCCTGAAACTAAAAGTTATCAAGTGCCATTTTTGAAATGATAACATGTAAAATGGGGCATCAAGATGAACCCTATTAGAGCCATTGATTTAGAGCTACAAGGGACAGCGGAGGTCACCTAGGCCAGAGCTGTCGACCGTGCACCCCACAGTACTTCTGAGCCTGGCCGAACCAAATTAAAATGTACAGGGAAATATTTAACGAGATAAAAGTACAGTAAAACTTAAAGAACGTTAATATGTGGTTTTCTAAATTGATATGCACTCTGCAGAGATTGTTACAGGTGGTTTACCAGCCCTCATTTCTACTTGACACCACTGACCTAGTTCATTTGTAATTCAGAGATTGAATCAAGGTCTCCAGATGGGAAAGGATCTTCAGTTTTGATTACATGAAATTTTTCTAAATGTCACCTGTGGTGATTTTTTTCTTGTAATTTTGTAATTCTTAATATGAGTTATATTTTTTCTTTTGATTGTGGGTTTGTTGCCTTTTTCTTAAGAACATGGTATGTTTGAAAAAGATAAAAGCGAGGAGTAGTTACTTAGGTTAGGGGAAATAGAGTTCCTAGTTCTGTCCACTTACTTTGTACTTTATTTTGAGAAAGGAATTTGTTCCGTTTCATTCTTCATTGTGAAATAGAAAATCATCCCAAAGGAGGCCAGAAAATGGGCATTGCACATTGAACTGTGAATCCTCTGCATACGACTTGTTCCTTTTAATAATATACGTTAAATTTAACACATTGGACTAGTATTTCCCAGTTCGCGTGTATCCTTCTGGTTGCCTTTGAGCATTTAAAAATTTTTCATTGATCCTCTTTTCTTCTCTTTGTTGCATTTTTTTTCTATCCTCACTAAGCTGCTGTATCTCTGTCCTCTAACTGCAGCAAATGAAAACCTACCCTTGTGACAAAATCAAGCAAGACAAATTTGTATTTGCATGCACTTGTCTGGAAATGGTTCGTTTTGATAAGTGTATGAATAAATCCAAGCTAAGGCTTTCATATTTTTAAAGTGCAAACAGGTTTTTTGTGTGTATTCTTTGTAGTTATACCCTGCAATACGTAGAGTAACTACGGCTCAGAGTGCTGTCCCCGTGCTCTGTGGAAGTGCCCTGAAGAATAAAGGGGTCCAGCCCTTATTAGATGCTGTTACTATGTATCTGCCTTCTCCTGATGAGCGCAACAATGAATTTCTGTAAGTGAAAGAAAGTGAAAGTGTTTTAATTGTTTAACTTGTAAACAGAAATGAAAAATGATAGTTTATTTTTTAACTTTAGAATCATCTCATCCAGCCTTTACATTTCAAAGATAAGGAAACTAGGGGAAGGATCTGTTGGAGCAGATGGGAGGGGATGAGATCTAGGAAACATGTAAAGGAGTAATATTGCAGCAGGAAGATTAGAATGGAGGAGATAGTAGAGGTTGATGTTGGAGGGATGAGGAAAGAAGAGAAAGCTTTTGGGGAGTCCCCTTATGTTTGGGAGGGTGAAGTATGAGGCGAAGTTCTCAGTTGTTGGATGAAGTCTCAGAGTTGGTGGAGGTGATGCTGACAAGCCAGCTCATTGGTATACATGGCATAGTTGCTATAGATGCACAGGGAACTGAGTCTAGAATTCAGTTGAAAGTGTGGGCTGAGTCAAATTTGGGAAATTATCAGATTTTTAAAAATAAATTTTTCTTGATATCTTTTTGCATAGCTTTATGTTTTTATATAGCTTTACTTTCCCTGTGACCTTCTTCCTCCCCTGTCATGGAGTGTCATCTCACTTAACGAGGGTTTGTTTTTTTCATGAGAAAAAGAAGAGGAAAAAAATGATCATAGCTGATCAATATTGAAAAACATCTGTTTTACATCCGTGGGCCTTCCTCTTCTGCAAAGGAGTTGAGGGAGATGTCTTCTCTTTTCTTTTTTTGGGGCCAGACATGTTCTTTGTAATTCTTTTTTTAAATTCTAATTTATTTCTTTTTAGTTTTCAACATTCATTTCCACAAGATTTTGAGTTCCAAATTTTCTCCCCATCCCTCTCCTCCACCAACCCCAAGACAGCGTGCATTATGATTACCCCTTCCCCCAGTCTTTCCTCCCTGCTTTTATACCCCTCCCTTCTCTTTTCTCTAATCCCCTCTGTTTTCTTGGAGGACACGATAAGTTTCTCTTCTCCATTGCCCGTATCTCTTATTTCCCAGTTGCATGTCAAAACAGTTTTTGACATTTGTTTTTAAAACTTTGAGTTCCAACTTCTCTCCCTTCCTCCCCTCCTCACCCATCCACACTGAGAAGGCAAACAATTCAGTATAGGTTATACATACAAATGCAAAAGACTTCCACAAAAGTCATGTTGTGGAAGACTAACTATATTTTCCTCCATCCTATCCTGCCCCCATTTATTCTATTCTCTCTTTTGACCTTGTCCTTCCCCAAGAATGTTTACTTCTGATTACCTCCTCCTCCCATTTGCCTTCCCTTCCATCATCCCCCCCACCCTGCTTATCCCCTTCTCCCCTACTTTCCTGTAGTCCAAGACAGAGTTTCATAGCAAATTGAGTGTGCATGTTATTCCCTCCTTAAGCCACATATAATGAGAGTAAGGTTCACTTTTTCCCTCTCACCTCCCCTTTCTTTCCTTCAGTTGAAAAAGCTTTTTCTTGACTCTTTTGAGTGAGAAATAATTCGCCCTGTTCTATTTTTCCCTTTTTGCTCCCAATATAGTCCTCTCTCACCCCTAAATTTTTTTTCTAGATATCATCCCTTCCTATTTAACTCAACCTGTGCCCTCTGTCTATATGTATATAATCCCTGCAACTACCCTGGTACTGAGAAAAGTCTCAAGAGTTACAAATACAATCTTTCCATGTAGGAATGTAAATAGTTCAACTTCAGTAGGTCCGTTATGATTTCTCTTTCCTGTTTACGTTTTCATGCTTCTCTTGATTCTTGTGTTTGAAAATCAAATATTCTATTCAGCTCTGGTCTTTTCATCAAGAATGCTCAAGTTCTCTATTTCATTGAATGACCATTTTTTTCCCCTAAAGTATTATTCTCAGTTTTGCTGGGTAGGTGATTCTTGGTTTTAATCCTGTTTCCTTTGACTTCTAGAATATCATATTCCAAGCCCTTAGATCCCTTAATGTAGAAGCTGTGAGATCTTGTCTTATCCTGTTGTATTTCCACAATACTTGAATTGTTTCTTTCTCGTTGCTTGCAATATTTTCTCCTTGACCTGGGAGCTCTGGGATTTGGCCACAATATTCCTAAGCATTTTCCTTTTGGGATCTTTCACGATACGATTGGTGAATTTTTTCAGTATTTTACCCTCTGGGTCTAGAATATCAGGGCAGTTTTCCTTGGTAATTTCGGTTTTTTTTTTTTCAATATAAATTTATTTATTTAACTTTTTACATTCATTTTCACAAAATTTTGGGTTCCAAATTTTCTCCCCATTTATCCCCTTCCCCCACCCCAATACACCAAGCATTCCAATTTTCCCTATCACCAATCTGCCCTCTCTTCTATCATCCCTCCCTTCTCTTGTCCCCATCTTCTCTTTTGTCCTGTAGGGCCAGATGACTTTCTATTCCCCATTAACTGTATTTCTTATTTCCTAGTAGCAACAATAATACTAAACAGTTATTCCTAAAACTTTGAGTTCCAAATTCTCCCCATCCCTCCCTCCCCACCCATTCCCTTTGGGAAGGCAGGCAATTCAGTATGGGCCATATCTGTGTAATTTTGCAAATGACTTCGATAATAGTAATGTTGTATAAGACTAACTGTATTTCCCTCCATCCTATTCTGCCCCCCATTGTTTCTATTCTGTCTTTTGATCCTGTCCCTCCCCAAGAGTGTTGACTTCAAATTGCTCCCTCCTCCCATTGCCCTCTCTTCCATCATCCCTCCCTCCCTGCTTATCTCCTTCTCCCCCACTTTCCTGTATTGTAGGATAGGTTTTCATACCAAAATGAGTGTGCATTTTACTCCTTCCTTTAGTTGAATGTGATGAGGGTAAACTTCATGTTTTTTTCTCAGCTCTCCTCTTCTTCCCTCCACTAAAAAGTCTCCTGCTTACCTCTTGAATGAGAGATAATTCACCCCATTCCGTTTCACCGTCTTTCCTCCCACTACATTTCTCTCTCACCATTTACCTTAATTTCTTTTAAGATATGGTCCCATCCTATTCAATTCACTCTGTGCTCTCTGTCTCTGTATGTGAATGCGTGAGTGTATATGTGTGTGTGTGGATGTGTGTGTGTGGTCCCACCAACTACCCAGATACTGAAAAGTTTTAAGAGTTACAAATATTGTCTTTCCATGTAGAAATGTAAACAGTTCACCTTTGGTAAGTCCCCATGACTTCTCTTGGCTGTTTACTTTTTCATGCTTCTTCTCATTCTTGTGTTTGAAAGTCAAATTTTCTTTTCAGCTCTCGTCTTTTCATCAAGAATGCTTGAAAGTCCTCTGTTTCATTGAAAGACCATATTTTCCCCTGCAGTATTATACTCAGTTTTGCTGGGTAGGTGATTCTTGGTTTGAGTCCTAGTTCCTTTGACTTCTGGAATATCCTATTCCACGCCCTTCGATTCCTTGATGTAGAAGCTGCTAGATCTTGAGTTATCCTGATTGTATTTCCACAATACTAGAATTGTTTCTTTCTAGCTGCTTGCAATATTTTCTCCTTGACCTGGGAATTCTGGAATTTGGCCACAATGTTCCTAGGAGTTTCTCTTTTTGGATCTCTTTCAGGTGGTGATCAGTGGATTCCTTCAATACTTATTTTGCCCTCTGTTTGTAGAATATCAGGGCAGTTTTCCTTGATAATTTCATGAGAGATGATGTCTAGGCCCTTTTTTTGATCATGGCTTTCAGGTAGTCCCATAATTTTTAAATTGTCTCTCCTGGATCTATTTTCCAGGTCAGTTGTTTTTCCCATGAGATATTTCACATTCTCTTCCATTTTTTCATTCTTTTGGTTTTGTTTTGTGATTTCTTGGTTTCTCATAAAGTCATTAGCCTCCATCTGTTCCATTCTAATTTTGAAAGAACTGTTGTCTTCAGTGAGCTTTTGAACCTCTTTTTCCATTTGGCTAATTCTGCTTTTGAAAGCATTCTTCTCCTCATTGGCTTTTTGAACCTCTTTTGCCAATTGAGTGAGCCTATTTTTCAAGGTGTTATTTTCTTCAGTATTTTTTTGGCTCTCCTTTACCAAGGTATTGACCCGTTTTTCATGCTTTTCTTGCATCTCATTTCTCTTCCCAGTTTTTCCTCCACCTGTCTAACCTGATTTTCAAAATCCTTTGAGCTCTTCCATGGCCTGAGCCCACCAGACATCCACCTCGGATGTCTTGGATACAGAGGTCCCGACCTCCACATCTTTCCTTGATGGTAAGAATTGTTCCTCGTCATCAGAAATGAAAGGCAGAACATCTGTTCCCAAGAAAGTAGCTTTCTGTGGTCTTATTTTTCTTCCCTTTTCTGGGCATTTTCCAGCCAGTTACTTGACTTCTGAGATTCTTCTCCACCCCCGCCTAGTGCTTGGGGTCTGAGATTCAAATGCTGCTCCCCAGCCTCAGGGCTTTCAATGGCGAGCGTGGCTGCTATTCAATGTGAACTTAAGTTCTGGTGCTTGGGTAGGGGCAGGGCCGTCTCCCAGGCTCAGTTCTCTCAGGGGGTTTATGCAGAGACCTTCATCAGTGGAGCTCCTGGACCCCTTGGCCACCTCTACCTCTGCAGCTGCCTCTGCTGCTGCCTCCCGAGGGGGCCCGAGCCACGGAGACACCTCGCTCCCCTCTCGGCCAGCCCAGAAGTCTCTCTCACTGACCTTTAGCGCCTGCATGTGGAGGGACCTTTGTGGCCACCAGAGGTTCCGTCCCTGAAGCCTGCTCGGATCTGTTGTTCTCTCTGCCTGGCCAGGGAAGTGCAGGGCTGGGCTCTGCTGTCTGGTGCGCGATAGACCTTTGGGGTCGGTTTTTCAGGGCTCTCTGGAACGGAAATCTCCTCCCCTCCGTTGCTGCGTGGGTTCCACTGCTCCAGAATTTGTGGGGAGTTCTTTTTACAGCAAATTTATAGGCTGTGGGTTCTGGAGCTAGCATATGTGAGTCTTTCTACTCTGCCATCTTGGCTCCTCCCCCCCTCCTTGATAATTTCATGAAAGATGATGTCTAGGCTCTTGATCATGGCTTTCAGGTAATCCCATAATTTTTAAATTATCTCTCCTGGATCTGTTTTCCAGGTCAGTTGTTTTTACAATGATATATTTCCATTGTCTATTATTTTTTCATTTCTCTGGTTTTGTTTTATAATTTGTTTTATAATTTCTTGATTTTTCATAAAGTCATTAGCTTCCATCTGCTCCATTCTAATCTTTAAGGAATTTTCTTCAGTGAGCTTTTGGATCTCCTTTTCCATCTGGCCAATTCTGCTTTTTAGGATATTCTTGTCCTCATTGACTTTTTGGATCTCTTTTGTCATTTGGGTTAGTCTATTTTTTATAGTGTTATTTTCCTCAGCATTTTTTTGGGTCTCCTTTAGCAAGCAGTTGACTCGTTTTTCATAATTTTCTTGTATAGCTATCTTTTTTCTTCCCAATTTTTGCTCTACTTCTCTTATTTGATTTTCAAAATCTACTTTGAGCTCTTCCATGGCCTGAGACCAATTCATATTTTTCTTGGAAGCTTTGGATGGAGGAGCTTTGACTTTGTTGTTTTCTGTTTGCGTGTTTTGGTCTTCCTTGTCACCAAAGTAGGATTCTACAGTCTGATTCTTTTTTTCAGTTTTTGCTCATTTTCCCTGCCATTTAGTTGACTTTTGAACTCTTTGTCAAGGTAGAGCTCTGCTTCCAGTGGGGGTGGGGGTTGTACTGTCAGCCTCTCAATTCCCCCACTATCTGTGGGCCTAGAATTCCAGAAACAGTCGTTATCTCTACTCCTGCTGCTGCTGTGCCTGTTGTAGGTTCCTCCACTCCTTCCCCCTCTGCCACCCTGGGCTGAGACCACAGGCTGAGACCGCTCCACTCTCCCACACTGGTCCTACAGGCTTTTTCCATTGACCTTCCCATTTGCCCTCAGCATTTGGGGTCCTGGAGTCTGGAAACTGCCACAGGTGCAAAAGATTCAGTCTCCCCAAGGACTGCTCAGGTCCTGCCTATGCCAGTGCTTCCCACACTAGGCTGTGCCCTGGCCCCTGTGTGGCACAGCAGATACTTCCAGGCTGTCTTGGGCTGGAGATTGCTTTACTCTTGCATTATGTGGGTTCTGCTGCTCCACAATTAGTTTAGAGCCATTTTTTCTTCTAATTTGGTATTAACTGACTTCTGTTCTAACCACCCAGTAATATTTCCACACACAGTTTACCATAAAATAACTTTCATGTCTTTAGCTAATTTTCCTTTTTTGTAACATTCAGTCTTTAAACATGTGCTGAATTTTTCAAGTCCCTTTTTCTCCCCGTGGTTAAAAAAAAAACAGTTAGATTAGTAAGAGCGGGGTGATGTTGAGGAGCAGGGCATGAAGCATATTCGTCATTTACCCACCAGCTCCAAGCCTGTGTCGACACTGGAATCTCTTTACACTCTGCGGTTTCCAGGAGGGCTTTCAGCAATTCCTGTGTCCCATCACTTTGGGTAGAGGGGAAGGACAGAGTGGGGCTAAGAGCTGAACAGAGTTGCTTCAAGACTAGGGAACTTGTGGATTGGATTCTGGGTTTCTCAAACTGTATGGTAATAATAAGGGGACATGTTAGTAGCAGTCATTCCCATGACCTGTGGTGCAAATCACCTTTGTCTTATTCTTACCCCAAAGAAGGGAAATTTTAAGTCCCCAGCATTTAAGGCATTACCTAGCATGTAGTGGGCACTTAATCAACGCTACTGACCAACTGAAGTAGGCTGTGTAGTACAGGACCAAAGATAATTGCTTACTGTTTTAAACCAGGGATGGGGAACCTGGCCTCGAGGCCACGTTTGGCCTTCTAGGTCCTTGGGTGCAGCCTTTTGACTGAGTCTGAGTTTTACAGAACAAATCCTTGTTCTGTGAGATTGGGATTCAGTCAAAGGACTGCACTTGAGCTAGGCCATAATTTGGCCTCAAGGCCATAGGTTTCCCACCCCTGTTTTAGGCATTCTTTAGGACATGTGTGAGCTGGTAAGGGATAGGAATAATAAATGTGGCGCTACCCATGAAATACCTAAATGCTTCCAGTGCGATTCAGTGGAAGGAGCCCCAGCTGGAGTAGAAGGACCTGTGTTCAAATTTTACTCCTCATGTCACCTTTGGCAAGTTGCTTCACCACCTTGGCCTCCCTCCATTTCCTTATCTGAAAATAAAGGAATTGAGCTCGATGCCTCTGGGATCCCATCCCACCCTTTGTAAATAGTGGAGGAGTCTTATATTTGGAAATAAGTCACAAAGAATCTGTGAGCATATTAGGGAGAACAGCAGTGAGGAGTGCTCTTTGTTACATGAAACAGGAAGTCTTTGGTTGCCATGATGAATAAAATAGGGGAGATAATGGTGCAAATTGGAGAATATTTGTAAAATCTAACTGTCAGAAAAAAGTTTCAAGTCTGGGATTATATGATCTACTTACTATCTCTATTTTATAGGCAGTGGTATAAAGATGACTTGTGTGCCTTGGCATTTAAAGTTCTCCATGACAAACAACGTGGACCTCTAGTTTTCATGCGCATTTATTCTGGTACGATGAAACCCCAATCAGCAGTCCATAACATTAATGGAAACTACACGTGAGTAAAATCTGATTGTTTTCTAAAACAATTTCTAATTTCCTTAAGAGTATAGCACTAACACAAATCATTTATTTGCAGAGAGAGAATAAGCCGCTTACTATTGCCTTTTGCTGACCAGCATATAGAAATTCCTTCTCTGACAGCAGGCAATATTGCACTAACTGTTGGACTTAAACAGGTAAGTAAATGACCAGTTTCTCTCAAAAAAAAATTAACTTCCTACAATGACAATGTAAATGTTTGATAAATAATCTTTAGCATGAGTTTATATAAAACATTAAAGGCCATATATTGTTTTTCATTATTAAATTTTAGTTTCTAAAATTAAAATACTGTTGAGCTATATTTTAAATAAAATTTGGGGTGAAGTTGAAACTAAGGATACATAAGAACAAATTCACACATCATTATTTCATCTTTGTGCTAAGTTCTTTAAGATATTTCCAAGTAAAGCTAAATTTTAAAAGATTATATAATTATCTTTTTAACTTCATCAGTAAGAGTGTTCTAGCTGAAAAACTGTTTTGGATAACAGACAATAAATATTTGCATCATATATAAATGACCAGTTTTCATTTATTTCACTAAAATAGTACTTCCCTCCCCCTACCTCCCCTTAATGTTATTAATTGATTTCAAAAAAAAAAAAGTTCGCATTAGAAGGCACCTCCATGGTAGCCTTTCTCCGGGTCATTTTGATTCTGTGTAATGGCTGCAGTTTGTGGCACGAACGTATGTGTAGTCTTGGATGAACCTTCTTCTGGAAGGACTGTATAAAATAAATGCAAATAAGAGTCTAGGCTTTGAAATAGAAAATTGGGTAAAAGCTGTTCTGTGTACAACATTAACTCTTCCTGTAGATTCTGGAGGCTGAAAGAAATAATTCTCTGTAATAAAAACAGTCAAGTGTTACTAAAATTTTTATTTAAAAATGTGCTGAACATGAATTCTGACCCCATTCTATTCCATTTCCTTTTTTCTCTGTACCATTATTCATTACCTTTGCTCATAGTCACGGAGTCTTTCTGCCACATAGCCAAGCAGTTCTGTCTCCCTTTCTGTCATCTTTCTTAATCCATTTTCTCTTAATCCATTTCTTATCCTTCTTTCTTATCCTCCTTTCTATTCTTACCACCCCCCCCAACTGCCACCACTCTAATTTGTGCCCTTATTACCTTTGTTCTAAATTTTTACAGTAGTTTTTCATCCTTTTAAGTTGACTTCCTACATCCACCCCTCCCCCCATCCCCTTTCTTTTATCCATCCTATACACGGGGGTCAGATTAATCTTTCTGGTGGACAGAGCTCTTCATTTTGCCCAGAATCCTTGTCCCTAAAGCATGTCTTGCATATTTGCTGTTTTTACAATCTCTTTTTAATAAATGATTTATTTATTTTTCAATTCTCAACATTCACTTCACATAAATTTGAATTCACAGTTTTCTCTCCATCTCTCCCCACCCCCCACCCCAGGACAGCATGCACCCCATCCACCCCTTCCTCCAGTCTCTCCTCCCTTCTATTACCCACCCTTCTTCCATCCCCCTTCCTCCCTATTTTCCTGTAAGGCAGAATAGATTTCTATACTCCATTGCCTGTATAGCTTAATTTCCAGTTGCATGCTAAAACAATTTTTAACATTCTTTCTTAAAGCTTTGAGTTCCATATTCTCTCCTTCCCTCTTCACCCACCCTCATTGAGAAAACAATCAATTTAGTATAGGTTATGTATGTGTGACAATGCAAATCACTTCCATAATAATTATGTTGTAAAAGACTAACCACATTTCCCTCTCCTATCCTGCTCTTCATTTACTCTATTCTCTCCCCTGACCTGTCCTCCCACAATAATGTTTGCTTCTGATTATCACTTTTCCCAATTTTCTGTCCCTTGTGTTACCTTCCCTCTCCTATCCCCTTCCCTCTGCCTTCCTGCAGGGTAAAATAGATTTCCATATCCAATGGAGTGTGTGTTATTACCTCCCTAAGCCAGATCCCATCAGAGTAAGGCCCAATTATTTCCTTTCATTTCCCTCCTCTTCCCTTTCATTGTAAAAGCCCTTTCTTCCCTCTTTTATGTGAGATGATTTGCTACATTCTACCTCTCCCTTTCTCTTACTCCTAGTACGTTCCATTCAACAGTAAATTTTGGTTTTTTTAGGTATTCTCCTTTCATATTCAGCTCACCCTGTGCCATCTATCTATGTATCTATCTACATACATACACATATACACCCATGTATATGTATGCTCCCTCTCACTTCCCTAGTACTGAAAAAGGTCTCATGAATTGCATGTGAACATCTTTCCATATAGGAATGTAAACAGTTTAACTTTAATGAATTCTTTAAGACTTTTCTTTCCTGTTTATCTTCTCATGTTTCTCTGGATTCTTGTATTTGAAGGTCACGTTTTCTCTTCAGCTCTGAGCTTTTCAACAAGAATGCTTGAAAATCCTCTATTTCATGGAAATTCCATTTTTTTTCTCCCGAAGTATTATACTCAGTTTTACTGGGTAGGTGACTCTTGATTTTAATCCTATCTTCATCATATTCCAAGCCCTTCAATCCCTTAACGTAAAAGCTTCTAGTTCTTGTGTGTTATCCGGATTGTATTTCCAAAACAGTACTCGAATTGTTTCTTTCTAGCTGCTTGCAATATTTTCTCCTTGACCTGGGGACTCTGGAATTTGGCTGCAGTATTCTGGAGTTTCTTTTTTCAGATCTCTTTCAGGGGGTGATCTGTGGATTCTTTCAGTATTTATTTCGCCTTCTGGTTCTAGAATATCAGGGCAGTTTTCCTTGATAATTTCGTGAAAGATGATGTCTAGACTCTTTTTTGATCATGGCTTTCAGATAGTCCCATAATTTTTAAATTTTCTCTCCTGGATCTATTTTCCAGGTCAGTTGTTTTTCCAATGAGATATCTCACATTGTCTTCTGTTTTTTGATTCTTCTGGTTTTGTTTTGTAATTTCTTGGTTTCTCATAAAGTCATTGGCTTCCATCTGCTTCATTCTAATTTTTAAAGAACTATTTTCTTCAGTGAGCTTTTGAACCTCCTTTTCCACTTGGCTAATTCTGCTTTTTAAAGCATTCTTCTCCTCATTGACTTTTTGGACCTCTTTTGCCATTTGGGTTAGTCTGTTTTTAAAGGTGTTATATTCTTTATCATTTTTTTGGGTCTCCTTAGCAAGCTCTGACTCACTGTTCATGATTTTCTTGCATCTCTATATTTCTCTTCCCAATTTTTCCTCCACCTCTCTTACTTGATTTTCAAAATCTTTTTTGAGCTCTTCCATGGCCTGAGACCATTGTATATTTATTTTGGAGATTTTGGAAGCCTTGACATCCTCTGATGGTATGCATTGTTCTTCGTCGTCGGAAAGAATGGAAGAAAATACCTGTTCACCAAGAAAGTAACCTTCTCTGGTCCTATTTTTTTCCCTTTTTTGGGCATTTTCCCAGCCAGTTAACTTTACCTTTGAGTTCTTTGTCACGTGGAGGCTATACTACCCCAGGCTTCAGAAGTTTTGTGCAGCTGTTCTCTGAGATATCTTGAGGGAACCTGTAAGTTCTCAGTTCCTCCAGTGTGGCATAATCAAGGGAGAGAAGTTTGCTCCTCTCTTGGCCTGTGCTCTGGTCTGTGAGCAACCACAAGCACTTTTTTCTGCCCTGGAAGTACAAGTAGGATTCCCTCTCCACAGCCACCACCAGCTCTGCCACTCCAGTGCTCCTCTGTACTCTAGGACTGCCACCAAGAAATGAGACCCAGATTAGTTGCTTAGTTCCCCCAGGGTCTTTAAGACCAGTGGCTTGAAAAGTTTGTTTTTACAGTTCTAACTAGATTACAGACTCTTGGAGTGCATGGACCAAGTGTTAATAAGTATTTGTTGAATGGTTAAATATTAAACTGTGTAATCCTATGCACTTATTAAGTGCTGAAATATAATGTGCCAGCTGCTAGGACTGGCACAAAAGTAAATAAGATGCTGTCACTTAGGATGTTCTCCCAATGATTTAATGGACAAGAACCCCTAATAATTCTCTAGGAAAGAGTTTGTAGAATTACAGACCTTTATTGGGAAATTCTGGTCAACTTTGAAAAGAAAATATCCCTGTTTCAAAGATCGTAAGGGTATTACTACCACCAGAGGCTGTTTCTCCTCTGCTGTAGTATTAGGTTTTTACAAATTTATAAGCAAATAAAATATTTAAATGACATATCTACAGATGGATTTTTCAAATATATGTAAATAACTTTTATAAATATAAGCATGAACATAAGTTAAAAGAGCACAACAGCTTAGTCATCTATCTACTAGAATTCTGGTTAACAGAATTTTTTTATTGACTCCAATACTAACTTATCTAGGAAACATATTTCTTAATCAGTGGCCTACCTGATTACCTTCTACATAGTAAGTAACTAAGATATGTTTATTGAATTTAATTGAAGAATTTGGGACTTAGGTTTCCTTTATTTTCATTATGAGAATTTTACTGAATCTGATGTTTTATTTATTCTCACAACTTTCATAATTGTAAGAGAGAAGGTTGACCATAGTCTTGCACTTGTGTACTCTTAGACAAATATCATTAAACATTGTTGAGATATTTCATTCAACAGAATAGGCATATTAGAGTTATTTAAATTTTGATATTCCATTCTCATGATTTAAAAAAAAAATCCTAGAGTAGAAATATTTCCTGACAGAAAAAGTGCATTACTTAGAAGAGACAATATGGTAATAGAATGGAAAGAGACTGGACTGTGAGGCTAAATTCTTGTCTCATCTCTGGCATTAACTTGCTTTGTGACCTTAGATAAATTACTTAATCTGTTTGGACCTCCGTTTCCCAATACATAAAATGAAGAGATAGAATATGATGAACTCCAAGGCCTTTCCAGCCACAATACATTATTATGTTTGACTTGTCTGGATAGAAAAGGGTATATCATGGCACATTTGATTTGTAGGCAGTTTTTGTGCATGTTTCCTCTGATGTGTGCCTTTAAATGTTCATCTAATTAGAACCCCACATAAACATTTTGGATAAAATCTTATTCCTGAATCCTAACCCTTTGATATTTACTTTGTGTGCATGTTGTTTCTCCCTGGTAGAATATAAGCTCTTTAAGGGCAAGGACTTGGTCATTTTTTGTCTTCTTGTCTACAGTGCCTGACACAGGTGTTTAATAAACACCTAAACAGAATTGCACCAGCTTCACTACACAGAGAGATGTATTAAAAATTTACAGGTCTTTCGTTTCTGATGTTGCAGGATGTCCCAAGGCATTTACTCTTTTTCCTTGTTTCTTTTTCATGTAAGTCAAGTCTTTGCTGGCCTTACTAAAATAAGGAAAAAATTTCAAGCACAAGACAGTTTACCCTTATTTGATACAACTTTGGTCTTCCCTGATGCTGTCCAAACCAGTATTAGTGGATGTACTTGATCTTATAAGAAAACATACCTTTCACTTTTGTTACTACCCATTGAGTCTCTATCCTTGTCTAGCTCCTGGAAATAAAAGCTACCTATGTGACTGCTCCCAGGGAGTTAGATCTGTCCACAGATTGCCTGTCCACAAGAGAGCCCACAAATATTAGGAGTTATGCAGTTTTATATTGAATTAGACTAAAGAAGCTGGAGCCCTTTGCCAATGTGCTAGCTGAGAATATACTTTGAACAGTTATGATTAGGTCAAATGAAACTCAATACAGAAGTTAGTAGAATTCTTTTAAAATCAGACTGTACTCATTGATGAATGAATGTTCATTGATCACTCTGGTTATATGTGTCTGCATGTTGTTCCTTCCCCTCCTCTAGGTGAAGGAGCCTGATCTAATAACCTACTTCACTAAGTCTTGCTGCGCGATATTTTGGTTGTTTTGCAGACCTCCACTGGGGATACCATTGTTTCATCTAAGGCCTCAGCATTAGCTGCAGCCCATAGAGCTGGAAGAAATGAAGGAAAAATACACAGAAAAAACATGGAAACAGGGAACCTTTTGTTGGCAGGGGTAGAGATTCCAGAACCTGTCTTTTTTTGTACCATAGAACCCCCTTCGGTAGCCAAACAGCCAGGTATGGATGCAATTGTGGCTATAATTTGCTCTGATGATTAATGTGAAACACTGGGTATTCCATATGTAGGTTTAGATATGATGTGGCTTTAAATGTTTTCAGGTATAAAACAAATTTGATTCTCAAATTTCTTGGAATTAGTCTTATTTAAACTTGGTCAACTGTTGGCCAATTTGATTATTTTGTATTGTGTGTTTAAAATCATTTCTTCCATTATTACTGATTTCTTTATTTTTGCTTATGTGTGGCATTCTCTGTAGGGTGTTGGGCAGATGCCAAGACTTCTCTCCAGAGATAATGGTCTGGCCATTCACACAGCCCAGTTCATTTTTCTGACTATTTAAGAGGTTATGAAGATCCTGCTGGTCTCATCGCAGGTTGGGCTGTAGTTGCCTTGTTAGTCCTTCAACAGAATATAGTGCAAAATATTTTTGTGGGGTAACAAACGCACCATGATTTGTCATTAGAACAAAGCTTTAGTAAATATTGATGATGAAAATAATATGTGGCATGTGTGTAGTTCTTTCAAGTGTACAAGGAGCATTGTATGTATTATCTTATTTGAACTTCTTAAGAACCTTATTAGATACCATAATTTCACGACCTTTAATAATACAATTTAGCAGGATTTGCTTGATTCCAAATGCTATTTTACAGCCTGGATACATATTCCCATTATGCAACATATTTTCTTTATAAATGTTCATTTTTTTTTTGGTATAGTCCCATTAGAGTATAAATTTTCTGAGGGCAAGGGCTATGTTTATTTAACTTTATATCATCTGCAGCAGCTAGCACAGATCGTAGATCATTAGAACTGAAAAAAATCTTAGAGATCAACTTGTCCAGTCTATTGTTTTTTTTTTTTTTTAATAATAGTATCCATGTGTGTCGTCTTTTGGAATAATCACACTAAGTGGCTGTACATTTACTCTGATTACACTACCACTGCTCAGAATATTTTAGAAACTTATTTTTAATAGAACTATGTAAAAAACTAGTTTATAAACCATATGAATCAGTCTTAGTAGTTTAAATAATCTCACCTTTTTTTAATTTTTTCCTCTAGCTAGTGGGACCAGATTCTAAGTTACACAGTATCTTGCAGATGAATAGGTACTTGAATTTTTAAAAATACTTTACTGAAATGTCATAAAATTAGATACTTAAAATATAGCATAGAGTTCAGGTCAGTAACCATTAATGAAGGTCCTATTAAATGCAAGGCAATGGGCTGGTTTTTAAGGAAGATACATAGAAGCCTTTAATTTTTGCATCATGAAGGAACCACTTAAAAGAGTAACTGATGAGGTTGCATTAGCTCTTTGTTAGTTTTACATCTTTGTACTTGAAACACATTGTATGACAAAGGACACAAACATTTTCTTTTTAAAGTGGAGGGTATTTCTTTTTGATTCCTTTGAAATGTAGCATCAGTTCATTGTTGTAGGCATATTTGGTACAAATGGTCTGTATCCCTCAACTACCATCTCTTTCTATTTTATCTTCATTCTCTTTTACTTTTTGACTGAATCTTTATTTGATTCATCTTTTACATTTTTTTGCATGTGTATCTGTCTTGAGTTGATTACTTTTGTAAGTATCTCACAAAATGTTAACATTTTTATCTATCTGTACGTAGAACTGGATCGAGCATTGAACTGCCTTCAGCGTGAAGATCCCAGTTTAAAAGTACGACTGGATCCTGACTCTGGACAAGTAAGCATGTTTCTACTTTTTAAATAAATGATAATTTACAATGATGTTTGTTATAAAAAAGATATATAAAGCGTATTATGGCTCTGCTGCTTACGTTGTAAATTTCTGCTTAGTATGTTTCTTGGTTAGGTATTGGAGGGTAAACACTCAGCAGCCTTAGAATACAGTGTTATGTACTCAGAAGTAGTTTTTTTTAGATAAGCTTATCTGTGGGTGGACCCTCCATTTGTGGGATAATTCAGAAGTGTGTATTCTATTCTTTTGTCCTAACAAATACTGGTAGACAGTATCCACAATTGTTGGACCAGTTCACAACTCCACCAACAATGCATTAATGTCCCAATTTTTCCACAATTTCCCCCCCAACATTTATCATTTCCCTTTCTGTCATGTTAGCCAACTGGAAGGAGTTTTTAAAAAGACCTCTCAGTTATCTGTTCTCAGATCACAAGGCTCTCAAGTTTCATTCTCTGGTTTACATGCTCACAAGATTAGAACCAGAAAACTAGAAATCTGTTGGAAGCAAGCAGAGTTACATCAATGAGAAGGGAAGTCACCAGCCTGACAAAGAGAGAAGTAGCCAATGAAGCTCAAAAGTCAAGCCAGAACCCTGATACATAAATATACATGCTGTGCTATGAATGACCTGATTCAACAAGCATTTTCATCTAGGAAAGGTTAAATTATATCTGATGTCTTCAGTTTTAAAAAAGCAATGTCATATGTAATGTATTTTAGGAAGCATTTCTTCATGAATAATTAATATGTTGGCACTTGAAGGGAGTGAACTTCGATTAAGTATTCTAATCAGAGCACCTCCAAATGGGTGTGTGTGTGTCTGTCTGTCTGTCTGTGCATGTGTGTGTGTGTGTCAGGGAAGTTGTTTCTAATGAGTAATGGGTGTTCATTTCTGAAAGCAGTAGATTGTCCACAGTGAGGCTGCCAGGATGGTGAAGATCTTCATTTTCATGCCATATGTAACTTGTTTAAATAAGAGAATCCCCAGTTTGAATGAAGTAGAGATTTGGCCTGGAGGTGGAACTCATGATAGTTATCTTCAAGGATTTGAAAGGCTGTCTGGCTAGATGCTGCAGAGGGGGAATTTGCAACTCAGTATCAATAAGTGTTAAAAGCCACCCAGAAGTGCCTGGGAAGGCAGTGGGTTCCCCTTCCCTATTGGATCTTAGAGCAAAGGATGTATATACACTAGTCACATGTTGTAGAGAGGATTCTTAGTTATAGGTTGGACTAGATGGCCTCTGAGGTTCCTTTCAAATCTTAAATTCTGTGCTTTTGAGTGGAAGTCACATATTTAATATTTCTTAATGTTAGGTATGTGCATGTATCTGTGTATATGTGATGTATATATGATACAGATGCATGACTATAAATAAATGATTTTTTTAAGCACATCATAACTTTTACTCTGTATTGTTGTGAATAAAGGATTTATACCTTCACATGCTAAGGAAGTCTCAGCCATATAAGTCATAATAGCAGTGGTAATAACAACCACAGCATTTCTCCAACTGTTGACTTTTAAAATAATCACATTGTGAGGCTACACCCTTATTCTAATGATGCTGTCATTGCTTAAAATGTTTTAGAAACTCCTGTTACGGAATTGTCTGTTTACAAGCTAAGTGAATAAATCTTACTCATTTACAGTCACAGGTTGTTCTTGTTTTCTAAACCAAAATGGGCTTGCTCAGCTGGATCACTCACCTCATTTAACAGATATGTCTCCAAACAAAAATTGGTCACCCTCCACAGCTGAATAGTCACCATTCATTTGAATAGGATATTAAAAAGAATAAGCTGTGAACTCTGAAGGTAATTCCAGACTGGAGTTCCAGAAATGTTTTAAGCAGTGATAGTACATTGGAGGAGCATCCCAAGGCTGCTTGTCTGAAAGGAATAACATCACTTCTGTTTTGGGGCTTTGTTTTTGTTGCTTATTTTTTAAAGAATAATCATACCTCATTATAAACTTTCTCTTAATTATTTTCTTTACCATTTGGTATGTACCTTCGTTTCCTTTGGATTTCATAATTTTCATGAGTTTTCTAATTGGGAGACATTGTATTGTAGCGAAAAGTGCACTGGCCTTTGAAGTTATCCAATACGTTTGTGACCTTGAGCAGGCTGTGCAATTTCTCTGAGCCACAGTTTCCTCATTAGTAAAATGAGGTTAATATCATACCTACCTTTTGTTATTGTGGTTCAGTCGTGTCTGACTCTTCCTGGCCCCATTTGGGATCTTCTTGGTGAAGAGAGATACTGAAGTGATTTGCCATTTCCTTCTCTAGCTCGCTTTACAGATGAGGAAACTGAAACAAATGGGGCTAAGTGACTTGCCCTGGGTCACCCAGCTAGTAAGTGTCTGGAGCTAGATTTGAACTCAGGAAGATGAAGTCGACCTTACTTCAGGCGTATCACTCTGTCCTTTGGGCCCCCTCACTGCCTTGCCTAGCCGAGTTGTTGTAAGGAAAGCATTTTGTAAACTATAAAGCTCTGTGTATATGAGTAAGGGAAGAAGCAGTGATTGCATCAGCTTGTGGGAACTCACTGCTGTCCCAGCATAGATCTCACCTGAGTAACTACATCCCAGGGAGTCACCTGAGGCACACACAGCTTAAGTGGCTTGCCCAGCATCACACCTGCTAGTAGGTGTCTATCGGAGAAGAAAATTGAAGCTACCAGCGTTCCTGTTAAAGATCTTTTCAACTTTACTTGGAAGAAATATATACCCAGTTCTCATTGTTATTTTCCAAGTTCTTGAAATGTTCTTTTCAATTCTGTCTTATTTTCAAAATCCTTGCTGCCGTATTCAAAAGTAAATACCGCTCATGAATGGTATTATAAATATCCCTGTCCTGGTATGCTTTTTCTAAATATTTCCCTCAGTTTGGATAGTGCAATGGAAGAAGCTAAATCATTCCATCAGTAGTGTAACAGTCATTAGCCTATGTTTTCATTGGGGTTTTTTCCTTCCTCTATTCACCAGACTGTTCTCTGTGGCATGGGGGAGCTGCACATTGAAATCATTAATGACCGCATCAAGAGGGAGTATGGAGTCGAGACCTTTCTTGGTCCTCTGCAAGTAGCATATAGAGAAACTATCCTCAACCCTGGCCACGCCACAGGTACAAAAAACCCATGATGCATGGGATCTTGTGTTTCTAGGAATGATGTCCAGATTATTTAATTCAGTTTTATCAAGAACATACATTTCAGCCCTATGTTACTCTAGTTAGTAGGTCAAAAAAAAAAATCCTGTTTCCCAACTACAGACCATACCTAAGCTAGCAAGCCAATAGAAGCTTGTAGGTGGTCAAGTTTCAGAAAGCAGGCAACAGCTTCTTGGGGGTGGCTTACGTACTATTCGTGGGACATTTCAGCGGTTATGTGTGCTATCCTTTTGTTCTAACAGATGCTGGTGCAGCATGTTTTTGTACAAGAGACAATATCAATATTGATTCAAGGAATATTAAATGACTGCTTTTATAAAATGATACCTTCCCTTAGGATATACTTGTTCACTGTTTAGTATACATTTGCTCTGTTTGGTTGATAGATACATTGGATAGAACTTTAGGAGAGAAAAGACATTTAGTGACTGTGGAACTGGAAGTGAGACCATGTGCAAGAGAAAAATCTGAAGTAGTCCCTGTTATTGAGTATGCTGAAAATATCAGGGAGGAACTTCTACAAGAATTTCAAGAGGCCATCGAAAATGGAATTCATAGTGCATACCTGCAAGGTAGAGTGTGTGTGTAGACATTAGCATCTCTCTTACCATTCTCCTCTCTCTCTCTCCCTCTCTCTCCTTCTCCCTCTCTCGTTTCCCACATCTCCACACCCCTCCCCCCGCCTCATTGGAACTAATTTCCACTATAGTATTCATTTCGACTTACTTCTCACTTCCCAAGGACATGAAATAGCACATCTAAAAGGCTAAAGTATTTGTTTTTCCCTGTCCAGGACCATTGCTTGGATTCCCAATTCAGGATGTTGCAGTTACTCTGCGTTCATTGACACTTTACCCTGGCACCTCTACAACTATGGTTTCTGCCTGTGTCTCCCGTTGTGTGCAAAAGGTAAAAAATACTGTCCTTGGTGCTTGAGGGTGGCCTTACTCAGTGTTACTATTATTCAGGCACTGGCCCATCCATCTTCAAAGATAATAAGATTTTCTTTTCACATGAAGCACCTCAAAGTTTTAACATCATTGGTGCTACTGTGGGATTTCATTGAATCTTTTTTTCTTTTTCATTTCACTTTCATTTGCACACTAGTGTTCCATTTACTTCTGGCCATAAGCTTTTGTTGGGGGTATCTTTTTTTTTCCCCACCTGCTCTTCCGGTTTAGGAATAATTTGTTCCTTTTCAGTAAGTATCATCTCAGTACTGCAAGGGATGCTCATGTGTGAAGGACACTGGCACATTTTGGACATGCTTGGTGTTTACTTGGACATGCTCAGTGACAAGGGAATCCACATCCAAACCCTTAAGTTCCATATTACCATCTGCATTTGTAAGCATATGCAGCAAGAACTCAGCACTCTTTTTGGGTCAGTGACCCTGTGTCCAACCCTATTGCTCAGTCTGGGCATTCCTGCCAACTCCACTATGTATCAGCAGAAGGAAACACGTTTCTTCAGTGTGACATCTTTCAAATACTTGCTATCATGCCCTTGATAGGCTGTTTTATGCGTGTTCTTGAAGTGGACCTATAGTTTTAAACCCCTTGACTTAGGATTTTGTGGAGTTCTCTGGATCAAGAGAGCACGTCCCCATTTTAAATGATTGCCCAGGATGGCTCAAGGGCAGAAGAGCTAAAAAGTAAAGAGTCATGATGGATGCAGTAAAGCAGATATAATAGGATGTTTTATCCAATTGTAATTCAACTATAGCCTGGTTCCAACATGGCAAACACAGGTATTGGACATTCTTGCAGAGATTTAGGGCAGACTGGTAGGATTGAGAAGGCGCTGATCACGCTTCAGCATGTCCTAAGGTAATCCCTAGTCTGAAAGACCTTTTAGAGATCCAACTGGGGCTAGGTCACTGCTGCCTGTTCTTCCATCTTGTCCTTGAGTCTCACTGTTGAGCTAGATTCACTGTTTGAGGGTTTCCTTCCTTTAAAAGAGGTAGACCCTTCATTTAAAAGTTGGAAGATTTATTTTAATAACTGAATGGGGAGGGTCACTTAAAAGATCACTTATACAATGAAAACTTTTTTACATGTATCTTCAGTTTCTGTTCTTGAAAAAATTTTTATTTAAGAAAACAACTTACATTGGTCTAGCTTTCAAGCCAGAGGATTATATTCTACAGTTGAACAGTGCTTCTGATTCTTGAGTAAGTGAATTTCTACTTATAACCAGCAAAATATTTGAGAAAAAATTGCCTTCAGAGGCATAGGAATATAGAATGTTAAAGCTGGAAATATTCTTAGAGAGACCATCTAGTCTAACACCTTCATGTTACAGAAGGGAAATTTGACATCTACAGAGAGGAAGTAACATTTCTAAGTTTTTACAGATAGTTGTATGGCTAGATCTAGAACCCAGTTATAAGAGACTAGATACCAGTGCTGGGGATGGTTGTTTTAAATTATGTCGTAACAACCTCTCATGGCCTAGCTCAGTAGAAGCATTAGTGAATGTTTCATTGCTACCACATTAGGTGAATAATAATTACCACCTGCTTTCTAATTCCTTGTGTACAAGCCAGTTTAAGTTAAAATCCATATGGTGGTTTTAGTTTCCTTTGTATTACACTCAGTACTTAGCAGAGTTGGGTGGTTGGGTGTCATCAGAAGACATGTGTCATCAGCTAATTCTCCATAGAAGATCACCTACCAGAAATGTTTTACCTCTCCTCTTAACCTGGATACCTTCTGTTAGACATAAACACTGACTCAGAATATCAAGAGAATTATTGTTTTTATTGTTGTATTGTTTTGTTTTTGAGACTGGGTTTCCTTATCTCACTCAGACTGGAAGGGCATCAGCCACTCACTGGCCCAGTCCCAGTGCTGATTGGCAGAGAGTTCACCCTGCTCTGTTTTTCTCACCTGAGACGGCTCACCCCTCTGCTCCTCAGGGCCACCATGTTGGAAACTGTAGGCTTTCATCCTTCTGCATCTCAGATCTCCCAAATTCATGGGATCTTCCAGCCTCAGGCTCCTCATCAGCAGGGACTGTTGGTGTTTACCACTAAGCCCAGTGAACTTTTGTTTTCTTTTGGTTTTTGGACCCCTTTTGCTTATCAGAGAAAGAATTAGATGACTTGGTGTTAAGAAGGAACCTACTCTGTATTTAAAGGGTTTCTGTTTGCAAACCAACCTGTGCTGAAGCCTGGTGTGCTCACTCTGACTATAAAGCTCTGGATACGTTCTGCAAGGAGGCCCCCTCCTAGCTCACCAGCTCAGTCGATGTGAAGATGAGAAGTTATCTTCAGTGCTTGTTTGGGACCCAAAGGAAAACTGAATTCTTGCCAGTGAGTTTTACCCAGTTACCTTCAACTTCTTCTTTGTCCTGCTGTGTCTCTCCAGATAATCCCAGATCTGCTGCCACCTTCCATGCTTCATTTTTCATGTAGTCTCTTAGCCTCTTCAGAACCCTGGCATTGTTTCAGGAAGTTCTGTAGCTGGGTAACCATGGTAGGATTTATTTGCAAATAAGAATAGTTTTCACTCCCTTGAGCCTTTATTCTATTTCAGCGCTCTGTTTTCTTCCATGTCTAAAAGCCAGGCCTCTGATTGTGTGGACAGCTATAACAGATCCAGTTATCAGAGTCTTCCTAGTGAATCGAGGTCTTCAGTTGACCCTATGAAAGGAGAAAGATGAGTCTGGAAAATTTCTGATTTCTCTGTGCCTTAGTTTTGTCATTTGTAAAGTAGGAATGCCGTGTTCTTTTTCATTAAGATGTGGGGATGAAATACAATAATGTATGAAAATACCTTTTATATTTTGAAGAAAGGTGTCAATCAGCGTTTATTGTGCATGGTAAGCAAAGTATTTCCTGTTATTTGTGGGCAACTGTCATGGGCTGTCTCGCCTGTGAAGAGGTTCATGTTTACATACGCATTTCTTTTGTTATCATGTGGATACATTAGTGAAGAAGCACTATTTAGTTTTGTATAAATTTTATGCTTTTAAGAATTTTATATCATTGGAAGGCTGTCATATATTTATTCTTAGGCTCTAAAGAAAGCTGACAAGCAAGTTCTAGAACCTCTGATGAACCTGGAAGTTACAGTGACTGGAGACTATCTCAGTTGTGTGCTCGCTGATCTTGCACAGAGAAGAGGCAGCATTCAGGAGATTCAGAGTCGCCAGGATAGCAGAGTTGTTGTTGGATCAGTTCCCTTAGCTGAGATGATGGTATGGGCTATTTTACTCTTGGAAATTTCATGTACTTTGGGTGTCATTTACCTAATGGATGTGTAAATGTGTATGAACTGAACCAGAAAATCTGTACTGAGAGGAAAGGTCAGGGTCTTTACTAAGAGAAAGTATATGAGTTTCAGCAACCAGGAAGTCATGGTGTAATCTGGTTTTTCCATGATGGAGAAATTCATAGATTTGACAATGGGGAAGCAACTGTCAGTCCCCATCTGAATTATAAAGAAAGCAAAATACTAATCTCCACTTTACTGCAAAAATATCTCAAAAGTGAAAGGTGAACTCTAATTCAGTGAACTCCAAGCTGTTTATAGGATCACAAATTTAAAGCAAGAAATAATCTTTAAGGTCATCAGCAAACAATTTTTAGTGTCCACCAAGTGCCAGGTACAGTGCCCCAGGGAGTGGGGACAGAGACAAAAGGGAAAACTGTTCCTGCCTCAAGGAGTTTACAGACTAGCTTATGGGGGGACAACAGGTACATGTCTGAGCATATACAAAATTGATACAAAGTGACTTGGGGGAAAACTAGCAGTTGGGAGGGCATGGGGATTAGGAAAGACCTCCTATGGAAAGTGGTTCTTAAGGCAAACTATGCAGGAAAATAGGAATTCTGAGAGATGAAGGTAAGGAAGGAGTATGTTCAGGCCAGGGAGGACAGCCAGTACAGAGGCACAGATAAGAGGTGGGGTGCTGCGTATTGGGAACAAGGAGGACGGTGTGACTGCACTGCAGTGTGCAAAGAGGGGAGTAATAACCTGGCTGGAAAGGTAGATTGGGGGTCAGGCTGGGAGGAGCTTGAAGTGACTCTTGTTCTATTTGAAGTATTAACTGAACTGTTCTGTACTCTTCTCTACAACTGAATGGGTTTATTAGGATCTAGCTATCATGATTTTAAAAAAATCATCACTTGGTAAATACTATTAAAAAGAAAACAAGAAAATCCCCTGGCAAGGCCATCAGAGGCCCTGGGCAGGCACAGAGCAGATTAATCATCAGGATAGTGGGGAAACCTGAACAGTACTAAAATTAGTATGTATTCTTTATTAAAAGATGGCATGGTCTGGACCAGTAGTGACATACTCAAAGGGAAACGAATCTCAGCTGTGACATACTGATTGACTAAGAAAACCATAAGCTAACATTATCTGTGTTGCGTTGTGATTTTACTTATTTTGTTAAGCAATTTCCCAAATACATTTTAATCTGGTTTGAGCTACACTAGGCAGCTTTGCAGGAGCAGCTGTGAGTTTGACCCCTTTGTTCTAGACAGAAAAGTGCTTGAGTTTTAGGTCATTAACTTTATTAACTTCTCTTTATTACTTGGTTTTCTCATCTGGGTAATGAGGGGATTCAACTACTAAATTTTCTCTATAATACTTTACCAGCTATTTAACATCCTACAGTTCTGACAAACGCACTTCTAAAAAAAGTAAACTTGGTGTGGAAGCCATAGATAAGTAAAATCCACAGATTTTTTAAAAATAGCCTATAGTTTCATTCAAAATTAAAATTAGCTAACCAGTTTGAGTCTTCATTATTTGTCTTTGCTTATTGTCAATGAAATGGGCGGAATGAGGAAAAGAAATTGGGAGTTGATTCTGAATACCTGACTGTCATTTTCTATGAAATCCCTCTTTTTAGGGTTATTCAACTGTGCTCCGAACTTTATCATCTGGCACGGCGACTTTTGCTCTCGAGCTGTCTAGTTATCAAGCTATGAACCTTCAGGACCAAAATGCCTTACTTAAGCGAAGGACTGGACTCGCCTGATCACTGACTGAGAGTTAAATTATCTCAGTTAAATCTCTTCATTGTATGAAGGTCCACATTAATGACTTCTCCTGGGAAGGAAGTTACTAAGCTTCGTTGGTGACATGAAATGTGAGCTGTCACATTACACTTAGTGCATTAGCTCTGTCGGATGCACTTGTTGGCAATGGAGGCCTTGCTAGTTACTGATAGTCATTTCACTTGTTTTAAGTAGCCCAAGCTGAGGGAATTATTCCTTAAAAGGGAAGTAGTCAAAGTTTTCAAAGTTTTGAACAGTTTTCAAAGGAAGAGTTGCTAACTGATAATGACCCTTAAACCAAGTTCCTTACCCAAGATCCAGGGTGCAGCAGGAGAAGAGGACGACTCAGCCTCTACTCTCAGACACCCCAGAGGTGGTGAGTTGGTTTGAGGTGATCCCTCTTCTGCTCCCCTCCCCTCCATTACCCCATGTCCGGGTAGGGGAGCAGAACAGCTCAGAAGCAAAAAGAAACCTACAGAGAAGGCAGAAATGGAGCCCTGTGGCTTCAGGCAAGATTTGTAGGATTTTTGCCTCCATTCCAGTATTACTGCTGTAACTCCACTCCTGCCTGATGTTTCATCAGAACCTAGACTCCCACTTCTGCTTTTTGGCTTCCCCATAACTGCAAGGGCAGGAAACTGGAGGCGTCTCCAGCAGTCATGGGCTACCGTGTCCTCGAACAGGGTTTCCTATTCCAGCCTCAGCCATATTGCTGTAACCTGGCTGCTCTGTTGTGACAGAGCTGGGAACCTTGGGGTGAGTAGTGGATCCCTTGACATCAGAGTGTGCGAAATGGCACAGACAGGCTTTCCCCAAAGGAGAACAGAAGGGAAGGTTACCTGCATATGCAGCAAAATTAGGTGAAGAAGGGACCCAGAAATGCCCAGTTCTAGAGGCTGGTTGGTGGGGATGAAAGAAGCCCAGAGTAGGTTATCCAGCTGTCCCTGCCCTCCCCCTCCCCATTGTGTCTTCATGCCCTGACCAGTGTGGGACTTGCTGGGGAAGGAATTCAGGGTTTCTGGTTTCTTAGCTGAGTAAGAGTGACTCATCTCCCAGTGAGATAATTTTGGAGGTGTTGAGATCAAGATTGGGGTGGTACAGACACAGATCATGGTAAATGCTCTGGGCACTGAGGGTAGAGCGCACTGGGACACACTGCCCAGTATACCTTCCTCCTCCTTTCCTCACTTCCCCTTTGGCACATGGCAGTGCCCCTTCTCACACCCCTCCCCGCAACTCAAGTCTTCTTATGGACCTGGGGAAGGTGAGGTGGGCACCCAGATAAGAGGGGCTGAAAGCAGAGAAAGAAAAGTCAGGTTTGATGACTGAAGGGAAAGAAGGGATTCATTGCTCCTCCTGTCCTCATCAGATCCCAGTACAAAGCCCTGCTAGTCAAATCTGGGAGAATGGGGGCAGCAGTGGGGTGTTCTCTCACACCGCAGCAAAGACTGTAAAAACGCAACATCATTCAGTCAAGTCCTCCTAACCCTGAAAAAAATATATTTTTTTTCATTACTTCATATAGTTCATGGATGACAAAAGCCCTAGTTTTGGCATGGGGGCCATGCTGTAAAGGGGATTGTTTCTCCATCCTATACTGGGCTTAACGCAACTGGGCAAAATTTTGGTTTGTCTTTTCTCCAAATTCCCTTTCCTGTCAAAGTGCTTCATGCTTCAAAATCCATCGGAAAAAATATTCCATTAAAACTTCCATTCTTACAGAGAAACAGATTCTCAGGTGTCTATTAAAGTGGGCTGGGCAATTTAGATTGACATTGGAATAATGGAGAGCCTTGTGAGTCTCTGAGATACTTGTATTTTTGAGTGAGAATGTTTGACTGAGGAAGGCCACTCTGTAGGCAGACCAGCTTATTCCTGCTTTTCCCATGTTTCTCCTTCCTCACAGTTAGTCCTCTGTGAGTCCTGAAATGCCATCAGGGCATAAGCTCTTCAAGTCCTTATCACTTAGTCTGCACAAAGCAGGGTTAATAAGAGAAGTAAAAGATGAAGACTTTTTAAGTATTTTTACAAAGATATATTTTATTTATAAAAATTCATAATTCCAGTTTTAATTTACATAATTTCAAAATTAATTGATTACAGTGCAGACATCAGCTGTTTTGCTTCATTTGGGTACTTCACATTTCACAATATCCAGTGAAAAGAGGTTGAGCTTTTATTCCACGTCTATTAAAAAAAGAGAGAGAGAAAAGCAGAAATGGAGGAAGTATTTAAAGACAATTAAAAAAATAATCAAGGTTGTCCCTGGAGAATGGCTTATGTATGCCCTGGTTGATTTTTTTTTTGAGAAGTTTTATGCTACTGCATAAAAAATACTAGAAAAAAGTGTTAATCCAAATATTTTAGTGTGCAATTCCTGAGTAGTCATAGGATCATTCAATCTGAAAGTGACCTCTGGCCATCTCATACCACTCCCTTATTTTACAGATAAGAAGTAAAGCAATTTCATCTCTACATTTGTAAAGGGTCTCAGGTCATTTAGTCTAGGCTCCCTAATTTTACAGTTGAAACTGAGGTGCAGAAAATTAAGTAACTTGACCACAATCACACAAAGAGTAAGAGGTACACAAAGAGGTGGAATTTGAACCCAGGTCTTCTGACTCAAGAGCCAGTGTTTTGGATTGTATTTAATAATAGCCTCAAAATCAAAACTGCTTACAAGTTAGAGGAATTCTGTCCCCTCCCCCAGATGATGGAATAAAATCCTGTTTTAGGGATTTAATAAATGATCTTAAAAGCAAAAAGGGCTACTTGTACTTCAGTGTTCCAGACTCTTTTTAATAACAACTTACCTCTAAAGTCCCTATTTTCGAAGCATCCTTCATTTCTACTTTAAGCGGTAAATGTCAAATCCCATCTCTCACACCCACCTTCAGTGTCCCGGCATGGTAACTCAGAGGCTCACCTGACCATGCGGCAGCGGTGTTCTGTCAGCCTGTTGTAAGCATCACCCAGGTTTCGGACATTTTGGGGGCTCCAGAGCCGCTCTGCTACAGCACTTGCTCGAGGCCTACAATGTACATCCCCAAGGATATGAGCCACTTGATGCCTCTAAATAAGGCAGGTTTAAGTCAAATGATCCAGACTACAGAGGCACCTCTGTTATCTTAGGTAACTTTAATCTTCCAAACTTGCATTTGACTACATCTAGATTTAACTACTTAAACCAAATGGCACCGAAGTTATCCCATACCATAATCTCGGAGAGAGGTTAGTGTCATCCACGTACTCTCCCCACAGGGCGGCTGTTCCACCAAGTACAAGGTTTTTCTGTTTTTCAGTCCCTGAAACAGTAAGACACAAGTTGCAAGTAAGCATGTACGCCTAAAGTATGAGGGTACAGAAAGCCTTACTACTTAAATGTTTCACTGACCGTGGTCAGTGTTTGGTCTGCTCTGCTTTCATTGTCCATTAAAAATAGAAAAACTTAGCCCTGTCTTGTCTACTTGAAAAGCATGGAGGAGAGAGCATATATTCCTTGGAGTCCAAAAGAACCATATTAATTTCTGGGGTGCTGTAGAACATGGCCCTACTCTAAGTAGGCTGTGGCAGGAGTAGGCTGAGTGAGTTTTTTTGGTTTTGGTTTCAAGACAAAGTACACTGGCTATTGATCCCATTCCTGATCACTTTGATTTTCCTTGGGCAGCCTGCAATGCTGCTCCCCATTCCTGGAAGCTCGTCATCATGTTAATGCTAGATTTAGCACCTGGTAGATACCTGGCCAACTTAGTTCACTATAGCTCAGAACTTAAGAGCTCAAGTGATCTACCAGCCTCAGACTCCCCAGTAGCACCATGGACAGCTTAAGTCAATTTGAAAAGATCTACAATAGAAGTCAAAAATCTAGAGTATAAAACACTAGAAGGGCCTGAGGAAAGGCAAGGGTCTCAATAAGCATTAGCTCATTAAGACATATCCAAAAAGACTGAGGGCCAGTGAAGATGTCTGTGTAAATGGATAGGTACTACGTAGGTACAAGCTGGAGAAATTCATTTTTCCAGCTCCTTTGAAAAGGCACTTTACATAATACACATTTATATTCCTAAACCAGATAGCCTTATTATTTCTTTTTCTATTAGGTCAAAAATACAGCCAAATCAGTGAAAACCCAACAAACAAAATTCAAAAGAGTCAACAAACATGTATTAAGCACCTACTACTTATGTACTAGGTACTAGAACTATAAAGACGACAAAACTATAAAAACAGTTCTTGCAATCAGCCATCAGGCTTACGTTCTACCAGTGGGATATAGGTAATTAATAATAAAGAATAATAAGGATAGCCAACGTTGATATAGAGCTTACAATGTGCCAGACACTGCACTAAGCACTTAGTGTGTTCATCCTTTGTTGCCACCATGCCATCAGAGAAATGATGACATGACTTGCACTTGACTTTGGTTTGAGTGAGGGAGGGCTGTGCAGGTCACCAGCCTCACTTCTCCAGAGCCGTCTGAATCCAGTGACCAGAAAGTCATCAGGATGACTGGAGATGACCCAAGATAATTAAGTGACTTGCCCAAGGTCACACAGTAAGTGTTCAAGTGTCTGAGGTGAGATTTGAACTCAGGTCCTCCTGACTCCTGCACTGGTGCTCTATCCACTGCACCATCTAGCTGCCCCTACTAAGCACTTTAGAGTTATAATCAAGGAAGGTACTATTATTATCCCCATTTCACAGATGAGGAAACTGAGGCAAATGGGGGTTAAATGATTTGCCCAGGGTCACACAGCTAGAAAGTATGTGAAGCCAACTTTTTATTTCAAAGTTTAAAATAGTTTTTACATGTAATTAGGGAAAAAATATTTTTTATTTTAAAAAACTATTTTAAACTGATTCCAGGCCTGGCATTGTGCCACCTCACACAGTAATTTCTGGAAAGAGGATATTCACAATTGGGAATATCAGTTCCAGCTTTATTTAGGACATAACCTGAGCTGTTTGGGAGGACATCCCACAAAGCTTATATAAAAGCAGTGATGGGAGATGACATGTCTTAAAGAGAGAGAAGACCAATCTGAAACAAAGTACATCAGGGCAGTAGTCTAAAGTACAAACAGGTGGGAGCCAGATTGTGGAGGCTAAGGCATAGGGAGCCACTTTGAGTGTTTGAGTAGGGGAGTGCCATGATGTGACCTACATTTTAGGAACATAGCTTTTGCAACTTTGTGTGTGGCTATAAGAGAGGAGGAGAGGAGAGGGGATAGATGTGCACAGATGTAGATGTAACTTAGGACTGCTAAACTATTTTCTACTTCTTGTGCCTTAAAGAAAATACCTCAAAAAAACAATCTTTATAATTGAAAAAAAGCACCTTACATATATCACACTTACCAACAAAATTAAGGGGTTCCACAGAATAGTATTTTTTCCAATCTTGTCCATAACTAATATAGTCTAAGTACCAAGGAGCTGCAAGGACCGTAGCATACCCAGCTGCTGTAACTTTCCGTAGCTCTTCACGATAAGAAGACTCGATCCATACTTCAACTATAGTGTCATTCTTAAGCTAGAAATATTACAGTATACATTAAAGGAATAAGTAAATGCAAATGAATTAAAAAATCACTGGCAGTAGCCAAAAATTCAAACTAATAGTTTTAAATTTTCCTTAAAATGCAGGTTATCCCAAAGATCTTGGTATAGTTAGGCTTTTTAAAAAATATTTTTTCCCTAATTACATGTAAAAACTATTTTAAACATTTTTTTAAAAACTGAGTTCCAAATTCTCTCTCTGTCTCCTTTCCCTGAAATAAGTAAATTGACATAGGTATTATACGTGGACAATCATTCAAAATATGCGAGCTTCAAACTGCACTAAGACTTTTGGGACACTGTGTGTGTGTATACATATACACCTATCCTTATTAATTAATCAACAATTAATTAAACAATCATTATTAAGCACCTACTGTATGCACTGCACTGCATTCGGCTCTGAGCCAGTCCCCGCTGTCATCCCCAAAGTTAATGCCTACTTTCCTGGTTCTAGGCTTTAACGCTGAGAACTCAGCATGTGCTTGACGACATGGGCATTAAGTTCTCACGGCTGAGTTTCATTCCTACCTCCACCATTTATCTTCTAGCAGAGACTGAAGGTGTCATCACTGTGATAAAAGGCAGATTTGCTAAAAAGCCAGTGGCCTCTAGGAGAGCAATACAGAATACAGATGACATTCAATTTTGGTCTTTTGTACCTACTGAAAGGTACAGATCAAAAAAAAAAAGAGGCACAAGCTTAAACAAACAACTTTGAAAGAAACAAATTTCCTTGTTAGGCTGTATAAATCATAAGTAAAAATGCTCTGAATCTTCCCCACGATGACAAAATTGAGTATTTCTCCTTCTGTTGTGTCTCCTTCCTCCCCTGAGTCTCCCACCAGAAAAAAAATTGCTAGGTACTGCCTACTTCAACTTGACAGTCAACCAACACCAAAGGCTTTATAATGGAGGCAGAAGGACAGAAAACGGAGCCTTCAGTGACTTCCTGGGGACACATGATTCAGCCAGTGCAGATACTTCCTTTGCTAAGGCAGATCACAACCCCTCCATATCTTAGTAGAGCTGCAGTGGCAAAATGGTCATCATCCTACTGTCAGTTTGGTGATGACCCCGAGATAAAATACAGATCCCTTATCCTAGTATTTTGAGATCCTTTGCAATCTGGCTCATGCATTGAAAGACTTCTTTTAGTCAAGCAGTAAGCAATGATTAAGTGTCCACCATGTTGCAGACACTGTGCTGGGCACAAGGGTACAGATTGGACTGAACTAGGACGTGCCTTCTACATTCGGCACAAGTCTACTCTCCTCCCATGCTTGTATTCTGTGATCTAGGCAAAGTGGACCACTAAAGGTTCCCTGAAGTCCTCCTGCCCTACCCCTGTTCTGTGACTTCCTCACGCCAGCCCCCCTCAGCTGGCACACTCCCTCTTCATCTTTACCCTTTCCTTTAAGGTCCAACTTAAGAGCTACATCCTTCAGGAAATCTCTACTCACTTTCAATCAAAAGTAATCTCTCCTTTCTCACACTGTACTTGTCTAGCCCCTTCTCCCTTGCCTTATCACTTGCTGCCTAAATCCAATTTCTATGTGCACAGGTCTCGTCCCTGTTGTTGGACTGGAAGAGCCTATGCTTTTCATCTTTATATTCCCAGAGCCTTGTTTATAGTTAGGGACAGTGACAGCAATTCTGTCTTTTTCACTTCACTGGTATATCTTCCAGGTGAGGAAACTCCCTCTCTCAATGCAGACTGGCCCTTTCTTTGCAACTCATAATCTTACAGATTTGTGCAGAACTCTAAGGGATTAAATGACTTTTCCAGGGTCAAAGAGCCAGGATTTGAACCCAGCCAGCTCTTCTTGGCTTCAAGGCTGACTTTCTATCCACTGAGCCATCCTGCCTTTCTGCTTATGTTAATACTTATCATGACTTTTTTCAGTCCATCCCAATTATTGCACTGATTAGAGATAGGGATAAGGATTGTTATTTCTTTGGTGTAAGGAGCTCCCTTTGAGGGAATAACTCTTTCAGTGCAGGCTGGCACCTTCTGTGACTCAGAGAATCAGCTAGGAGTAATGAGAGGTTAAGTGACTGTCACACAGCCAGTTTATACCAAGACGTAAAAGCTGAACCTTCATCTTCCTGGCTTTGATGCCAACTCCCTAACCACTGTCTCTCAACTGCGTGCACATGCGCGCACACACACATGCACACACACGCACGCATACAAAAGCATACACACACACACACTATTAATAGAAAAGTAAAAAAGCTGGCAATAAGTAGGACTCGTAATGCAGACCAAAACCCATTTTAAAATGTGGATCTTACCTTTACTCCATTATCAAAAACTTCCTGCCACACCATGTATCCTTTGTTTGTAGATGAAACGATGTCTATAAGCCTAATATGAAAAAAAAATGGTTAAAAGAGTAATTTTAGGTTATGCTGATTAAGTTTAATAACATTAAAAACTCATCTCTTTTCTATTATACATTAACTTCAGACATAAGGATCTACTGATGAAATACTCATATGATTTTCAAATCTCTGTCTTTACCCTCCATGTCTCATCACAGCCCTAGGGATCACACTTCCAGCTGCCTGGTGGAGAGTCCCACCTTAATATGCCACTGGGGCCTCAAATTTGAAGTTGTCTACACACTTGAAATCATCATCACCTCCACCACCATGCCCCTCACAATTCTCTAGCACTTGAGGATCTAGAGGGCTATATATGGCCTCGAGGCTGCAGGCCCCCTACCCCTGAATTGGTTGCCAAATCCTATTGATTCTATCTCTGCAACGTCTCTCAGATTGGATGGTCCAGTTCCAACGTGACGGTTCCAGTACTGTAGTTAGCAAAAATAGGTCAAGAGAGAATGCCAAAATTTGTGTCTTCCTTTAAGTTTCAGGATGATCTGGCTCAACCATTCTCTCATCGAGCTTCCTTCAAGTCCATTTTCCTCTCAACTGCTTTTTTTTCTCTTCTGTAAAGTCAAACTGTGTGTATCTTCTATAACATTTAACAAATTTGTTTGTACTCTGAAAAGATCTTCATTGGGAAAAAAGATTAAATATTTACTGGCTGATGTAGTTTTTTATTTTATTTTATTTTTTGCTTTTTGTGGCAACTTTTATATTGGTTAAACTTCTCTAAGAGCAAACATCTACTTTAAAGTTTGCTTAAGTTCCTTAGAAAGAGTATCACATTTTATCCTCACAACAATCCTGGGAGGTAAATTCATTTTACAGATGAGGAAACTGAGGCAAACAGTGGTTAAGTGACCAGCTCAATTTCCCAGAGCTAGTAAATTGTCTAAGGTTAGATTTGAACTCAAGTCTTCTTGACTCCAGGCCAAGAGCTCTGTCCACTGAACCACGTACCGGCTTTAGCTTTACTTCCGCAAATACTTTTATGTTTCCATGTTTTCTATTTTTAAGTTTTGGCCACTTGTTTAAATACGTAAGGAGAGAGATAGATAAAATTACATTCTTTTCTGTCTTCTACCATAGTACTTACCCTGAAACTTGTCTTCGCCAGGTGGATAGTCTGCCCACAGGCAGCTGATCTGAATGGCCTCCACACCTTACTAACTTCCTGTTTCAGATATAGTCAATTGCATGGTTTGGGTTTTGGGGGTTCTTTTTGGCTATTCAATCCTTGCCAACAATTTTCAAAATCTCTTCTTAGATTAACAGCTCCCTTCTGTGTAGTACTTTAAGGTTTGCCAAGCACTTTCCACACATTATCTCGGGAGAAGGTAAGTGGTGAGGCTGCCCAGTAGTCTGCAGGCCTCTGGCCTCTGTCCTTTCTACAGCCTGGACCATCTTCGCCAGCTTCCTGTGGCTGCTGCTGTCTTTCCTGGAGCAGTATTTTTTTCCTACATTTAATTTTTATTTTATTTTTTCTCAATTGCATGTTAACAAAAATTTTTTCACATTCTTTTTTAAAAATCTGGGTTCCAAATTCTCTCCTTCTTCTCCCCTCTCCTTGAGAAGGCAAGCAATTTGAAACAGATTATACATGTACAGTCAAGCCTTGTAGCCATATTTCAATAAAGCTAAGATTCAGGCTCTCCATGAAGCCCACACAGTGCCCAAAGTGAAATGATTACTGGTAGATAATCGAAGAAGTATGGGATTCTCAGCCCTGTCGGTCTTCCCTTTATGCCTTTCTATCCCCAGACTGAGGACACCGTTTAACTTTCCCTGTGTCTTCACCTAGTGGGCAGTTTTTGGTAATAGGTCTCTCTGGACGTAGCTAGGCTGTTCTGAAGGGATAAATTACAACGATGGCAATTGATGAGATCATGGAGAGAGACCTTCCCAACTTTCTAACTTCCCCAACCTCAGACTTCCTTGTAATCCACTAACAAAGCCCATAACTGGTATTCCCTGATTGGTGAGTACCTCCTGAGAATTTTATAAAATGTATGGTTGAAACCAAAAGGGAGATTAGGCATTCAAATAGCTTACCTCCGAATATAGTAAGATTCAAGCTTCGAGTAATCTGCACCAAAGCCTTTTTGCCTCATGAATTCTGTCACATCTGGGTTTGATTCCCTTAAAAAAAAAAGTTAATTTAATGTGGCCCTCGTATTTAAAGGAGAAAAAGACATTTTCCTACATGGACATCACTATGAATTTTGTTTTTTAAAGTGTCACTTAAAACATTATAAATACATTTATAAATATTCACCATAACTGCCTCTATCAACACTTTACAGACTTAAAACTGTAAAAAACAATTGTGCAAAGTAAAACTGTCCTAAAATTTTTCCTTGGCTAGTTACTGCCTCTTTTTAATGCTTTTCCTTAAGGATGGCCCTCCCCATTCCTCCTCAAATCCAAGGTGATTTCAAAGACCTTAAAAACGACTCCACAAAACTTGAATTTCTTTCATTGAAGTAATTCTATGATCTTTGATTAGCTAACAAAGATTCGCTTAACAAAAAATATACAAGAGAAAAAAGTTCAATAAGGGACAGGGAAATAAATTAGATATGCTCTTTAAAACAAACTATCTAGTAAGAGTCTCAAAGATAATCCCTTTTTTCTTGGCTTTTAAAATTTTTTTATGCTTTTAAAATTTAGTTCATATTTAAAAAAAAATTCTTATTCAAAAATTCAATTTAAAACCTATTCACTGCCTCTGATGTCTGCTACTGCTGGTGATACAAGTAGAAAGAAGAAATCAGACAGTTTCTTTGCTTAATTTTTCAGCATCTTGAATCTGCTTTGTAAGCTGCCCCTCAGCCCACAGAATCAGAATGCATATTCTCGAATAGGATGCACCTTCTGGCATTGGGGTGGAGGGATTCTTTGGAGAACTCAGATGACTCCAAACCTGTTTTCACAATGCTGAGCCTCTCAAAACTGCATCAAGGACAATAGTTTAGAAAATGAAGTTCACTTTAAAGAAGTCATACCAGCAATCGAAGTCTACTTCATCTCCTCCCAAATGAATGTAATCTTCTGGAAACACTCTGCTAATTTCTTTGAAAAAGTTCGACATGAACGTATAGGTTGAATTCAAAATTGGATTCACGGGCCCAAAAGAATCAGTCTTCTCTGACCCTTTATAACAAGGTGTCAATAGGTCTTTCTGACCTGCAATCAAAGAATTGAGACCATCTCTTAAATGAGACTTTTCATTCAAAGGAAGGATCTATATTCTTTCCATAAGAGCTAGTGGCTTCAATTTCTAGAATGTTTTGTTCAGCTCCATGCATCACAGTTTAAGAAAGATACTGATGAAGTGGACCACACTCAGTGGAGGGCAACCAGGATGATGAAGGAGCTTAAATTCATGTCATATAAAGAGCATTAAGAAAAAGAGAACAGAGCAGAGGAGAACCAGGGGTGCCATCAAGTTGAAAGAGCCTTTATTAAACATGTGCTATATGCCAGGCCCTATGCTGGCTGGGGGAGACACACATAGAAAAAGGAGTCAGTGCCTGCCTTCAAGGGGCTTGGAATTCCACTAGAGGAATATGAGAAATACAAAATAAATACCAAGTTCTTTTGAGAAGAGGTGGATTAGGAAAGTCTTCTTAAAGTATGTAATATTGGAGCTGAATCTTAAAGTAGGAGTATTTCAGACACATGGCTCCAGCTTATGAAAAGGCCCTGAGGCAGAAGACAATGGTAGACAGCACATGGTGAAGGAGGAGGAATAATGAATAGTCAACTTGAAAAGATGTCTAGGGCCAGATTTGGAAGATGAAATTTATTTATTAAAGGGTTAAGATTTGAAAGGAAGGAAGAAAAATCTGATCATGGCAGGTGCCTTAGTGATGTTTTGGAAATCTTTAACCAAGGGCTGAACAAATACAGCTTGTTTTTTTTTTTAAAGAAACTACATCTTATTAGAAATGAGTGCTGCCTTAGGAAAAACAAAATGAGAAATTAGAAAATTAACTGTACAATTAAAAATAATTAAATATTAGGGTATTATAAAATTATAAAATGACTTCAAAGTTCGAAATGCTATTTCTCTGAAGCCATGAAAAATGCACATTTTTTACCTTTTCCCCAGGATTCCGTATGGCCTGGAGTATCAAACTCTGGAATAACTCTGATTCCTCGTAATCGAGCATATTCAATCACAACTCTGACATCAGTGTAAGTATAAATAAGGGCAGGAGAATAGGCTCCCTGTAGAAGTTATATTTATTAAAGTTAAAAATCCATAAAGTTGATTCAAATGTCTTATATTTTTCAGTGATACAACTTTTACTGTTCTTATTATTTAATATTTCATTTTCCCCAATTATATGTAAAAACAATTTATAGCATTAGTTTTTTTTTAACTGCTTGGTTCCAAATTCTTCTCTGTCCTCCCCTCTTTGAGAAGGCAAGCAATCTGAGAGACTTCAATTTTTACTTCAAAAAGGTAACAAATAATTTTATTTTTTCTAATAACTCAACATGCTAGATCAGAGCCTCCCAAACTTATTTGATCTACCACCCCCTTTTCAAAAAAAAAATTACTCAGTGCCTTCCTAGAAGTCTTTAACCCTTTAATAGTTTGGTTTTTTTTTTAAATTTACATCATTTCAAAAAAATATAAAATATATTTTTTAAAAATGACACAACTTAAATTTAATAATTTATGATAAATTTGTGGGGGTTTTCCTGCATTGAAAATGTGATGATGCAATATTATATCATGTAACCACATAGTATCACATTGTAAACAAGCCATTACACCCACATATTCCTGCCTAGGCTTGCTGGACTTCCCAATGATGCTCAAAATGATCACCTGCCAACACTCTCTTGTTTCACCCCTGATTAGTTATAATTTTCAATTTAGATATTTATTTGGAAAATAATGCCATCACTACAACTTTAATTCTGTTATACAACAGATGAAACATGTATAAATACTTTTTCAAAATTTTCTTCTCTTCTTTCCTAATGCTTCCACTACCCCCTTATTTTTCTTCAACACCCCCACAATTGCATGTGAGGCTACTACTGCCCCCTTGAATCATCCCAGCACCCCCCAGGGGAGCGACATTGCCCATTTTGGGAGTCTATGTATTAGTCATCTAACAATTAGATTCTTTATTTTAAAATACATATTGCAAAAGGTGACAGAAGAAGGATCTGCTATGAGAATTTCTTCTAAATCACATCACTTCTTTTCACTAAATTTTAGACAGTTTTTTAAAAAATATCTCACTTATCCCTACTATCCAGAAAGCAAAGTGAAAGATTTAAATGTCCTTGTTCACAAATAACTGGCTTTTAAAACCTGATTTTTAAGGATGACCTTGTCATACTTCCCCAAGTTAATTCCTAATCTGAATACAACTTAGAACTCTACCTCCAAAGAATTAATTTGTGCTTGTTGAAAAAAATAAAATCAGCCAAAATCTACATTGTCTCTCTCTCACTGGACTCCCCCGATGGAGAATGAGACCTTGTCTAGTCCTGCTGAACAGTATCTCCCTCTGCTGGAGCGTGCAATGCTGGGCACTCCTGGCTAGACCAGGTCCTCAGTGTCTGCAGACCTCTCTGTCTCCCTATGCCAACTGAGGCTAGAAAATGATTTGATGTTCGCTTGGATTTCCCCCATCAGGCATTGTCTGCTGTGTTTTCTAGATCTGTTTTAGGAAATTTTAGCAGGAAGCTCGCAGCTTTTCTTTCTGATATTCTGTCATTTGGCTCTACCTTGCTGATCACTTCTATTTCCTTCTCTTAGGGAAAGAAGGAATATTTCTTAGAGTGACAGCTCTGGTTCCAGAAATCCCCTACTTAAGATAGACTGGTCAAGTCCTAAGATGATGCATTTCAAAGTGTGCTAACCTGCTATTTCTTAAAGTAACTGTGATTACCTGTCAATGGTAAACTGTCACATTTATATTTATATATATATTATATCGATTTCTGTTATTCATAAATAGTTCTGGTTGTTAATTAAAAGTTTTAGTGTATTTGTATTTTCCCAGAATTTATTCAAAATAAAAGCTGATTTTATAAGTTTCAAATAATAAATACCTAATGCTACAATCTAATAAAAACAAATGCAAAGTAGCTGTACTTTAAGCTGTGAATTTATACACAAAAAGGATCATTCAAGATTCTAATTCATTAGCATACTATATTAAAGAGTTTTGTAGAGAGAATATTTGTATAAATTACTCACTTCTCTGCTTAAGTCTGGATAAGTCCAACTCTGATATGGGAAAGAATGGTCATCCACTATATGCCAATGCAGAACATTAAGCTTATTAAATGCCATGGCATCCTATAAGGGAATAGATTCAAAATTATTCTTTGTACATGTCAAGCAGCATCTAGAAAGCACTGTGAAAGATTTCTCCCTGTGTTTCTGTGACTTCCATATATTTATTCTTTTAGGGAAAACACTTATTAACTTTGTGACCCTTGGCAAGTTAATTCACCCCATTTGCCTCAGTTTCATCACCCGAAGAAAAAATTGCAAATCACTCTAGTATCTTTGCAAGAAAATCCCAAGTAGAGTCACAAAGGGTCAGATACGACTGAAAAATACATAAGGAAGACACAAAACACTGCTTCCCCAATAAAGTTTACATAGATGATATTACCACCACCACCTCCACTACCGTATAAAGTTCTTCACTACACTAGATAGGGATCTCTGTCCTTTGAACACAAGACAACACTTACATAAACTTCAATTAGACTGGGAAGTGGGAGGAGGGAGGACAGAAAATCTCTCCCTTCAATCTCAGAAAGTTCTATGTGGGGATGAGGCAAAGCCAAGTATCATGACTCAACAGAGAGATGCAAACTCAGGGACATTTTAAAAGAAAACCTTTCTAAATCACTTTTGGTGAAAAAGAACAAAAAAAAAAATTCTCAGTGTAAAATAACATGACTCTCCAATTTCTTCTGGGCCTTCGTGGGCATGTAATGGAGGATAAAGCAATCAGTGAGAATTGTAAAGATGACCTAAAGCAGGACAAGGCCTAAGCAACACTAAGGGGAATCAGGTACAAGAGTCCTCAAACTAAAGAAGGCTGGGCACTGATGTTCCTATCTGTCCCTTACTCTGCTAAATGAAGGTTACACCTCCACAGACCCACACAGAACAGTGTAGTACTGTGGAAGAGGGATAACTGGGAATAAGAGGACCCATGCTCAAATCCTACTTCTACTACCTGTGTGATCTTGTGATTTGAACTTGGGCAAATCATAACCTCCCAAGCCTCAGTTCTTTCTCTCTATAATGATAGAGTTGGACCAAATGCCTCTAAGATTCCTTTTAGCTCTAAATCTATGACCTTTGAATATAATGCTCTACTTAAGCTATAGGAACATATAATAATCAAGTGGTCTGGAGGACAAAATCTTTCTGCAGGAACAATGAGCTATAGTGGACAGAGCTCTGGATTTGGAGTCTAACACCAGCTCTTTGACCAGAGGCAAGTTCTTCTTTTTCTCTAAGCCTCTGTTTCTTTACCTGTAAAATGGGGAATTCTTATACGACCTAGCTCTCACAAGGCTGCTATTAGGAAAAACACTGTAAACCTTGAAGAGCTATAGAAATTTGAGCTATTACAAATGTGAGCTATAGTACCTTGGTATAGTTTAAGAAGTAGAACAAGGCAGTAACTTACCAGGGTGTTAAGAATAGTCTTCACTGGCAGAAAGTGTCTGGATGTGTCAATTAAAACTCCTCTAAAACCAAACCTTGGAGAGTCAGTCACCTCTGACTGGTTAGCCACATACTATGAATAATTAAAAAAAATTCATAGAATTAAAAGTTTTTTCCCCTCAACTTGAGCTAAAAATTGATATTACTATAGTAGAAAATAGCAATGACCTGGATGAGGCTCAACAATTCAAGTTTTAACAAAGTAAACATTTACTGTCACTACTTTACATCAACAAAGTGTGGTTTGAAAAACTCTTTTAAGGAGTCCTTAAAACTAATTTTTTTAATGATACTAAGACATTCTGATTTCTAATATGGTAAATATCTATATATATAATCCACATAACAAAAGTTCTTTGGGGAGGTCCTTAATAATTGGTAAGAGCATAAAGGAATTCTGAGACCAAAGAGATTGAATCATTGCAAACCAATGCATTAGATAAACACTGGGAAAATGAGTCATCCAAATGTCAATATATCTAATAACTCTTTGCAGGAATGTTCTTTTTTTATTGACAATGTAATTTATTAACAAACACCAACATTTCAATAAACAAGGAAAAAGAAAAGACTATTCTTATATAAGAAACAGTGAACTGTGATGTATAATTTTTTAAGAAATTTTTTAGATATAAGTAATTATATAACATATAAGAAATACTATATGTATGAGAAATATAATATAGTTATATATTACATAATAGTACAATATTATAATACATAACAATATATGTATATACAGCACTTTCATTGCTACTTTATTAAATTATATATATGATTTTATACACACACATACACTCATATATAGCTAAGGGGTATTTAGGTATTTAGGGATCCCCTGAATTTGTTTTTTTGAGTTGCTATATTTTCCAGAAACACTGGACCTAAAGAATTCAGGAGACCCTCAATGTGTGAAGGACAAAGTCCACCCTTAGCTGACATAATTTGTTGTTGTACCCCAAGCTGGACTCCCTGTGTGATCTTGGGAGGCAAGACAGGTACCAGCCAGTCTCTGCTGGTCTGGGAAAATGCTTGTGCTTTTGGGGTCCTTTGCAGATAAATGGAGCCTGATGTCTTCATAGTCTAGCAGTTCCAAAGGGGAAAGAATGAGGCTTTTGCCATCCCCTTGCTCCTCCCCATGGGGAGTGGTCTTGTGCTTTTTCCCACCTTTGCTGCACTGTTCCTCTTCCCATGTCACACCCCTTGCCGATACTGCTTCCTCCCTTTATTCTGCTATTATAAAAATGTAAACTTCTGTAAGGACTATGAACTCTTTGAACATGCGTGTGATTTCCACACGCATGTTCATTCCTCTTGTAACAAACCTAGTTTTCTTCTAAGTTTTGCCCCACTGCTACATCCTTAGGACATCTGTCCAGCAGCTGAAGCTTCTTTATATGTTGTCTGCCCCAATTAAAGTGTGAGTCTTTGAAAGCAGAGATGATCACCCCTTTTCCATGTGTTCCCCCAGCATACTTGTCCCATAGGAATACTTAATAAATAATCTTTCATTCATTTATTCAATCTTACTCGGCACTAGTTCAATTTACATATTATAGCCATACTCACTGCCCCATAAACATCTTTGTAAACCAACTGGCTAAAAGTTTCCAAACCTAGAAAAAGGAAAATGCGCAGCTTAATAAACATTTAATTATAACACATAATTACTTAGACAGTATAAGTCACATGGTTCAAATATTAGTCCAAAAGCAGGTAATATAATTCTCTACACACACACACACACACACACACACACACAAATATATATATATATATATATATATATATATATATATATATATATATATATATATATATATATATATCTACTAAATATGCTTAAGTATTTGCTTATTTCTAAAAGTTCACAGATCAAGTTAGGGGGAAAAATGAATTCTAACCTCTATTGTCTCTGGATTTGGTTCAAAATAACTTTATGCCAGGGTGCCTAAACCTATACTGCTTTATTTACATCTAAATCCCAGAAGTTCTAATTTTATAAATTTTCCCTACCCCTACAAACCCCACACATAGAGCTAGTTGTCATAGCATTCAAATTCAATACTCTTTTACAGAGGAGAAAACTTGAAGCATAAAGGGCATAATTTACTTTCTAATGGTGCTTCAGGTAATAAGTGCCACAGGTAAGATTTGAACCTGGAACTTTTGAACTCCAAGAGTGGCACTCTCTCCAGTCTCACCCAGCCTCTGACCAAAGGCTTCCCGGAAGCTCAGTAGACTTGGAGAACTCTCCCAGGAATTTTTTTCCTTAAACTAAGATGAAATCTGTCTCTCTGCAAATTCTACACATTGTTTCATCTGATTCTTCCCTCTGAGTTCAAACAGTGCCAGTGCCCACTCCCACAGTCCTCCACACCTTCTATATAACTCCAAATCTACCATCTTATCCCCTGCATGGTGGGGGGGCATATTAAAAACTTTCTTTTTGGCTCAACTGAATATTATGAAATAAATATTTCCCCAAAGTCCTTTTCCCTTTAGAAAAGTATATGAAGTAAAAAAAAAAAGAAAGCTAAGGCTCTGAAAATGGATTAAAGTTGATAACCACTCTTAGAAGAGAAATACTCAATACTTAGTTTTAATCATAACCATCTTCCATTCACTGAAGAGATGAAGGGTACAGCTAGTGGCATTATGGTATGTGTTTAACAAGTGGCTCTCCAAAAAAATTACTCTAGATATACTTTTATGTTTAATATATGTTATTAACATTTTCTCCACACCTTTCTTATGTCTAGGTAGTCAACAAAATAAATCAACTTAATTTGTAGTCTGTCAATTTCCAAAGTGTAAATGCTTGCACTGAAAATTTATCCCTGGTATGTTCCACCTAAGGGTTATTCTCCAGTTCTTGAAAGGATTAGGGGAGGTCTTTGATTACTTCCGGAGAGATCTTGAGGGCAATAGGCAAAGAGGAAAGCAGTCGTTTCAGGAAAGAAAGAATATTTATCTATCATTTTATCATATTATGTCATTTTTCCTTGTTCAAAATTCCTATAAATATTATTTCAAAATGTCTTGTGTTAGAGATATGTCCAAGGTATGACAGGACCCTGTAGGGCCGAATATTTTTCTCCACAAGCAGAATGATGCTTGAATTTAGAATAATATTAAATTGATAAAATCATTTCTGGCTGACTTGTGCCTAAAACCTAGATCATAACATTAATATTTTTTCTTCAGTGGTGGTCCATCTCACAGGGCTACTGTGAAGGATGTGCTTTGTAAGCCAAAAATTTACAATAATAGTATTCTTACTACAATAACTGTATTAGTAATAACATTGTTACTATTTTAAAAGTAACTTTTAAAATAGTATAAACTTATAATTTGTATAACTTACAAGGGCAGCTAAGTGGCACAGGTGAAAGAGTGCTGGGCCTGGAGTCAGAAAGGCTCTTCTCCCTGAATTCATATCTGGCCTCAGACACTTAGTAGCTGTTTGACCCTGGACAAGTCACTTTACCCTGTTTGCCTCACTTTCCTGGTCTGTAAAATGAGTTGGAGAAGGAAATGGCAAACCATTCCAGAATCTGGGGTCATTGAAGAGTGGACATGACTGAAAAATGATTGAACAGCAAACTATAGCTTACAACTTATAACAGTAACTACTAAATAAACAGTATCACTTCTTTACATAGATAGGAGTTACTACTGTTATTCCAGACTTGAAGAAGCTAATGCCTCCTCCCAAGTCTCATCTTTAAACTGAACATCACACCTCCTAATCTTCATGTGGTATTTTTTGAGCTCCCTCCGTAGCTTGTTCTTCTTACTATAGACAAGCTCCTTCTTGCTTGTCTATGGTCTCAAATATGGCACGCAGAGTTAAACACGATATTCTCAGTGTGTTTTAATCAGAGCACAGTAGTATTGAACTATGATCTTCTTCCTATACATTATGCTTCTACTGACAGAGATCCATTCATATTAGATCTTTTGGTTGTAGGTCTTCCTGTTTGTCTGAAGCTTGTGGTTCATTAGAGCTCCCAGATCTTTTTTTTTAAAGACTCACAGTATCATAGCTATAGAGTTCAAAGGAGACCTTTGTGTTCCTCTAGTCCAACTCCCTCATTTTACAGATGAGGAAACTAAGGTCCAGAGGAGTTAGAAGACTTGACCAAAGTCACACAATCGTAAATAGCATTTCTCCAAATTCAAATTCAGCATGTTTTTTCACTACATCACACCACCCTCCCTGAAGGATTTCCCCCCTAAACTCTTAACATTATTTTATTTCTCGACATTGGGGCAATTGCATATTTGTAAAGAATGCCCTGAATATTTCCAACTAAGGAAATGATGAAAATTAAAGTGTTTATTCACCTCGTAAAGCACCCCAAACCTTCTTGGCTTCTAGTATTGCCACAGGCTCCTTAACAACCAATTTATCTGCAGTCAAGAAAGATACAGTCTGTTAATCCTTCAGCAAAACAAGACAGGATATTATTATGGCAGTTTACATTTATATAATATTCAAAAATTCAATTGAGGTAAGAATAGGTAATAGGGTTCTTACTATAGTATGAGTCTTATTTCAAATAGAGTAAAAGAAATCTGTATTCAGACCTATTTGGTGGACCTTAAAATTCATTATCATGAAATTAAGGTTCATTTTTTGCCAGAAGTATGACCACAGGTACTATACTTTCAATTGTAGACATTTCAAGGGTGGGGAACCTTTGGCCTTGAGGCCAGATGTGGTCAAACTTCAGTTTGGATTCAGTCAAAGGGCTACATCTATGGCCACATGTGGCCTTGAGGCCACAGGTTCCCCATTCCTATAATAGACTGTTCAATGGGTCACCATGACCAAAGAAAGTCAACTTCTTCTTGGTCAACTTTCTGATGAAGGCCCCTCTGTGGACCCTCTCCTACCCCTCATGTCTTGACCCATCACCTCCCTCAGCTGTTCATCCCACCTTCCCTGGTTGCTTGCTGGACCTAGCTTCTCTGCATTGTACAGATCTTGTATGTACACAGTTGTTTCCAATTAAATCTAAGTTCCTTGAAGGCAGGGATCATTTTAACCCATCTTTGTATCCCCAGCACTTAGTATATAGTATTTTGCATATCGTTGATGAATTCCATTTTCTTATCTGTAAAATGAACAGGTGAGATGAAATGATTTCTCAGGTCCCTTCAGCCTCACATTTCTGCTGCTTCAAGCCTTTGCCTTCCCCTTCCCAGGGCCAAGGTCAAGGTGAACTTGGAAAGTTCACTTTCCCAAGGTGATGGGTAGGACAAAGGAAACCTCTGGCTTGGGATATGTAAGAGGCAGAGCATGAATTCTATCAATGGCAAAGGAATCACTTGATGAGGAGTTAGGCTCAGGGCCTCTGACTTTTCAAATGGATGTGTATCTATGTGAGGAAGATAGTAACTCAGTGGCACAGTAACAAGAGACACTGTGCACAATGACACTCATTGTAGACATCAGAGAACTAATAACACAAAAAAGGAAACAAAGAAAGATTCCTTTGTGCAAAAGTCATATTGATTATAGGACTTGTTCATAAAATCTATTTACTAAAGATACCTAATTACCATTTAGCGTAACAATTAATGTATGCTTTTAATTAGTGTAACGTTAACTTCACTGTTAGTTTTATTTGATTACCACAGTAAAACTTATAGCTCAAATAATATTATTATGTGCAAGCAGCCAAGGTCTATTTTTTTTTAAGTTGATTGAGACTGACTAGCCCCACCTAGCATGTCACAGAATGAAAAGGCGATGCTAGTATAGCTGCAGCATCCGCGAGAAGAACTTGATCAGCACAGTAGAGAAGAGGGGGAGGGGAGCAGGTTGTGCCACACTGGGACCAAGCCCCTATGACAGCCCAATATGGGCTCTCCAGGTCAGAGCACAGCCTGGTTAGCAAGGACTGACAGTCACGCGGCAGTTTACTGTCACATCATGAGTCAAGGGCAAGTATTTATGACATCGTTTATCTGTCAGATGGCAGCAATCATCAATCTACTAAGCTGAAGATCCAAATGTTTTCATCAGTACAATCTAGTACCAATTAGTTCCTATCTAGAGTCTAGAATCTAGTAACCAGATATTCTAGACTCGCAAATCTAGTTACTTAAAGCATAACACATTTAGAGCTGACCCTTGGGCCATGGAGTTCAACTTGTCACATTATCTGCACTAGCCATCTGTGTACCACTTAATCTTGTTAAGTCTCAAGCTGTACACGAAAAGTTGGCTTGGAGTCATGAACACTTGAGCTCAAATCTTGCCTGAAATAATTATTATCTGTATGTATCTGCAAGTCAACTTAACTTCGAAGTCTCAGTTTTCTCATTTGTAAAATGTAGATAATAAGACCTATCTGGGGGTAGGATGTTAAAGGATCAAGTATGATAGCAAGAGACAGAATGGTGCAGTTGAAAATGTGATGGTTATGCAGTCAAGGAACCTGGGTTCAACTCCTGACCCTATTAATTCTTTCTTTATAACTTAAGGGCAGGTTACTTAACCTTTATGGAGCTCAGTTCCTTATCTGAAAAATGATAGGGTTGGTCTACATGACCTCCAAGCCTATGTGAAGTATTTTGCAAACTTTACAACATTATACAAACATCAATTACTACTGTTTCCACAAAATGAGGTTGGAGGTAAGAGGTCTGAAGTCTCGTTCAGTTTTAATATTCTATCATTGCTTATTCTTCAAAATAACAATCAATGGCCATAATCCAAGTAATTCAATTAATCGATACTTAATAGTGCCAATAAATAAAAAGAATAAATAAATAAGTAATTATTCAAATTACCTCAAAACTTTATAAAATCATAGGCCTAGAGGCTTAGATCTAGAAGGGACCTTTCAGCATGTGATTTAAAACTATATACTCAGTGGTAATCATATTTCATGAAGAGGTGAAGGTTATAGTTGTATTAGAAAAGGCCCTGAATTCTAAGTAAAGGGAATAAGTCATATATAAGCAATAACTTAATATAAATAATAATGATAATAATAAACACATCTAGTAAGAGAAGTTGTTGACCAGACATTTACCCAAAGAACTTTTCAATTATAAAAATTTCTAACAGGCTATTTCGAAAACAGTTCAATCTTCAAGGATGAAATGCAGTCATCACCCCAGTTTCAGGAGGTCAAGCCATGAATAATACACAAAGAAAAATTTCATAATACATGTTACAAAATCCAACAAATATGGCTGGAATTTAAAATAGGTGAACACTCAGTGTTATCTTAATGACTATCGTTATCTCACATTGCAATTTCAAGACAAGGGGACAACATTGATGATACAAGCTGACACTACTGAATATTTCTCTTAAGCTCAGGCTACAGCTTGGGAAAAAGAAGTAACTAAGGATCATTTGGATTTAAGGAGCTAGCTGTTAATTTTGTAGGTGTCTATCTTTTATAAAAAATCCACTCTGGTCAATGTTGGAGGGCCTATTGTGATGTGATCACAGGCAGGGTACTCTGGGCCTCAATTTTGCACTCTATAAAACGAGGGGGTTGATTCGATGACCTCTGATGTACTTTCCAGTTCTAAATCTATGACCTCAAAACACACAGCTGGCAGGTCATGGAATGAGCCAATCATTCTTGAAAACAATTTGGAATTAGGCAGAAAAAAAATTCACTAAGATGTTCATACCCTTGGACCTAGAGATCTCACTGATGGGCATATGCCCTGAGGTGAAGGCAGAAGGAAAGGCCCTATTTACAACAAAATTTTATACCCATTGACTAGGGAATGGCTAAACAAACTGTGATATGTGTACATAATGCAATACTGCATGTGAGGAATTCAGAGAAACAAGGCAAGAAGTATAGACTAATTCAAAGTGAAATAAGTAAAACTAAACATTTTTTTAATAACACACCAAAGAAGGAAACTGAACAACCAAGCCAGATTTCAGAAGAGATAAGGAAATAATTTCCCTACTTTCACTGAATAAGCTGGGGTGAGAGAAGGGAGACTATTGCGATGGGATGGTGCATATGCTGTAAGACACCTTAATGTACTGGTTGGTTCTCTGATGAACTATTTGTTTTTAATCTCTGTCATTAGGGAAGGCTTACTGGAGATGGGAAGGAGTGTGCCAGGAAATAAATGCCATGTAAAGCAAAAGGCATCATAAAACTTTTAAAAAATCAATTTTTGCTGCCGTGGGGAAAGCCTTCCTTTGATTTGTGAAGAGTCGGCAAGCAGCCACCTCATTAGATGGTTATTTTTCTAAGCTGTCAAGTACTTTTCCTTCTACCCTCTTGTAATAAATTGTATAACCCCCCCTTGCCAGTGTTATCCTGATCTCCCTACTTTCTCATTCTCAATCCCTTCCATCTTCTAAGCTCCATCTATATTCTGACATACCCCTAAGGAAAACAAAAACATTTTTTCCATCATTTCTTTGGCTCTAGCAGAACTTAATAGAAAGATGATTTTTTTTTTCCATTCAGATCTGAGAGTTCAACAGTATAGGAAACTTTCCATAGGAAAACTTCTTCTACTAGTATAGTATAAATTACCACTTTATTTACTCTATTTGTTCTATCAATAGTATAAATTACTATTCCGTAAGACAATGAGAGTTAAAGTGATGTGCCCAGAGTCACCCAGGCTGTGTGCGTCAGACACATGGTTTAAGTAAGGCCTGTCCGACTACTAGCAGGCTCTCCAGCCATTATTCCACTTTGTTTCTCTACATAATGATGACAGAATGGGGAAGGGGCAGGACCTGAGTGGATATAAGGAACACCCAGATGAGGTACTGTTTCTGCAATGTATAACCTTACAGAGTTGCCCAGGTCACTAAGCAGCTAAGTGACTTACTTGCCCCAGGAACCAGTATGTGTCAGAGATGAGATGAGAGATCATAAAATTTGGGGACTGGAAGGGACCTTTGAGGTCATCTGGGTGAATACCCATTTTACAGATGAATGAACTAAGGCTCAGAAGAAAATAAATGACTTGTCCAAGTAGCAGAATCAGGACTATCCATAAACCCAGGTCTCCTGAATCCTCAGTACTCTGCTCTCCTCAGCAGATCATTCTGCTTTCCTTGATAAATTAGGATCACAGGTTTAGACTGAGGTCATCTAATTCAAGCCCTTCAACAAATGAAGAAAATAATTATCCTGTGTCTTGTATGTTCAAGTTATCTCCCTCTTAAAATGCAATCTCCTTCTTGGCATTAATCATTTTGCCTTCAATATGTATAGTCATTGTTCAGTGTGTTATCTGGGAGGTAAAACAGGCCTGAGAAATGCCAGTAGTGGCCTTGGAGTCATGAGAACTTGAGTTCAAATCTGGCCTCAAGACACTTAGTAGCTGTGTGAACCTGGGCAAATAACTTAATCCTGACTGCCTCCAAAAAGAAAAGAAGGAAGGAAGAAGGTAAAGAAGGAAGCAAAGGTGAGAGAAGGGAGGGAGGGAGGGAGGAAGAGAGGAGGGAGGGAGGAAGAAAGGAAGGAAGGAAGGAAGGAAGGAAGGAAGGAAGGAAGGAAGGAAGGAAGGAAGGAAGAAAGAAAAAGAAAGAAAGAAAGGAAGAAAGGAAGGAAGGAAGGAAGGAAGGAAGGAAGGAAGGAAGGAAGGAAGGAAGGAAGGAAGGAAAGAAAGGAAGGAAGGAAGACTTGTGGTTTGTTAAGATTTGTCCAAATGACGGCCAGGCATGGTGCCAGGTACAGGGGGTACCAATATGCTCCATAAGAATGGAGCAATCCCTCCCTGTAGGAAAATTACTTTTGTTTTGCAGCTTAAAAATGATAGCTTTATTTAAAGAAATCAGACTTTATAAATGCTTGTTTTCTGACAAAATTCTAGTAGGAAGCAATCTGAAATATGTAACACCTACTAACTCTATAGATGTCACAAAAATAAAAATATCCTTGTTTTCTGTGGTAGTCTTTATTATTCTTTTTTAAAGCTATAGATAATATAGCATGGCAGCAAACATTACACATCAGTAAGGTAATGTATTATAATTTTTCCCTCTGGAGCCTCATGTCATATAACTTAGGTTACCTGGATCACTGCTTCATTCTCTTCTCTAACATATAACAGCAATCCCCTTTATCCAGTGTATATAAAATCACCACACTACATTAAATCTGTATCTTACACATATCATTATCAGCATTATATAAATAAGGTTTTATCTAGGCTTTCTACAATCATTGTTCTCATGGTCAAATACTAAGAAAATTACATTCTACTGGAAAGAAATCAAATGCATGCGTAAGTATATAAAGAGAATGAATACAAAATGATTAAATAAATGGTAGTTTGGGAGAAAAGTTACTAGTAGTTGAGGGAAACCACACATATAAAAAAAAAGCAACGAGTAATTGGGTTGGACCCAGGTCCTTTGATGCCAAATATCAGGTCAGGCTTATATGATGGGAAGGTCCCTGTCCTTCCTCTTTTTCTTTCCTTGGCTCTTTGTCAACTGGATTAGAAACCCATGAGGTGAAAGTCAATATTTCATCTTTGTTCCCCTGGCAACAGGAAGACCTTCTGGTTTGGGAGTACAAAATAGCTACTTTAAAAGACAAATCTATTCCCAGGGATCTTATAAAGCTTGCATCAAATAAAATACTTACAAGACTCATCAGAATTGCTGTTAGGGTAAGCGTCACACTCTGAGTCAGAGGTAATTGTGACCAGAAGTTGCCGCAGCTCTTTTCCAACAAAAGACTTGGGATGGCCATCTGAGCTCACGAAATAGTCAAAAATGTACTCATGATAGCTGTGTTGAAGAATAAATTTTAACAAGCACAGTAAATAGCTTTGCAAACATATTTTAAATTTATAAACAGGAGTGTCCAGTTATAACTACCACAGGATTCATAATAGCCCTTTTCAAATTTGCCACTTTGCTACTTTCTACTATTAGTAACCAAGTCACCAGGAAACACAGTTTCGCAAATACATTATTAAATATTAAATGTGAAGGAAATAATAGACAAAAGGACTGAAAACATAAGCTCCCAGACTATAAAATCAGGCAGCTAGGTGGCACAGGGGACAGAGCACCAGGCCCAGAGTTAGGAAGACTCACCTTTCTGAGTTCAAATCTGGCTTCAGGCACTTACTAGCTGTTTGACCCTGGGGAAGCCATTTAACCCTGTTAGTCTCAGTTTCCTCATCTGTAAAATGAGCTAGAAGGAAATATCAAACCACTCTAGTATCTTTGTCCCAAGAAAACCCCAAATGGGGTTACAAAGAGTTGGAAATGACAGAATAATAAACAACAGGCTGTCAAATAATGCACCGTACTCTAGGCAGAATTTTTTTTACTTAGACAAACATCTATTTGAATATGATTTATGACTTATTAATATTGACAAAATAACAATGTGGGTACAGATTGTTCTATCAGTAGTTAGCTTGTGAATATATGACTTGTAAATTAATTAGAAATATTCATGGATGAGATTATGAGGTAAATTCTCTAGGTCAGCTAGCTCTCCCTCCTTTTTTTTATTTAAATACTATCATAGCTTACTCAGGTTCCAGTTCTTTGCTTTCTAATTTATAAATCACATTATCAGTGATCAGTACTCAGAGGTCACCCAGAGTCTGCCTAATCTCTGAAGCACAGACCTCTCTAACATTCTTGATGTGTTCAGAAATTATCTAATCTTCCCCAAAAGGCCTCCAATGATAGAAATCTCCCAGCTGTCCTAGGCAGCCCCTGTCTTCGAGTCAGGTCAGTTCAAGGAGAGTTTTCCGTGAGCCAAAACCTGCTTCCCTTTTAGTTCTCACTAGCTGGTGCTACCTGCTGGAGCCAAGTAAAATACGCTTAATCCTATTTCCGTGTGCCAGCTCTTCAAAGAGTAGGTGTCTCCTTCACATCAATTTTGTTGTCTATCGCTACAACATTATTTTGGTATGTCACCAGTTTAGTGTCTCTCTTAAGTATAATGAAATACCAAAAGGCAGATAGTAGAAGGAAACACAAGGTGAGAGGACCTGGATTGAACTCCTTCCTCCGACATTTCTGATTACTTGTTTATAGATAAATTGGTTAATCTAAGTTTATTTACTCATCTAACAGCAACTGTTCTGCCTACAGTGTTTACATACATTTAGATAATGAAAGCCCTTTAAGTCACTGCAGCTAAGGTAATAAGCCTTGCAACCCTATGCTTTTCAGTGATTCTCCAATTCCAAAGGTAGCTGAAACCTGATAGTCAATTTTGCTTTTAACAAAATTTTATAGGTCTTCATATTTTAAGAGAGCAAAGCCTCTCTCCCCTCAGCAGTGTCTCTTGCCTTTCAAAACTCACAGGTTCATACTCAATAAGAACTGTAGTAGTCATCTGATTGTCTCATGGAAGGAAAAAAAAATACTAATTTGTCCCAGAATGTGTTTGTCCTTCGTTCTTGAAGAGGACCAAGACATCAAGATGATGACATGACTTGCAGCTGACTTTGATTTGAGGGCTGTGCAAGGTCACCAGCCTCACTTTCTCCTCCTGAGCCATCTGGGTCCAGTGGTCTGATGTTCATCAGGATGATTGGAGATGACCCAGAATGCCAAGTGAGACCCTGGCCCTTTCAGCCCAAGGTCTTATCACATTCTCACTTTGAGTGAGATACACCCATTCAATGAATAAACTTCTTTAAGTTACTCAAGGGGTGGCCCCTTTCACAACAACAAAAAATCAAACTGGAAGGGGAAGACTCTCGGGTTCCTGGGTACAAGAGAAACAATTACAATTTAGTTAGTACATTCACTCTGTGCTGGGTGGGTGGAGACTTCTTGTTCCCTCCATAAGCTCCAGAGTGAATTGGGTGATTTACCTTGCTAAGCCTTCTTACAGATTCCTTCTCAATACCAAGTCATCGAATTCTTTCTCTGATAAGCAAAAGGGCTCCTTAAAAAGGAAGAACACCACACAAAAGTCCACTGGGCTCAGTGGAGCCCACCTGCAGTCCCTGCTGATGAGGAGCCTGAGGCTGGAAGATCCCATGAGTTTGGGAGATCTGAGACGCAGAAGGATGAAAGCCTACGGTATCCACAGTAATGACACCAACATGGTGGCCCTGAGGAGCAGAGGGGTGAGCCATCTCAGGTGAGAAAAACAGAGCAGGGTGAAGTCTCTGCCAGTCAGCACTGGGACTGGGCCAGTGAGTGAGATAGGGAAACCCAGTCTCAAAAACAAAAACAAAAAACCCCCCAGTAGTTCTCTTGCTAGTCTAAGCCCGTGTTTATGCTGACCCAGAATACAGCAGCAGGAATACGATAAACCCTGAAGGACCCCTCCTCAATTTTCCTATTCAGAGGACCAGAGATTTAGGGCAGTAAGAAACCTCGCAGGCCATCCTCCTTCTAGAGGTTTGACTTGCCCGCAGTCCCACAGGTTAGGAAGCACGGCCCTTCGGAGTCCACCTGGACTCTGCTCTTTCTCACTAGACCCAAAACGTGATATAATGAAGCTTTTTCAACATACCTTATCTACTCACTGAGTTCTGAAGGCCTTTCTCCCACTTGCCTCTTCAACTTACTTTAAAAAAATCTTTCCAAGATGCTGTTGCTACTCATTTCACAGGTCGGAGAGAATCACTAGCCACTGGCCTGCACAGGGGCCGTGCATCCAGTGTAGCACCGCTCCCAAGGCTGTTCTCAACAGACTGATGTTCCCAGTGTTCGGGCTCGTCCTCACCCTACCCTCTCCCTTTTCTCAGGCTGGGTCATACACACACCTCCCCACACTGCCTCGGAAAACCATGTTTAAAAAAGGCTATCTGTCCTCACAGGATAACAATCTATCAGGGCTGGAAGGGGCCTCGACGCCCTCATTTTACAGAAAAGGAAACAGAGGCCACACAGGTTAAGTGCCTAGTCTGGGATGGGGATCTCGGGCTGCCCTGGAGAATCTAAGGACAGGGACCGCGTATCCTGCGCACCCTGCCGGAAAAACAAGCAGCACCGCCCCGACAGCTTTCCCTTCCAGCTCTGGAGAATCGGAGCAAAGCCCAGCTCCCCGAGGACGGGAGGCAGGCACCCGGAAGAAGGGGCACGGGCAGGGCCGCCCCCATGCCCTGCCAGCCTGGGGGATGGGTTCTTACCGGCGGAAAGCCTCCTCCAGCAGATAGCAGTTGGAGTCCTCGGAAGAGTGGGGGCCGTGAGCGATCTCGAAGCTGTCGGGGGACAGGTACAGCACCCGGGGCGACTGGCGCACGGACGCGGGCTGGGGCCACAGAGCCTGGCGGCGGGCGGCGGCCAGCGGGGCCCCGGGTCCGAGCAGCAGAGGCAGCAGCCCCAGCAGCAGCGCGCTGCTGGACAGCACCGGGAGCGCCATGGTCAGGCTCGGCCGCGTCCTGCGGCGTCCGGCACACCCCGGCCTCTTATCCTCGGTCCCGGGGAAACTGAGCCTCGGGAGACGCCCAAGGCCACCCCTTCCCTCACCCGCCCCGCCTTCCTCACGTGACCCACCCCGTGCCCGCCGACCCAAACGGGAAGCGGAGCCGAGGGGCACCCGAGGGGCACCCGAGGGGCACGGGGCTGAGTCTGGGCCCGCCGGGGCGACGCGCGTGCTCTCCCGACCCCGGGGGCGCAGCGCGCGCAGCGCCTTGGGGCCGGAGGGTGGCATCCAAGCGGTTACGAAAAGCAGCTCAGCCCGCGGGCACAGGGCGAGGGCCGAGCACGGTTCTAGCTCAGCCCCGCGGGCACAGGGCGAGGGCCGAGCACGGTTCTAGCTCAGCCCCAGGCGGGCACAGGGCGAGGGCCGAGCACGGTTCTAGCTCAGCCCCAGGCGGGCACAGGGCGAGGGCCGAGCACGGTTCTAGCTCAGCCCCGCGGGCACAGGGCGAGGGCCGAGCACGGTTCTAGCTCAGCCCCAGGCGGGCACAGGGCGAGGGCCGAGCACGGTTCTAGCTCAGCCCCGCGGGCACAGGGCGAGGGCCGAGCACGGTTCTAGCTCAGCCCCAGGCGGGCACAGGGCGAGGGCCGAGCACGGTTCTAGCTCAGCCCCAGGCGGGCTCGGAGACTTTGGCGCGCCCCCAGGCCGCTGTATGGAAGGTTGGGATCTGCCCAGGTGGAGCAAGACCCTCCCCCGAGGCTCCCCACGGCTGAAGTCCCTTCTGGTTTAAGAAACAACTGACCTGGCACTGGACTAGGCGCTGCGGAGAGGAAGGTGGGCCGGAAACTTCTTTGCCGCTTTACCCAGCCAGCAGCTGGCGCCAGCTCGCAGGGCTCTTCACATTTTCACCTCAGCATCTGTAACTGCGGCACATCCCTGCTTGACGGATCGCTTTGCTGATTGTCTGGAAAAGAAAGGCAGAACAAACTCAAGTGTGTTGGTTTACGTTTTTCCCTCCCAGAGCCTTTTTTAAGCATTTATCTGCAGATCTGCTTATTTTCTACTGTGTTGAGTCGTATTGTCCTCCTGACTTTCTCTGCTGAAAAGGAAACTAGTCATTTTCCAAACACATTCTTGATGGGCTTGCCTTTTGTGTTCCAGGCCCATGCCTGTGACCTCCTTCTGTGTATTGTTGATAGGATTACATTCCTTTGGCCCCTGAAAGGGCCTTAGTCTAAAAGGGCCAGGGGCTCCCATTGGATCCTGGCCATCTCCAGTCGTCCTGATGAATATCTTGGCATTGGATCCAGATGACTCTGGGGGAGAAAGTGAGGCTGGTGACCTTGCACAGCCCTCCCTCACTCAAATCACAGACAACTGCAAGTTATGTCATCATCTCCCTGATGTCATGGTCCTCTTCGAAAACAAAGGACAAACACAACCTATGAGTAAACCGAATTCCCTTGAAGGGGGACCCAGCTAGCTGAGTAACTCAGTTCGGCTAGTTCCATTCTCCAAAGGGAGGTAAATTTTGATGGCCAAGATTTACTGGCTAGATTTTCTTTTCCTTCTTTGCTTCCTTCCTTCCTTCTGAGTGAGATGAGGAGATTGTGAAGATTTTTCATAATAAAAATACGGGGAATATTGAACTTTCTAAATAAAATTTCTCATCCATAAGGCCTCTCTTCCTGGATACCTGAGTTTCAGGTATCCAGGGTTTGTGGATGGTCAGTTGGTTTCCACCCCCTTACCAGCTACAAGCTTTCTTTGTGAAAGTGTTGTGAGCTGTAGCTGAAACTTGGAAGTTACTCACATCTCCCCACTGTTTATTGTAATGCTGTCACATCAACACTACCAGTTCCTGCTTCTCCCCTTCCTGTCTTTTCTAAAGCCACATCAGCAGTTAAGTTAGATATTAGATGAGATAATTGTGTTGGGATAGGTGAAGATTTCCTGGGTTTTGTCTAGTTTTTTGCGTTTAGATTGTGAGCCTGCCTCCCAGCCAATGGAGAGGTGGGATAGTGGGGAGGTGGGATTCTCTGCCTTAGGGTATAAAAATTGTGCTTTAATTTCTGTAAGTGGCCTCCCTTCACCAGGTTCCCAGACCTGGTAGGATGTCCCTTTCTTGAGAACTGTAATAAATCCTTTTCTTTCTGTTCTTATTGAGAAGCCTCTTCATTTATTTAAGATTTTGAGTAAGGGTCTTTTCATCCCACGCCCTCCCTTCCTTCCTTCCTTCGTTCCTTCCTTCCTTCCTTCATAGGTCCCTGCCCAAGCTCCACTTAATGGCTGTTTTTTGGATCCTCCTGGTTTAGAGTGAATGTCAATGGTAACTGTTACTCTTTGGAACAGCAACCCTGAGGGTCTTCCCCTCCCAGCTTGATTTTTTTTCCTTTTTTCTAATTAAAGGGACCATCCCTGACTAACTTCTTAAAGAGGCTTATTCATTGAAAGGGAGTTACCTCACTCAAAATTGAGTAACTGAATAGGCCTGAGCCTAAAAGGGCCAAGGTCTCCCATTGCATCTTGGGTCATCTCCAGTTGTCCTGATGACTATCTGGCCACTGGGCCCAGATGACTCAGGAGAGGGAATTGAGATTGGTGAATTTGCACATCTCTCCCTCACTCAAATCAAAATCAACTGCAAGTCATGTCGTCATCTCCCTGACGTCATGGTTCTCTTCGAAAATGAAGAAGAAATGCAACATCTGGATGGTGATCTCTGACTCTCATTTTCCCCTCCAGAGCTATCTGGATCCAGTGATCATTTGAAGACTCAGCTCAAAATGCCACTTCCTCCATGAAGGTTTTCTAGCTCTAAATTGTTCAGAGCCAGAAAAGACCTTAGAGCTATATCATCTATGATCCAGTCTTCTCATTTTATAGGTGATAAAACTGAGACCTAGAGAAAGTGATTTATTCAAGGTCATGCAGCTAATAAGTAACAGAACTAAATTCAAAGCCAGGTCCCCTGACTCCAAGTCAGTGTTCAATGACATGGTCAGATCTCCACCTTAGGAAGATTATTTTGACAGTTGTTTAAGATAGATTAGAATGGGACAGAATGAAAGCAAGTAAGCCAATTTGGAGTACAGAGTGGTACAGGTAAGAGGCCATGGGGGCCTACCCCAGGGGGTAGAAAAACAAGTGGAGGGAGAATGGACTTGAGAGAAGGAAAAATCAGCAAAACTTGGTGATTCATTGTGGATATGGAGGGCAAGGGCTATAAGGAAGAGTTGAGAATGATCCTAAAGTTATAAACTTGGGGGACTGGAAAGATGGTGTCTGGCACATAGTAAATATTTGATAAATGCTTGCTGACTGACTGTTGGTACCCTCAACAGAAATAGAAAATTTAAAAGGAGGGGTAGATTTTGAGAGGTGAAAATATTGAATTTTGCTTTGGATATATGTTGAATTTGAGAATCCTACCGGATATTTAGGAGAGTTTTAGTCAGAACATGATTTGAGACTTGCTTTTAAAAGATTAAGACTATATATATAGATTTGAGAGACCTGGGTAGTTATAATTGAATCCAGGAGAACAGATAAAATCTTGGAAAGCAGAAGTAGAAAGAAAGAGAGAGAGACAGACAGATAGAGAGAGAGAGAGAGACAGAGACAGAGAGAGAGAAAAGGGGACTCAAGACAACCCTGGGTATATACTAGGGAAGGGGGAGGTAGATAATGCACTAAAGGCCAAGAGAGCAGGAAATATCTAGGAGAAAGTAATGGTCAAAAATGTAAATGGAACATTCTTTTTCTTTTTTAACCTTTTCTAAATGAATTTAATAAGCATGAACATTTCCATACTCAGAGAACAAAAAAAAATAGGACTACATGTGAAACTATGAATCTATTATATAGTTTGATTTGCTTTTCTGTATCTGAATTTTTTTCTTTTCTGTGTATTTTGAAATATTTAATTGATGCTCCTTTATTTCTTTTCTAAGACAGATAGATGGCTTTTCTTTTTTTTGGTAAAGAAGTTAAAGAGTAGCTGCTGAGAAAGGAAGGCAGAGGTAGGAATGGTGTTGGGACTATGAATTGGAAAAGGAAGGTTTGGAATAGCTACTGTGAGTCATATGATAGCATCAATCAATGAAGAATAAAATTATTGCTGTGCAGCAGTGAGTGTCCACTTGAGATTCAATATCATAACTTGGTCATGTACCCTGTCAGCACTTCTCCAGTAGCATTCTACATGAAGTGAGAACACAGAAGGCAGTTAGTAATGTGATTCAGGACTGAGGATTACCAAAGTCTGTATAAGGGAAGACAAGTGAGCAAAGGAGTCAAGGGTGGAAGACAATGTACAGTACAATGTATAGTACAATGAGTTAACAAGGGGGTCAAGACTTGGAAAGAAGGAAAGTAAGGCCTGTACAGGGATCATGGGGTGGGGAGAAGAAAGTAAAGAGTGAAGGTGCTAGAAGTCACAGCAGAGGTGAAGAATAGATGTAGGAGGAGTGAGGTAGAGGGAAAGGGGGAAGGCCAGGATATTACCAGAGAGGAGAATTTCATAACTGAAAATAGTGGAGCTGGCAGCATAGAAGAAATTGAAGGTATGACTATGCTTGAGGTAGAATGAAGTTTTAGGTCATGAGAATTGAGGAAAATGATGAACTTGGTGGCCAGGGTGTTTGAAGGACCACCAATACATATGTTGAAGACCCCAAGTAAGAGGGAGAGGAATATGGGAAGCCAGGCAATAAATTCTCTGAGAAAAGAAGAAGAGTTATCTGAAAGGCAGTAGATTATGACCACTGGGATCCAGAAGAGGGGAGATACACTGAAGTCAGGAACCTTGTGGCCACTGTTCGTCCTTCCTCCTCAAAGAGGAACAAGAATATCAAGAAGTGAGGTCTTCATTTGTGCACCAGTTGGACGTAAGTTAAGCAGAGCTGGGCAAAGGCATCAGTCTCACTCTTTCCTCCAGTCACTGAAATTGTGTGGCAAGACAAAGGTCAGGATGACTGGTGATGGCCATGGGATTCAGTGGGTGGCCTTGACTTTTCTAAATGAAGATCCTTTTCTTGGAGTGATCCTTAAACAAGAGGTTGCTGAATGATGGTGGCAGAAGGGGAATTTGGACATTATTGTGGGGAACAAAGAGTACATTGTCTCTTCTTAATCAAGCAGTACTAGAAAGAGTGGCATGACCAATAATCAACAGTCAATAAACATTTATTAATCACCTACTATGCTAAGTACTGCAGATATACATAAGAAGTGGGGGGGGGGACACCCAGAGAGTACTCTGCAAACAGTATTCTAGAGAAAGCCAAGTTATCCTAAGTGTGTGAACAATAGGAGGATGTTTTCCCCTCTATAGACAATAACTGACTCCATAGGCTTAGGAAGTACTTAGGAAAATTAAGACCTGCCAATCTTCAGGATCCTGTGATGATGTGGAATGGTTTTGGTGTGGGTGCCTGCTTATCCAACCCAGTAGAGCAAGGTGTGGAAGTGGCAGAGCATTTTAGCTGGAAGACTCTGCCTGTAAATACCTGGAGATGAGGACCTATATATTGTACTGGATTCATCCATGGCACTGAATGACAGAGGATGAGCCTCCCTAGAAGAGTATACATTTTCTTTAAGGTCACACTCAGTGTCTGAAGCCCCAGGTGCAGCAGTGGTGTCACTAAGCCTACTTCTAATTTTGCACCAGATTTATTTGTGTATGTGTCACCATTACTACTAGACCGTTCACTTGTTGCTTTATCGATTGTTGCATTTCCCCTGCTATCTTGCACAAGGTTGTTGTATTTGTCCTTTCATTTTGATGAGGACCGTGACATCAGGGAGATGATGACATGACTTGCATTGACTTTGTTTTGAGTGAGGGAGAGCTGTGCAGGTCACCAGCCTCACTTCTCCTCCAGAGCCATCTGGATGTTCATCAGGATGACTGGAGATGACCCAGGATGCAATGGGAGCCTTGGCTCCCTTAGGCCAAGGTCTATGCAGGCACTCACTTAGGGTGTGGTAATACCCATTCATTGAATAGGCCTGTTTAAGAAGTAGCCAGGGCATGGCCCACTTAATGAGGTAAAGCAAAAGAAAATATCAGGTTGGGAGGGAAACAGCAACAGTTACTGTGGATAATCACTCTGAAGTCAGGAGGGTCCAGAAGAGCCCTTAGGCAGGGGCCTAGTGTTGTCCAATGTATGTGCTTCAGTGTGGTCTCATTCAATGAATAGGCTTCTTTAAGTAGTTACTCAAGGGATGGTGCCTGTAATTAAAAAAAATAAGAAATCAAACTGGGAGGGGAAGACCTTTAGGGTTCCTGGGTGAAAGAGAAACAATTACTATTTAATAATTACATTAAAAGCCACCTGGAAGACAGCTTGACCCTAGAAGGTAGGGCTGGAGACAGTGGATGGAGGGAGATGCCAAGCTGGTGTAAGGGAACCCAGAATGGGTACTGTCCCAAAGGGGAGTGAGGAGGTAGAGGCCCTTTGATTGTCAGATGTGGGGGAGATCCTTGGGAATTCTGGACACTATGGACTTGGGATGTTCCTCTCATGTCTCAGGGACCTTGGGGTGGGGTGGGGTCTGTAGGAGTGCATGGGGAAGGGTTGGGGGGCTTCTCAACACACCACTTCCCTCAGGGACTCCCTTTGGTCCCTGCCCTGCCTTATCTCTCCCTGGGGGACATTAGACTCCCCAGGGTGAGGGAGGGTCTGTAGGATTGCATGGGGATGGGCCTTTGTTTACTTCCCTGGTCAGGTGGAGGTGTCTGTGCCAGGGTCTTGGGGTACCCTGTCCCTCTTCGGGTTCTGGTGCATGGAGTGGGAGATCTAGAAGCTTGCTTTCCAATCCTGAATCTGCCACTTATTCCTGGAGCAAGGGGCTTGCCCTTTCCAGGCCTCAGTTTCTTTCCCTGTAAAATGAGAGGGCTGGACCTTCTGGGACCTAGAAAGAAGGCCTTGGTGAGAACACAGTAGAACCCCAGCAGGAAGGAGGGAGTCAGAGAGAGATAAATGACAGCCAGAGGAGGAGCAGTGAGGGAGTCTGGGCCAAAAGCAGGAGTCATTGAGGGGGAAGGGCTGTGAAGGTCAGCAAAAGAAAAGGGAAAGTCTTTGGAATGGATCATAGCAAAGACCTGGCCCAGCCCCTGGGTGCCTCGATCATGGTGCGCACACACACACACACACACGCACACACACACACACACACACACACACACACCGGCCCCCACCTGTACAGTAGGCCTGGCTGCCTACTCCTTATCTCCCTGGCACACCTCTACTATGAAGGGAAGGGGATTTTGCTAAGGGCTTTGAAACAGAGTGAGTTTTACAGAACTGAAATCTATTTTCAACAAAGGAAATTTTTCTTCTTATTGTCTTGTTAGTATGTGGCTGGTATGCATCAGGGACATGCATTTGGTACATTTGTTACTGGCATTATTTTATATTATTATACATTCTATATTGTGTATAAATATATTGGCGATATATGGGGTACAGAGACCCTTAGCAATAAATCAGAGACTCAGAGATATTAGCAAAAAGAATAGTTCGTTCATTGACTTTCTGAGAAAAGGCTCCCTCAGAGTGCTGGAAAGATGGCACTAACTGAAGAGAGCCGAGCTGTGTTTAGCTCAGTAGATTATATAAGCCCTAACTGAAATCCCTGCTCCCTAGCCCCCTTCCTCAGGGCTCATTGATGCAAGCCCTGAGGATACAATCTGTTCGAGGCAATCTACCCCAGCCACAGAGAACAAAGACAGTTTTCACACATTAGCCCTAAAAAAAAAAAGAAGAAGCAGGGAGGGAGGTGTTATTCCTCCCTGCTATGTGCCTAAAAACAAGAGCGGGAAGCCTGGGGACATACAGAGGGCAGTCTGGGAAAGTAAAGGGTATAGTCTTGGGAAATATAGGGAGTAGTCTGGGAAAGTACAGAATACGTTGAAACATTTCTTCTACAAGGTCAACCTGCTGTAAATGTTTCAACCAGACAAGAAACAACCCCTTGAAGAGACTTCAGTCTTGAGAGAGATCCTCAGAGATCATCTCTCACAGAGACACCTGTACCATCAATTATTGCAATGTTCAGAAGGCCAGGTTGAATTAAATAAGAATCTGTTCTCTGGAACAAAATTAAACAAGGCTTCAATTCATTTCCACAAACATTTATGGTTCTCAAAGTATGATCCAGGAACCCTGGAGGTCCCTAAGACCCTTTGAAGAGGTTCCCAAGATCAAAACTGTTTTCATAATAATACTAGATATTTTAATTTCTAATACAGTGAATATTGTACATATATACACATACATGTATTACACATACATAAACACACATGGATATGTATATATAAACAAAAGCTCTTGGGGGATGGTCTTCAATAGTTTTTAAGTATGTAAAGGAATTCTGAGACCAAAACATTTGAGAATCACTAAAATCAATCAAGTGTTTATAAAAGGCCTGCTTGGCACCTTGCATGCCACTAGAAGCTGGGGATACAAAGACAATGGCAAATCAATCCCTATTCTCAAGAAAGTTACATTCTAATGGGGCAGACGTGCACATACACTTACAACAGACACAATGTAACTTGGGGGAGAGGTACTAGCTAAGAGGAGAGGCCTCTTACAGAAGGTGGTACCTGAAGTATTGAAGGGATTTTGGTAGAGGTAAAAAGGAATGGCATTCTAAGCCAACAAAGATACAGAGACTGGCAATGGAGTACAGTTATCCTTCCACATCCCAACTTTCCCCATCATGGTTTTGATATATTGTGGTTTTGAGGCTTGGCATAAGAAATTAAATGGGAATTCTGCGGAAACTTTGTGGAAGCTGTAGACAAGTAAGGCCAGCAAATGATGCAGAAGTTTAGAAACTCAGAAATGCAGAATATATATAATATATGCACATATATAGTGTTATATAATAACATTTTAATATTTTAATACAATAATAATTAAGACTTATCTGGTATGAGGGGCCAAAAATTTTTTTCACAAATTTTCCAGATTGTGGGGGTAGGGTGGGATGAGGTGGGGGGGAGGGCTAAGCCCCTCGATATGGAAGGGATAACTGTATTGAGTATTGCAAGAAAGATGGTCTGGCTGGATGATAAGAGTGTGTGAAGGGTAGTAATGTATATAAGGCTAGAGAGGCAGGAAGGGCCTGCTGTGACGACCTTTACATGCCAGTGACTACGTTGAATGTTATGTCAGTACCATTGTCACTTCACTCCAGACTCAGCTTTTCCAGAGCAGCCCTTCGGCCCTTTCTCCTCCTCAAGCTTTTCAAATCTCTTTTACATTTTGTCTTTCCCTCTCAGAATGTTTGCTCCTTGAGAGTGAGGATCATCTTATTTTCTTGTATTTTATTTTTAAGTGCTTAGCACAGGGTTTGGCACATAGTAAGCACTTAATAAATGCTCTATCTGCCAGGCACAAGTACCAAGTCAAAGGCAGACGCAACTTAGGCCACAGTCTCCAGTCTAATGGGCTTTGCTCATTATGTGAATTCATCAAGGGTAGCATCTGAGCCCTCCAGTGAAATTCAACAAGCATTCGTTAAGCTTCCAGTAAGTGCCAGTCATGAAAAGTCGAAGAGAGATAAAAGAAAAATGTTCCAGTCCCTGCCCTCAAGGAGTCTAAGTAGGAAGATAGGCTAGGTGCAGGAATATAAGTGAGAATGAAAATAATGGCCCCCATCTCACAGGGTCATTGGGAGTTAAACCCAGATATCTGGAAAGGACTCAGCACGGTGTCTGGCACATAGGTTCTATGTGAATGCCAGTTACTATTATTATTGTTTGGAAGGAATCCAGTGATTTTTAAATTATCTTTTTTCAGGTAAGTTGTTTTTGATAGCACATCTTATATTTTCTTCAATTTTTTTATTTTGTTTTAACTTTTGATGTGTCAGTCTTTGATTTCCATTTGGTCCCTTCTAGTTTTCAGTGAGACCAATAATTGGGAAAGGTTTGCACCTTTCTCTTGTGAGTCATTTATTCTCTAATTCTTTATTCCAGAGCCTTCATTTTTCATTTGGTTCTTTTTTGTGGAAAGTCCTTTTTTTCCTTTGGGTCTGTCCTGTTATTTAACTCAATCCTTTTAGAGCAGAAGTTCCTAACTAGGGGATCATTAACTTATTACTTATCTATACACATATATCTATCTAATCATCTAATTATATTTTAATATAATTGGTTTCCTTTGTAAACTCTATGCATTTAAAAACATTATTCTGAGAAGGGGTCCATGATACAAAAAAAAGGTTAAGAGCCCTTGTTTTATGGTATTTCGAGGTCTACAAAAATTTTTGATACTAGCTCATGTTTTTTTTTTATCTATTTCCTTATTTGTTTCTTTAGTTTTTGATTTGGGTCTTTATGCCAGGGCCTGGCTCCACCCCCATTGTACTTTTGGGGAGGGAGGGTGGTCTCATCCTAGATCAGCTATGTTCTTGTGACTTCCACCTTCTAGAGCAGGGGTGGGGAACCTGCTGTCCTGAGGCCACAGGTAATTTTCTAGATCCTTAAGTACAGCCTTTTGATTGAATCCAAATTCTAAAAAACTGTTCCCCATCCCTATTCTAGAGTTTAGTGCCCCTGGATCTTTCAGATTTTGAGCAATGGATCTTCCAGGCCATCTGGTGTCATGTAATGCAGTGCCAGGGACCTTGGAGTCTATGGGTGTTAAGTTTTTAGGTCTGAGTGCCTAAGTGCCATGGCTGGTTGTTACCACTCCCCAACATTTCCCACTCTGCCCACTACCCTGGAATTTTTTCAGGGGTTTCATTTGGACATATAATTACTATAATCAATGTTTTTCTTCCATTTATATCCCATTTTTGACATTATAGTTAAGACTGTTTTAACTGCATTCCATAAATTTCTCATTTTTATTCTTTCCTCTAACTTTGTAATAATTTTGACTTTCTGTAATAAGTTGGTGGTTTCCCATACAATCAACTGATTTAAGAATGACTGCCAAATAAGCAATGAGTAATTTTTTTTTTAAAGAACTTTTAGAATACTTCTTTTTTCCAATAGCAAAGCACTAATTCTGTCTCCCACCTTCCATTATCCAAACTGGAAAAAAAAAGAAAAGAAAATTTTTGTAACATGCTTAATCAAACAAAACAAATTTTACATTAGTCACATCCAAAATGTATCTCATTTTACATCTTGAATCCATCACCTGTCTGACACAGGCTATGTGACATGCTTCATCATTAGTATTCTTGAATTGTGGTTGGTCACACAATGCATGGTTTCCTGTCTTATTGTATAATCAATCTCATTCTCTATCTTATTTCATATTCACCTTGTCCAGCACCTTCCCATTCTGTACCTCAGTACATGGAAGCAGACAGCAGCTTAATGATCACAAGACCAGCAAAGAGGTGGCTCTTTTCTTATGTTATTTGCTATAGTTTTTGATTAAAAGTCTTTTAAGTAACATATCCTTCAGCTGGGTAATAAAATTTAAAACCTGAATCATGGCTCTTGAGCTATGATTTTGACTAGGTGCTGAACCAAAAGTGTGCCCCTACACCAGCAATATTTAGAGGAGATAAGTAATTCTAGCCCTTCCCCCTTTGGGGGATAAGCAAGGAAGCAGTGAGTGCTTGGCTATAGCCCTTACCTTGCTCCCCTCAAGACAGAAATACTAGTCAACCTTGGAATAGTCGACCAGATTCCAGAGATACCTGTCTTTGTCACTTGAGAACCATGTTCACATGATTAGCATATCAATGTTTAAACAACCCATATGGTCATGCATATCTTACTTGGGCACTCATATCTTACATATACATTTATTTTGTACATACTCATGTACAAATTGTGTTCCTCTATAGAATGAAAGCTTCTTGAGAGCAGGGGCTATTTCCTTTCTTTCCCTGTATATTCAGTTTCTAGCAGTGTGACTGGCACATAGTAGAAGCTTAATAAATACTTCTTGATTTTTGATCCAACTTTCTCATCACTGCTCTTCTGTGCTGGTAAATAGGTTGTGTATGGGTGGGAGGGGAGAAGAGATTAAGAATGAGGTCCGGCACTTATTGCACAGCTGGGGAACCTCAGCTCCACACTCAAAGTAGCAGCAAACACTCATTTTTCCTTTCACCATCACTGAATCTACCCCTTATTTTGTTCTTTCCAGACTCCCAGTGTCAGATTCTTAAATGACACCAGCTCACAAACTTAAAGAACCTGACTCTCAAATGGGGAAGGGGTCTCAGAGATTATCTGTTCTAACTCGATATCCCAAACAAATGACTGTCCAATCTCTGCTTGAAGCCTACAGAAGGGAGCTCATTAATTCAACTAACAAAACATTAAGCACCTACTATGTGCCAGCCACTATGGCAGGTGCTGGGAATACAAAGAAAAAAATCAAATAGTTCCTGACCTCAAGAACTTATATTTTAATGGGGGAGAGAGGAAAAACATTCATGTCACCAATTAAATACAAAAAATGGCAAATAATTTCTGGCAAGGGATGGTAGCAACTGGGGAATTCATATAGGTTCCCTATTTGAGCTGAGTTTTGAAGGAAGCTTGGGATTCTACAAGGTGGAGGTAAGAAGGGAGTCCCTTCTAGGCTTCTACCCCTTGTAGGGGTAGTAGAATCTCACGTACAGAAAAAAACAAATAAGTAATGTACATGGAGGCCTTAAAAGCATTGGGAGCAAGATTATGAAGGGCCCTAAATGCTGAATAGAAGTTTGTATTTCATCCTGGAGGCAAGAGAGCTACTAGACTTGATGAAGCCAGAGAGTGAGTGGTCAGACTATTGACGTTTAAGGAGTATCAATCCGGCAGTTTTGCAGATGTAGTGGAAAATGAGGGTGGAAGCTGAGAGATCAATGAGGAGTCTTATACTCTTGGCAGGTGAGAAGGGCCTGAATGAAGATAGTATACTCATTCATGCAGACAAAGGAGGTAGATGATTTGGCAAAGAGAGCCTCTTGAGGCATGCTGTATCCCTAATTGTTAGAAGTTTTTCCTTTCATTTAGTCTAAAGTTGTCTTTGTGACTTCTACCCACTATTTCTGGAGCTGAGTAGGCGCTATCTTCCATAGGACAGATCACATACTTGAAGAGTGCTACCATATTTTCCCTAGGCTAAACATCTTCATTCTTTTCTCTAGGCTAAACATCTTCAGTTCCTTCTATGATTCTCATAGAGGAGATTCTCTGGTCCTGTCACAATTTTAGTTGCCTTCTGCTGGGCACTCACCAGCCTATGTTTTATGTTCTTACTAAGCGAGGATACCCAGAACTGAACACAGTACGACAGATGTGGTCTGTTCTTATTGTTTTCTGTTTCTCAACACAACCAAAGATAGCATTATTATTTTTTCCAACCATATCACAAACTTGATACCTTTTTTTTTAAGACATGGTTTATTCTTACAGAGAAATGCTAAACATGAGACAGTCACAATACACTAACAGAATTAAGAAATTTAACAGAATCCAGTCATTTAACTTATAACTATAGTTACAATAAGCTATAAGCATCATCATAACAGTTTTGCAAGACTACAAACACTGCATTTTAAATTTCATGTTGGCACTGCACTGGGTAACCCTCCTAGCACTCCTTTGCTGATAACATGGATCTGTTCTTTTGTCAGTGGCTATATTGTCTGATACAGAAACTTCCTCTGCCGTCAGTCACTGTTGCTTTGGGGGTCACCATAGCTGTTATACCTTTCGGATTTACAAGGTCAATGCTAGTCTTGGAAGCATGCACTACGAGATACTTGTTTGCCTAAGATCTGGAAAAGACAGACACAGAAAATAAAGGACGGCCTCATCTTCATGGCCGCATGGGGGCCAGGTGGGATTCAGGACAATTGCCCTTCTCCCACCCAACTCTGGGGACCCAGCTGGAACCAATTCTAGATGATTCACAGCTGGGAGGGAAGAAAGCCCTTTTCTACTATCGTCTACTGAGCTCTTCTGGCTCAGCAGAAATTAGGGGATTTTTAATCAATCAGCAAGTACTTATTAAGTCCTCACTATGTGTCAGGCACTATGCTGTGCTGGAGATACAATGAAATAGCAAAAACAATCTCTGTCCCTGTCCAAGATTACATGTATAAATCAGTACACAGAGTGTAAAAATACAGAGCTGATGGAAAACAGTCCTCAACAATCCAAGTCCTTCCTCAATGAGTCACATATGGGCCAAAGCTGGACTCCCAAACCCATACTCATGTACTGGAAGCAAGCAGAGGATATCTGACCATGGTCTGTACAACTGACACTACTGATATTATCAAATACAGAAGCACAGAATCTTAGATGAAAGACACTCATGGGTTGAACTATTGCTCAACCTATAACCTTATCAAAAATCCCAAATGTACTACATCCAAGTGAAAATCAAGCCTTTGTTTAAAGACCTCCAAAGACAAGGAACCCATCACCTACTAATAAGGGTATTTGGGAGCAATCAGGGTAGGCAGCAAGCAAGGAGGAAAATGGAAAGGGTCAAAAGAGCTTTGGTGGCTCCTCCTCCCTCACAAAATAGAATGAATATATACATCTCAATGAAAGAGAACTAGGGATTATGGGAAGCATCACTGGAGTAGGGGTTAAGATGCTGCATCCCTTCTAAGTATCACTGAGAGCTGTGGAGGGAGAGCTCCTTCCAGGCAAGGGCTGCCTCTAGTTACTCTTTCAGACTAAAGTTTAGCTCTCTTCCATGTTCTCCTTGGCTTTCCAGTTTTTCAATGGGCAGAATTTGTTATGGACAATGGCTGAGAATTAGACCCAGTGTGGCACAGTGAAAAAAATGACTGGGCTTGGGAGGTGGAAGACCTTGGTTCCAATTCTATCTGCATATGACTTAGAAAAGTCACTTGACTATTTTGGGTCTCAGTTTCCTTATCTGTAAAATGAAGGGACTAGACTAGATGGACCATAAGGTTCCTTCAGTTATAATCTATTAACCCATCTTACACAGATTCTATGAGTAAAGAAGAAGGGAAAAGTAAGACCACATCCAGCTCCCCGAAGGCAGGGAATTCATTTTTTCTTTGTGTCTCCAGCACTGGACATATAATAAGCACTTCATACTTGCTGAATTGAATTAAGTGGATTAGGGAAGAGACAGGTAGGATAATACACATGGGAAATTTTAGATTCTAAGAAAGGTCAAAGGGATAGAAGAGTCTCCTGATAGCTCTTCGGAGGGAAAGGAAGGCAAGTAGAAAGCTATCTACAGCCCTTCCGCAGGGTCACTCCATCTTTTAGTCGTTAAAGCGGCCCGCGGACTTAAGGATAAGGATGCAGTGCAGTCTGTGGAGAACAGGAGAGCAAGAAGATGAGACCAGTGCCCTCCAGAGCCAGGGAAGAAAGCTGCGCAGCAGGTGAGGAGGATGCCAGGATGACCGAAGACCTGGGTCTGGAAGTGATGGAGAGGGTTGTGAGGGCACCAGGGGCTGCGCCTGCTTATACGGTGGTAACACCAAGGGGCTGGGAGCCACGGTAGGCGAGAAGCTGGAGAAAGCAGGCAGAGGGGAGGGTTTCCGGGCCAGCCACGGCTGTCTGCCAAGAAGCGATTGGCAGGCTCGGACCCCGGTGTCAGGACAGGAGCCCCGGCCCACCTTGGGTGCCCCCCCACCCCCGGGTGCGGACCGCATCCTGATCCGGCTTCCGTCACGCGGCTCCCCCTCTCCAGCCCGGACGCAACCGGCTCTCCCGGTCCAGGTCCGGATCCCTGCAGCGGCCCCAGGGAGGGGCCCTGGGGGCGGCGGGCGGTGAAATCCTCGGGGCTGGGCGCATCTCCGGGGGGCAGCGGGGCACGGTCTCCGGGGCCGGGGGTGGGGGTGGACGCGCAGCTCGAGCTGCGCGATGGAGCCGGCTTCCAGGGGCCGCGGGCCCGGTGCGGGGAGGGCAGGCCCGAAGGCGCGGCCGGAGAGCTGCGGGAGAGCCGGGGCTCAGGGGCCCGACGGACCTTCCGGAGAAGGCGAGCCCGACAGGAGCACCCCCGCGGCCGCCTCCTCCGCGGAGGTTCCCGGGGCCTCGGGCCTCCTCGGGCCGGGCTGGGGAAGGCCCAGGCAAGGCCTGGCAGGACCCGGGCGTCGCGGGCAGACCAGGGGGGGGGGGGCCCGGGAAGGATGGGGGGCCTTCCGGTGCCCGGTGAGGCGGCGGCGGCTCGAGTCTACGGCTGGACGGTGCTGCCTCCCCCTCCTTGAAGCCGAGGTGGCGCAGGGACCCGGGCGGGGGGGGCGTCACCCCAAATTCTATTCCCCCCCCGCCCGCCGCGGCTGCCGGTCGGGGCGCCTCCGGCAGCGGCCGCCTTCGGTTTTCACAGCAGCAGAAACGTCCTCCCGGGCGGCCCCCTGCGGAGGATATGGGGGCCGGGACGGGAAAGAAGGCCGGCAGTGTCACGTCACGTGATCCCTTAAAGGGGCCTCGCCGCGCTGCCGGCTCTGCCGCCCCCTGTGGAGCGGCCGCGGTCTGACCCTCGGCGGCCACCGTGCCGGAGCGCGCCGTGTCTCCATGGAGACGGTGACGTCATGAGGGGCGGGGCGGGACGAGGCCGGACCGCGCGGACCTTCGAAGTGGGGCACTTTCTCGAGACGCCCTGCCGAGTTCTGCGGAGTTCTACCCGCGCGGTTCGGCCCAGGGGCAGGGTGTTAGATGCACAAATGTAAACATCATCTCCTTGGGGCCGGCCCACGCTGAGGCTTTTTGTGTGTTTGTTTTCGCCCAGCCCCGCTGCGGGGCGCGCCCTGGGCTCGTGGGCCCGGTTCCGGTCCGAAGACCGGGGCGCCTCACTGAGGCCTAGGCCAGGCCGGGACGCCCCTCCGAGCCCCGCTGCAGGGCGCGCCCTGGGCTCGTGGGCCCGGTCCTGGTCCGCCCCCGGGGGGACTTGGTGAAGACCGGAGCGCCTCACTGAGGCCTAGGCCAGGCCGGGACGCCCCTCCGAGCCCCGCTGCGGGGCGCGCCCTGGGCTCGTGGGCCGGTCCCGGTCCGCCTCTGGGCTGGTCCGGGCCGGGGAGGGCGGGGGACTTGGTGAAGACCTGAGCGCCCTACGGAGGCCGAGGCCAGGCCGGGACGCCCCTCCGAGCCCCGGAGCGTTCAGTTTGAGCCTTTGTTTTAAACGCACCCTCTACCACCTCCCAGCGTGTGCCCGCTCCCGGAGCCGGCCTTTACAACGACCCAGCCCACCTGAACCAGACGCAGAGCCTGACATCACCGCGGCGCCCCCACGTCGCCCCTCCGCTCCCCAGGGAAGGAGGCGCCCCTCTCATTTACTGTCTCCGCCCCGACGCTTCCCCCCAGCGCTGGGGGAGGGCAGCGTGGTTGAAATGGGCCCCGCCCGCAAAACGCATCCCCCGCGCCCCGCGGCTGTGCGGGTGTTTCCTCTGGTCCTGTCCTTGGTTTGGTGTGTGCAGCGCCTGAGGCTTGGGGGCTGTCCATGGCTCCGAAGTGCTCCAGAGCTCCGACACGATTCATTTCATAATGACACAGTAACATTCCGCTACATTCACGTACCACAGCTTATTTAGGCCTTCGCTAACTGGAAGGCACCTTCTTAGTTTCCAGTTTGGGGCTACGTCCAAAAAAACCTGCCATTCATCTTCTTGTATGCGTATGTCCTTTCCTCCTTCATTTCTTTGGAATAGAGCCCTAGTAGTGACAGAGCTGGTTCAAACGCTATGAACACGTTAGTGGCTTTTGTAAATACAATCCGTTCTGCTATAATTTGATATAGAAGTTCCTAAAAATCAATACTATGTAAAATTGTATAATAAGACTCATAAACTTTATGAGGAAAATGGGATTAGGGGCACACAACTCAAAAATTTTGCCAGTGCCAAAAAAGAAGAACCTAATAAAAAACAGTAAACATAGTTTTATACATGTTAAATGGTTAAGAATTACATTAAGTACCACAATAAGTAGTAGCAGTGTCCCCAGCTACTGCTCTGAGTCCAGTTCCCCAGTGGGATGAATTGCTACAGTCCAAATACATAGGCAAGGAAGGCAGCTTTGTAGACTGGATGGAACTCTGGGTTTGGGATGCTTCAGCTTGGTTGGAGGGTGGGGTGGAAAGGTATGATATACTTTCATTATATTTCTTCTCTCAGGTTTCTTGATTTTCACATATGAAAACCCCTTCTTTATACAAAAAATCGTCTAAACAAGATATACCTTCCCAGAGTCATATACCTGCAAGTCTTAAGTCTCATTCCAGCAAGCGTCAGTGAAGTCAAATCTGCCTCCATCTCTTAGGATCTTTAGTTAACCCTATTTTTATTCATACTTCATTCATTTCTAAGTAGCCAAGTGAAACCATAGGTTTTTATTGCTTGCTGTCTTCTTGGATATTATTTCCTGTGAATTACTGGTTCATTCTCTTTTTCCTACGTTGTGCCTGCTGTTTTCTATGGTATCAGATCTAGCAGAAGCAGTTACCTCTTTCTATTTTCACTTATTTGTTTCCAAGACTCAAAACAATTTTTTTTCTTCAGATCTTTATTAGGTGCATCCCATCTTGATCCAAAAGCCCACAATTTCTCTAATTTAAACCATGTTCAAAAAATCCAATTCTATTCTCAGTCTTCTTATCCAGCTTCTTATTCCCCAGAGTTGCTTTTTTCTTCCGAATTTTGTCTTCAACTGGCAATGCAATTGGCTTAAAGATCTTCAATTTCTTTTTTTGAACGTCATTATCCTCAGCAATACTTTCTGAGTTCTTTCTCACCCTCCAAACTTTTTAAAAACTATGAACTGACAAATATCAAGAAACATGAAAATTTCCATTTACAAAGAAAAAGAGAATAGTATGTGAATCCATAAATCTTTATTATATGTAGATTTTTTCTTTAAATTTAACAGTGTAGCAACATAATTCTGCTTATCTATTTCCCCTTCCGATCTTCCGCTCTTTTCTATGTATTTGAAAATGTTTACTGATGCTTTTTCTCTTTTTTTGCATTTCTATCACCACCCCTATACTCCCTCCAACCTCCCTTTCCTTAACTTAATTTTTTCCAATAATGAAAGTTCACTTCTCTATGTCCTACCTCCTCTCCCACTCCCCCCTGGAAAAAGAAAGAAAAATAAACTCCTTGTAACAAATGTGCAGAGTCAAGCAAAACAAATTCCTGCATCGACTATGTCCAAAAAAAATTGTCTCAGTCTGCCCTCTCTTCCAGAAGGTGGGTAGCATGTTTCATTATGAGTGTCATAAAATCATGTTCCCATATGACAAGCACAAATTCACACATTGATTGTATATGAGAATACATGTCTAATTCTGTTCCTATATTCCATAACTTCTCCACTAAGAGATATAGGAAATGTGTATCATCAGCCTTCTGGAGTCATGACTGCATGGATATGAGTTCTTAAGACAGATTTCTTCTCATAGTATCATTTATCCCAACACGAATCACCTAGAATTAGGTTGTGAAGGTCAGATTTGCCATGTCTCAAGCACATTCAGCCCTTTCATTTCTCTAGGATAGAGACTAACACACTCACTAGCACTCTATAACAATCAATGTTAGCATCCACATTCCTTCCTTTACTCATTTCTGAACAGTTTCCAATTACTCTATGTCCAATACCAGCACCAAGGTTACTTTCGGATCTACTTAAGTAGGTATGACCCATAACTGGTAGCTGCTGCGACTTGAGATGCATAGCTGTTTTTCCTTCCTTGTTATCCTCCACCTCTGACAAGTTCACTTGTCCTAGGGAGAATCAAATAATTTAAAAAGATGGCTAATTTTAAAAATCAGCCATATTTTGCTTTCAAATGCATTTCTGAACATACCAGTATCAGATCTGGAAATTTACAATATTTAACAAAAAATAATGAGACCACATTGGAAGGCTCTAACCTAGAATGAATGAAAAAAAAACCCCATTTTCTGTTCTATCTATGCTCTCAGATCAGCTTTCCCCTTTTCACCCTTCTATGATGAATATGTCTGGTACCAGACTGCATGCTAATAAAAAGCACCAGTCCTAACATCACCATTTTTCTCTTTAAGTTTGGTATGGTTTTGGCACCAACTTTTCCAAATTTGGGGAAAATTATTCCATGTTCTTTTTTGCACTCTTCTTTCTTGGTTACAAGCGAAAGAAAGAAGTAGCATAGTGTAAAGGGAAAAGAGCAGACTTGGAACCAGGAAATGTGGATTCTGGACCTAGAACTAGCTCTTCCGCTAACCAGAAATATGGTTTGAGTATTTTCACTTAGCCTTGTGAGGTCTCAGTCACCTCATCTATAACATCTATGGCAGAACTGATTCAGATGATTAATAAAATTGCAGTTCCAGCATTCTATAATTTAGGACAAAGCTACAGCGGTATCAACAAAGTTCTTCATTAAGCAGAAGAGCTGTTACTTATTAATTAAAATATTCAATCAAGATGTATTAGAATAAGCCATCATGAGGATAATAAAATCTGCTCTTTCTAGTGCTTCCACAAAGAGATAGACATAGGGGGCATTTAATTAACAGCAGACTACAGGCCTGATTCAGGGGCCATTAATTATTCCAGTGAGGATAGCACTGTTGTTTGCTCTGAGACTGCATTTTTTATTACTATTTTTCTGAAGTTGCTGTTCAGCTGTTCAGCCCTGTCTAATTCCTTGTGACTCGGTAGACCACAACATCCATGGGTTTTCTTAGCAGAGATACTGGAGTGGTATGAAGTGGATGAAGACAAAGAGGTTAAGTGCCTTGCCGAGGGTCACACAGGTAGTTAGTATCTGAGTCTGGATTTGAATTCAGGTGTTCCTGATTCCAGGTCCAGTGCTGTATACTCTGAGCCTTCTTTTTCTGAGGTACCTTCTTATAAAATAAAAGATTATTCCCCACTGTCTTATTTTTTAAAATGCAAACAAGCACTGAAACTGAAATGCTATTTCTCTGGTGATAAAACTTGTAGAAAGCATGTTATATACTGAAGATGACAGATGGAAGGTGCCATACCATTTGATAAGGGTGTTAGTTGGAATGGCAGCAGCAAATAGACGGTCCAGGAAGTGTTACACATTTTACTATAAAGGAAGTGACAATAACCTACTACTGCTATAAATCCACCCTTCCAAATATGTTATTAAAATGATACCGTGCAGTCCAAACCACACAAAGAGACATACCATTAAATGCTTTTGCTTTGAACCCAAGTCTAAGCTTTGGCTGACTAGTAAAAATAAACATATAGGTGGGGGCTTATGAATGGTTTAAAAAGAATTCTGATCCATAAAATGCTAAGAATCCTAGGAAAGTGAATATGGAAAAAAGTGTACATGGCTATGTGATGGTAGGCAGGGGTGGGAAACTTTCAGCCTTGAGGTTACATGGGACCTTCTAGGCCCTCAAGGGCAGCTTTGACAGAATGGAAACTTCATAGAACAATTCCCCTTAATAAATAGGATTTGTTCTGTAAAACTTGGACTCAGTCAAAAAACTGCACTTGAGTGTTCACATGTAGCCCTGGTGGTAGGAGATGCCAGATGAAAGATTCATCTGGTGAGTTTATGAGAATGTTTGGAGGAATGGTGCCCTTTGGGAGGTCCAGGTAGAGATCTGTGGTTCTGTGTCTTCCTTTCCACTATACATGGCTTGGATTATGATAGTTTAAGACTATGCGTGATACTTTTGGGGGAGACACACAGATTAAAAAATGACACCTTAGAAATCCAAGGGATAAAGAAGTAGAGATGGTAGCTGATTTGATAGTTAGCTTACACAGACTGTACCATTTTCCAGGACTGACCTCCAAATTCTGGAGTCACTAAAAGAAACAAGACCCTGGCCTTGCCAACTCACTGCTAGTAGCATATGGAAGAAATGATCCTGGGGTTTTTGTCTAGACTACTCTTGGGAGAGGATTGTTTAGGCTATGTGTATTGATATGAATTTGCTTCAGTCTATTTCTAATATTCTAATTAAAGTTTTATATGACATTTTGGGATAGCTAACAGAAACACAGTGAGTAAAAGAGAAAGGGAGGAGTTTTTTCAGAGCATGGGAGCTGTTATGATCGTTTAAATGATCCCTGTCAAATCCTAGACCAATACAAGAATCTGGAACGCCATTCATAAAGGAGTAAAGCCAAGAAGAAGATGGAGGCCTGCCCTTGGAGAGCCTGAAAGAGCCATAAGAAGCTGGACTGATGTCTGATATTGCATGTTACATATTACAGATGAAATGAGTCCTAGGTTGGAAGCATATCCCCTGGACCTTACTTCCGTTATCCCTTCTACATCGTGGCTTTCTCCTTCATGACTTTGATATATTCTGGATCAGCATAAGAAATTAAATGGGAATTTTGAGGGAGTTTTGGGGAAACCGCAGATGAGACATGAAGGTCAGCAGACCCTATGACAAAAAACCCAAATGTACAATAAAGTGATGTAAAGACCCCATAAAAGAAAAAGAAAAAATTCAGGCTTCTTCTTTGGTAAGAAGGGAGGGCCAAGACACTTTACATGGATTTCCCAGCTTGAGGGGGCTCTGGGTCCCTGACTTCCAAGAGGTGGAAGGGCTGATTGTGCTTTAGAAGATCAGGTATTTGGTTATGGAGCTTTCTAGTGTCATTGTGCTTTTCTCCAGCTCTATGTTAACTCTTCCCCATTTCTTGCCATCAAATTCCTACACTACCTCCTTTATGAAGCACTATGACTGCCTTGGTTGGATGTCATCTCCACCTACCTAACCAGCCTTGTTTGCACTTCTCCCCATCATAAGGTCAAACTGTGCTATTCTCCATATCCCCTTCTTATCTTGACCTCTCCTATATGCCCGCAGCAGATTCTTTGTCCCCATCATTTTCTTGTTTGAGTCATTCTTTGTTCTAGGCTTAACTCGGACTTGCCTCCTTTATGAAGACTTCCCTGACCATATTTCCTATACCCAGGCCTCACTTTGAAATGAAAGCAAGCTGTCTCTCCAAGCTGCTCATCCATAGCTTTCCCTAAATCCCTGCTTTGCACTTACCTCCTGTCTACGAAGCATTTTTTGTGTACCTTTTTTTTTTTTTTTTTGAGGAGGGAAAACAAGGCAATTGGGGTTAAGTGACTGGCCCACATAGCTAATAAGTGTCAAGTGTCTGAGACTGGATTTGAACTCAGGTCCTCCTGACTCCAGGACCGGTGCTTTATTCACTGCACCACCCAGCTGCCCCATTTGTATACTTCTTTTAGAATACAAACTTGTTGAGCCCAAGTCTATTTTTGTACCCCCAGGTCCTAGTACAGTGTCTTGTGCATAGCAAAGTACATGTTGGTTGGATTAAGCCCTCCTCCCCACTTTTAAACTCTCTTAGTCCCTACTGTCTGTACTAGGCACAAAACATTTATTTTATACTTTCTTATATTATCGCATTTGAAGAGGCAACATGGTGGTGTAGATAGAGAACCAGCCTTAAAGTCAGGAACCAGGGTACCAGTATGGTCTCTTACATAGATCAGCTGTGTGACCCTAGGCAAGTTATTTCATCTCTCATTGCTCTAAGCCATTTTGATCATGAGTTGCAGAGATGGTGAACAGAATTTACCTGGAGTTCCCTGTACCAATAAAATTACATATTCAGTCCTTCCTATTCCTAGTATTTCCTTTATTTGTAAACATGTCTTGCCTCCTTTACTGTACTGTAAGTAGACTAAGCTCCATGAAGGTAGAGAGTATGTTTGTTTTTGAATTTCCTATCAATGCCTGATATAGCTTCATTGTGTATGTGTGTATATAGGTATCAGAGTACACATATACGCAGCTATATAAAATGTATGTGTGCATGTGTTTGTATGTGTGTGTGTGTACACATATTTGCTCAATGAATGAATGCACCATCTGGGAAGTCACAGTATTACGACAAGATGAACACGGAGATGAACTCTGAGCTAGCTCTATGAATATATACAGTCTATTTAGCTACATACACTCAGTAGTGCTGGTGCAGGTTTTCTATCAATTAGGTCCAGGGAGAGTCTCAGTTCTAGAAAGGCAGGACTATATTATTGAGGCAAGAGACAAAAAGGAGAATGCCAGAACACGTCGGTGGAAAACATATACCTCCTCTAACAACAACAGTGGTCTTTTCAGCAGAATGGCTTTTCTCTGTTGTAGATAAACATGTGACTTCGTTTGAAGGCACTTCATGACCGGACATTACATGCACAGACATTTTAAACCCAAGTTTCACATGTTTTATTGGTCTTTCAGCCGTCTGCAATGTGTTTGTGCTTCTGACTTCAGTTTCTTTACTACTGTGTTTTAAATGACAAAACAAACACGCAGGCTAGGGCTTACTTTAATGATTACATTATGAAACATTTTAGATTCTCATTTGTCAATTCACTCTCCATTGACCACAGTTTTTTATTATATCATCTGGGCTTGCCAGAGTTTTATTATTATTTTTAGGGAGGTTTATCTCATAGCTCAAACCCTTGTAAGGACACAGTCAGCATATTGGAGAGTGAAGGTGGGAAAGGTAAGGAAAAAGAAAGGGTGTCCAAACCCACTCTAAGAGATGCTTCTACAGAGGACTGAACCATGGTTTAATTCACCAAATAGTGAGTTAAAAATACTAATTGGATAATGATTTTGCTTCCAAGGACCATACCACATGCACCAAGAAGAAAAGAACTGTCCAGAAATTCACCTCCATATAGCATCACAGATAATATCAAAAGATTTGATTTTCTCAGAATCTTAGTACAGTAGATTTGTCAACCTGTACTGAACAGCAATGCAGAGTTAAAATGGGGGGAAGGTGGGGTGGGGGGAGGCAGGGCTGGGAAGTGGAGCAAAAGCTCTGGGGTCTTAATACCCCTGCAATTAACATTGCCAGCTCGGCATCAATCACATGTAGCCTCTCTCTGGCAAATGATTTACTTGGGAGCTGCTGACACCTAATTTAGTTGTTTGATGGGAGGGGGAGCTGACAAGCAGTAAGATTCATTTTAATTAGTGCCTGTGCTCCAGCAGCCAGAAGGGTTCCCTTATGCTAATGAGCTGGGGGCCCTGATGGCTGGCAGGTGTGGCTCATGTTGCCACACTTATTATCTGGAAGAGTTCATTGTCTGGCTCCCACACTTGCCAGCTTCCCTTGGAACCTGAAGCTGACATCTTTAAGTGGACAAAATTCCCTCTGGTTGAAGCAAGATTTCATTTCTCACTGGATAATAGGATGCAATCCCCTAAGCATCTGAACTCCTGTGCTGACCTGCGCTGTTGTCAATGACACCACCAACTTGGCCCGCTGTTATGAAAATTATTCCAATTACTCCTCCCTCTATTTGTATGTGAAATAGCAACTAAGTGCATGCTTTAAGAGGCAATTTTTTCCAATGAAGTCTGGCATTAACTTAAATTGAAGGCTTTATTCTCTCTTTCTCTCTCCCTCTCTCCCTCCCTCCCTCCCTCCCTCCTTCTCTCTCTCTCTCTCTCTCTCTCTCTCTCTCTCTCTCTCTCTCTCTCTCTCTCTCTCTCTCTCTTTGTCTGTATGTATTTGTAACTGAGTGAGGCATTAGACCTCACCAAACAGGGGTTTGGGACATGTTGTAAATTATACATCCCACAAATACTTCCTATGACTTTCAGCCTTGCTCCTTGAAAGAAATGGGCTTCAATCACTAGTTTCAACAATACTCCTGTCTACAAGTAATAAAACATCTGGGAAATTAGACTAAATGGATAAAACAGGTTTCTGTAATAAGTATCTGGCATCCATACAGCCTCTGTATAATGCAATTTTTTATGAACCAGATGTGGTACTTTGGTGTTATGAAGAACAGAGAGGCATGTTCAGTCATGCTTTTTATTGCATTTAGAATGCAAGGTATATTTTCATAGTCCCCCAGGGAAATGATATCCCATTGATTGGGAACTGTCAATGTGCCCATTTACAAACTTGAAAAGTCCTGAGTCTCTTAGAAAATTACAGATATAATTTAAGCTGCCGTTAAACTTGCCACATCAGGAAGTGGCTGAAGAGAGAGATCCCAGTCAATAAATTTTCACTTACTTTCACAATGAATTTGATCCATAGACTCTTTGATCTTACATTTGTCGATGCTTTCCTTATCTGTCTTCTGTAATAGTTACAGTTTTATGAAATAGTGCTCTTCATTCCTTCACATTTTCTCATTAAGAAAGCTTAGTCTGGAACCCACCTGTACAATCTCGAGTTTTATAGTCCTTCGTGGGGTTTCAAGAGGATGTATTTCCCATATGTGTGCTAGAAGGGTCAGGAGGGGAGCTGTCCTCACACACTGTCCACTCTGCTCCTATTTCACAAGCTCGCTTTTAACAGTTACGAGTGGAGGATGCGTTCCTTCCCCACAGAGGCCCTAAAAATTGGTTTTTTCTAAGACAACTCATTGCTGTTGGAATTTTCCCTCAGCTCTTTGGTAGAGAGCTAACCCATCACTTTAATCTGAGAATATCCAATCCCGGGGTTGAGCCTCAGGCTCCATAATTATGATGTTATCCTGGATCATGAATCTCACAATCCTCAGGTACGAGATCACAATTTGACCTGGTGTTTCTTACAGCATTGGTTGTGATTTAATCAGGTCCAGTCTCGTTCCCAGCAGAATATAATTATATGTCATATAGTCTTCCTCAATTCTTATAACTCTAAGATGACAGGAAGTATGTGCTTGAAAATATACTGTCTTTCCAGTTCCATGACTCAAACTTGTTCTGAATTTGAATGTGAGATAGAGTCAGAGAGAAAGATCGAGACAGACTGATGGAGACAGACAGACAGACTCTGGGAAAGTCATTAATTTTTCAGTGCCTTAAACAATTTTTTAGGACTAAACTAAGCCAACCCATTCGTTTTACACCAGAAGAAACTGAAGTTCAGATAGATTAAGTAACATGGCCAAGGTCATAAAGCAGTAATCCTACTAGCAACAGTATTTGAACTGACATCCACTGACTCAAGATTAGTACTCTTGCCCTGTTACCATCCTACCTAATGGTGGCTCAGGGTTGTACTTCAGCTACTCAAAAGGAAGTCATATAAATGTTGTTAAATATTATTATTAGAAGTGGACTTACTTTACTTGATTGATGTGCCCTTGGAAATTTCTGTTTAAATCAAATGCTATTTAAAATGCTCTGGGGAGGCTCTGCATTAAAATAAATAAATAATTTAGCATGCTGTCATGGAAAGTGCTATTCTTGGCTTCAGGAAGATCGTTCTAAGCCCACCTCTGATATTTACTGAGTGACCATGGGCAGGCCACTTAACCTAAGTCTCAGTCTTTGAACCTGTGAAATGGAAATTAAAAAGAACCTGCCTCACAGGGGTGTTGTGAAAATCAAATTAGATAATGTCTGCAAAGTGCTTTGCAAACCATTAAAAAACTATACAGTTTTTAGCTAGTATTAGTTTTGCAAAGAGAAAAATCACATTATAATATGATTTGTCTGTATTCTAAAATTGGATGTTCAGATTTCAAGTTCCCTTACAGCGAGATTTCCTTACATACTTTGATGGATCTAAGAACTCACTGAAGAGGGTACTCCTTCCACCAGTGCAAATTGCAATCCAGTGGCATCTTCTCATCCTATGTGATTTGTTTCATGTAATGGAGAGCAAAAGGAGAAAAAGGCTTTTCATGAAAACCAGAGGGAGGAATATGGAAGTCACTTGGTTTGGATACTTCGACTAGTTTGTAAGATTTGTTCATGTGATATAAGGAATTTTCTAATCTTTCTAATGTGGACTTTTTGTGTCTGTCTGCCTAGTACTCTCACTTTTATATACAGTGTAACTCATGGGTCAGGAACTGTCTTGGAGGTTTTATGCAGATTTCAGAACACCGGGAGAGTCTAATTCGTGCCATTTATAGATGTAGTTTGTTATTATGAGTTTATTGTACGCTGAAGTTCCATACCATTCATTTATTGGAAGCATCATGGTAATTACACTCTGGTTAGTAATTCAAGAAGCATTTATTAAGTGCCTGCTATGAATGAGGCACTGTGCAGGGCGCTGGGAATACAATATGAAAAGTAAATAGTCTGTGCTGTCCCTCAAAGCAATCGTAATCTACTGGAGACCGATAATGCATAAATAATTAGACACTCTTCTTACAGGCTTACACAAATAGGACAGTAGCAGAGGAGGAATCTAGACAAAGTGCTGGAGAAATGAGGGTAACTGGGGAGAGAAAGGAGTCAAGAAAGGCTTCACGCAGAGCCGGACCTTAAAAGAGAGCACTTGGGATTCCACCTCTCGTGTAGACATGATTCTGCATGTGAGACATCCTCTGAGAGTCTGAACTCATAACCAGAGCTCATGAGGGTCAACTCATGGGTTCATAGCCAGCCAGAGAACACATTAGTTTGAAGCAAAAAACCTTAATTCAATAAATAAATAAATAAAATGAAATATTTTCAATAAAAATAAATAAAAACCATTTAATTCAATAGCATAAGAAATAAACCAACAAAAAGAGATTCCCCTCTCCTAAATGCACATGGAGCGCACTCTCGCACAAGTTTCTACATCTACACATGGCGAATATGTATGACCAGGGAACAAACACAGAGGTCACATAGATGGGGATGCATGTGGCACAATGTAGTGCCTCTCTCCGTGTTAATGCTCTAATTTGAAGTTGAATATTGGATTCTCAAAGAGATAATTAGCCAGGTTCAAGGTATTTAGTAGGTCTTATCCTCCTAAAATATAGCTCATGAGTCCGCATTAGCACATTTCCTTCAGTAGCTGGCTAGTGACGGAATTAACTCAAAGCAAACGCTTTCACTGAAATGCCTCTAGGATGATATTCCTTATCATTCCCCTATGTAATCTGTTATGTGAGAGGTGGCCCCCACACTTCTGCTTCCTTTGTTAAATTTATGTTGTCCATTTTAGAGTACTGGAGAGTCACCTGGAGGCACTGAGGGGTTATGTGTTTGCTTAGGATTGAACAGTCAAGGTTTTGGAGGGGCAATACTTAAACCCAGGTCTAATTGATTTTGTGGCTAACTCTCTATCCATTATGCCATGTTGCCTCAAATTCCTTAATTGCTTCCTCAAAACCAGTGTTAGCTTCTTCAGTCTGTTGACTGGTAGTAAAATGTGCTCTGTCAGTCCTCTGACTATGAGACCACCTTCTTCAGCAAAAGATTCTTTCATCTCCCTTTCGTTAAATATGTAGTCTGTCTTGGCATGTATAGGACCTTCTCCTACCCCTTCAGAGCTCAGGATACAAAAGAAGTACATTTTGCAACTCTATAGAGATGCTCTTGAATTTCATAAGGACATTTTAATTTCCCCAAATTCCCCAAAGTTCTAGGGTTTCCACTTCATGTATTCTCATCAAGATGCAATTTCCTGGGTTGAATTTGAGCAAGTACTGGCTCTTACTAGAGGATTCTTGATCAAGTAGTTTAAAAGTAAGATAGGCATATATTATAAAACTCCCTTAGAATATACAAAAATAGAAAGATCTGAGATGAAAAATATTCCCTAAATATGAATAGTGTTGGGTTGATGTTTCACTTTCTGTATTCTTCCTCTGAATGGAAGTACCTTCCATTGCACTCATCTCTCTGTGCTTATTTCTCAGTGCCCTTTTTCCTCCTTCAGTCTTTTCTTCTTTTGTTTCCTTTGCCATCCTATGGAAGATCATGTAATTTGAAAAGTTTTCTCTCTCTCAGGAAATATATATTATATATATGTGTGTGTGTTTTAATAAATAAAAATACATATCTGCCAAGAGAAATTTTATATGTATGTATGTGTGTGTGTGTGTGTGTGTGTGTGTGTGTGTGTGTGTGTGTATGTTCTTCTCCCTCCCAGTGGCAGATAATTGATCTCCCTCTCCTCCATTCTGTTCTCCCATGGGCTTAGTGCCTCAATTCCTTCTATATTCATTATATGACTCTGGGCAAGTCAGAGTCTCTGTGCTGGGGACATCTCTCTAAGACCATTAACTGCAGAGCAGTTTCTGGTCTGCTTTGATAGAGAGAGTTACCTCTCACAATTGCCAATCCTCATTGGCACCCCTTTGAAGGCTTCTTCCTTTGTTTCCTCTGAAAGGCATCCATCCCACTACTTTTCGAATCATTTTACTGCATTGGTTCATTAGGTTGACAGCCTGAGGAATCATGAATTCTACGATATGCTTTAGTTTTGCTAATGAAGGCTGTGAAACTTTTGGAAAATCACTGAACCTTTCTCTGCTTAGACATCTTCTTCTAAACTGGGGTTTTTCATATGATTTATGTTATGAACCTCTCTGGAGATCCGATAAAGCCTATGGACCCCTTCTCCAAATAATATTTTTAAAAGCACAAAATAAAACACATGGAATTACAAAGGACATCAATATATTCAAATGTAGTTATAAAAATGTATTTTAAAAAACAATTCATAGAACCCCAAGTTAAGAACTTCTGCCCAACATTATAGGTACTCTACTTTTATACCTATTTTAAAAATGTATTTATTTTTAATTTATGGAATAAAACAAGTATTTCTGTAACATAGTGTAATAAAAAAGACGATTGTACACAAAGCCACAAATCTATTATGTACAACTTGTTGTTCTTTTTAAATATATAATAAAGTTATGTAATTTTTTCCTTTTTTTCTCTCTCCCCACTCCCTGCCCTAGAAATGGCTATCATTAGACACAAATAGGTACACACACACACACACACACACATATACACACACACACACACACACACACACACACACATGCACTTGGGGGTGGAAGGCTAGTAATGTTGGAACCTTACACTCATCCGCGCTGAAGAGGAAGCATCGTATACATCTGGAAGGGTATAGAAGTCTTCTAAACTTGTCGAGAGGTTAGAAAACTACGGGACAAGGTCGGGGAGGGACATTTAGAAGGGTATTAGGTAACAGGGATACGGCAAAAAGAGAGACTGAGAAGGAAAATAGAAGCAAAAATAAGGAGAGAAATTCACAAATAGTGAATTCACAACTTTGAATGTGAAGGGGATGAAATTGTATTTGACAAGTGTAAAGACAAGATTTTGGGAAAAGAATTCATCATTAGGTCAAAATTGTTGAGAAAACTGGAAAGCAGTATGGCAGAAATTGGGCATAGATCAATATCTTACATCATTTACCAAGATAAGGTTAAAATGAATGTTATTCTTTTTGTAAATATTGTAATATATTGTGATATTGAACATTTCTAGAGTGCTGTGAAAGTTAAGAGGAAAATATTAATTAAATGTTATTAGAATAACAGAAGTTGTTTAACACTGTATATGGAAACATCTTTGAAGAACTTAAGAAAGATAGGTAAAATAAAAAGAAAACATTGTATTATTTGGGGTAGGGGGTCCCCAACTTCTCTGTGTAAAGGAAATACCTTGCTCCTCACTGGAAGCTTCTTTACCTATAGAAATGAGGAGGGAGATGTTCATCAAGAAATGGGAGTGCTTGAGTGATGTAAATGGGAAGTATCAGGGGGCTAACAGGTCAAGACAGTCAAGCTACAAAAATGTCTCAGGAAGCAGTACTCTCCCTCGTCCTTCCCTTCCCCTCTTTGGAAAGTGTGCGAAAAGTCAAGAATGACTGGTTGAGTATTAATCAAATTTAGAAGGAAAACTACTTCATGTCTAGTTAAGATCATAGCCTTCTCTCATCCCCTGAAGGCATGAGAGTTATGATCCTACTAAGCACAGCATGGCTTTCCCCCATTCTGTAGGGATTAAAGTGTTGATTAGAGAGAAAATATCCCTTCAATTACTTCAAGTCACCTATGACTAGATAAGAGAGAGCCCTTGAAGAGAGAGGCTGAAGATGAATGGAGTGGTTTTAAGAAGAATGATTCTCCAGGAGTGTTCCTGAAAGATGAAAAGTGATTATTGAGTTGTTACATGAAGTAGAATGTTAATCCAAACTGTGTTTTATCATATTGTGCGATTTTCTTTGTTCAAGATTCCCATAAATGCTATTTCAAAAAGTCATGTGCTAGAGATAATGTCTGGGGACACAAGGAGACTCTGCTGGTTTGGATATTTCTCACTCTAAGTTAGAAATGCTTGGATTTAGAATATCAAATTAATAAAAAAATGTTTTTGGAAGATGCACCAAAAATTCAGAGGGAGGTATTAATATTTTTTTCTTTGAAAAGTCCAAACTAGAGAAAAGACAGGAAAAAAGACCTTAATAAAAAAGTGAAATGAAGTGTATATTTGTATATATATATATATATGTATTTTTAAAAATCATAATCAAGCAATGAAACACTGTAGACCTCATTTAAAAAAAACAATAAAAGGAACCAGGGAAACAGATATTAATATTCTATCACACAAAGAATAAAAAAAGACAAATTATTCTTTAATAATTAAGAATTCTAATATGATTATCAAAGTCACTAATAGTAAAATTATATTCTGATTATAATTTACAAAAATAATTATAAATCAAATATTTAAACATTGTTCTTATTGATTTTTAATAATTAGCATTGACTTTTTAAAAAAACTGCCATTTTATTGAATTCCTGGTGTGTCTCTTCCGATCTCGGTGTATTCTCTGCATTTTATAGCCCCAGAGAGTTGCCCGGGGCCACCCCAGAAACATGGCCTGAACTGTCCTTAAGTCTTACTGTCTCTGCCGCCAGCTCTCAGTCCACTAATCTTTGCTTATTTGAAGGATTCGAAATGGAAATAATTTATTTTGACCCTGTGATTCTGATACTTCATCCTTTTAATTCCTGCCACTCTCAAGATTTCAGATGAAAGCAAAGAATACTTCTAGCATACTGGATAGTCATTTGACCAAGGGGAATGTTGCTCAGATACTGGGCTGCCTTTTCTGTATCCTTTCCATCCTGTTTCTCTAGAGCCTGAAATACATGATCAGATCTCTGCTGTATTTCAGAGAAGGGGATATTAAAATCAATTTTCCATGCTACATTTAACAGCAACAAAAATGAGCTCGACAAGAAGTTCTTTAAAATTACAACAGAAGGGAGGCTTTATGACTCAGGATGAGAATGATCATTTTAAAACAAAATCGAGTAAGCGTCCATGCAATGTGTTCTAGTGACCTTCATTGTAAAGTAGCCCAGTAAAAATGTTACACGAAACAATGTGAATAAATACTAACATGAAATTGGCTTTTTCTAGAAAACGGAGGTTTATCTGGGGGTGGAGGGGAGGAAGGAGTGTGTTCTTTTAAAATAATAAATTTTGATTTTTTGATTGCTTAAAGTCATTTGCATTTAATAATAGTGCAGTACCTAATTGTGTGACTTAACATAAAGGCCCAACACAAAAGACTGATTGCCCATGGGGTGGTAATTGGGCTTTGCTATTTAGCAATGAATGTAGAATTTTATAGGCTACCCAGAGATGAAAGATGACTGCGATAAAAACTAATTCAAACTCAAGTACCTATAAACCTTTATGTGCTCATGCCCCGTTCTTTTTCTCAGAAGACCAGATTAGATTTATTTTATTTGGCTCCAAATGGTGGAACTAAGGAGGAAAAATGGCTAGAGGCTTCCAATGGGGGAGAGTCAAGCAGCGTTGTCCAAAAATGGAGCTGGCTGCCTTGGAAAGTGGGGAGTCGCTTGTCACTGTACTTCCCTGAGCCTATCCCTTTTCTCTGTGACTTCAGGAGGCTTTGGGACCGTTATATTCTTTTCCTCTATTTCCATGCACTGCCTCTAAGTCTTATTAACTCTACCCTATTTTTCTCTCACTTTGTTTCCTTTTTCTTTTATTTTTTTCTTCCCAACTTTCTTGTCTCTGCGGCTTCTATTGAATGTGCTCCTTCAATGAATGAAGGAATGATTTTTTAACTAGACTGGTAAGCTGGCATTGAGGTGGTGGGGTTTGATGTTCCAGACAGAGGTTGGACTAGATGACCTTTAAAGTCTCTCCTTTTTTCTTGCTTTCTAGGATCTATAATTCTAAAATACTGAATTGTGTCCTAAATAGTAATTCTTAAGATTTTGCATTGACTCCTAGGAAGTATACACTTGAAATTTCAATTCAATTTCATTCAAGGAACATTTACCTTAAAAAAGTAATTACTTGACATATATCAGCCAGGGATTTTATTGACAAATATGCTTTGTTTCTAACCAGCCCTAGTGATAATGAATATATTATCCTGCTAAAGGAGATACATATCCTTTGTGCTTATAGTGGGGAAAGCCAGTTTTACAGTGAGAAGTATGCTTGAATGGGACCAAAGGCAAAGAAGGCCCTGTGAAATCTGGGACAAGTCATTGGCCCATGTGGGCCTCAGTTTACATGGTTATAGAATGAGAGTCCTGGATAAGATAATCTGCCTTCCAGTGCTAATATTCTGTAAGTCCAGAGACAGTTAAGTGAAAAGTGGAATGGCTCAATGGCTAGACAACTAGCCTTGGAGTCAGAAAGATCTGGGTTCAGGTTCTGTCACTGACACATGTTGGGGTAACGGCCGGCTCAGTGAAGAGACCCCCGGCCAGCGGGACTTCTCGAATCTCAGGCACGCAGTGATGAGGCGGGACACAAAGATGTAGCAAGCTCCGTTTATTATTAGCAAGTACAAGCCTTATATACTGTTCAGCCATAAGTTCCATACTCACAACAAGCTAGTGATAACATTTACTTTTACCACTCCTCCTTAAGATACAGATACCAGTCCTCATGACTGCCTTGGAATGTCTTATCAAGTTTATACCTTGGGGCTATTGTGTAGGGTTCCAGAGGGCCGAACCAACAACCTTTGCTCCATTTGCACACTAGAGAGGGCTTATCAGGCCACATGTGCTCCTGAAACCGTTGTGGACTTCTACGGTTCCCTACAGATATACATGATATGTGGGACTATCAGTAAGTCACATAATTTCTCAGCACCTCAGGAAATTCTCTAAAATGTCTAAGTTAAAGAGGAGTCACTAATCTGCCTTGGTAGAATGAGTTTCCATACAAGGAATGCCACCCATCAGTGAAATCATGTCTGAGTGGGTACACACACACACACACACACACACAGTGAGCAGAAAATCATTAATAGACTGTCATCAATATCACAGCCATTCTTAGCATCTGGCAGAAAATCACCACACCATTTTACATCCTCATCTGCAGAGAGTTACTTGATCCTGGAACTGGAGGGATAACTACATCAGAATCCAAAGAAATTTTATTCTTTAAAGATTTTATCTTTATTGTTTGTCTTTGCAACTTTCATTTCCTACTATGACTTACTTCCCTTGCTGTGCTTGAGTCATTTCAGTGCTATCTGATTCTTTGTGACCCCATGAGGGGTTTTCTTGACAAAGATACTGAAGTGGTTTGCCGTTTTCCTTCTTCAGCTCATTTTACAGGTGAGAAAACCAAGGCTGACGGGGTTAATTGCCTTGCCCAGAGTCACACAGTTGGTCATGTCGAAGGCCAGCTTTGAGCTCGGGAAGATGGTGTCCCTGACACCAAGCCCAGCGCTCTATTCACTGAGCCATCTAGTTGCCCTTAGTCAGCAGGCGAATCGTTGTAAAATACAACTTAAAAATAAAAGAAAAAATCAATCAACAAAACAACCAAAATATCAGCATTACTGATAAGATTTGAAATATTATATGCCCATAATCCCCATCTCTGCAAATAAAAGAGGAGGATGCATTTTCTTAATTCTTCTCTGGAACCAGATTTGACGGGTATCGTTACACAGCATTCAGGTTTGTTTTTTAAAATCTTTCTGTTCTTTCCATTCACATTGCTGTACATTGTTTTCCTAAGTCTACCCACTTCATTTTGTAACAATTCATATACACTTCTCATGCTTTTCTGGATTCTTCGTGTTCCTCATTTCTTATGGCGCTGTCATATTCAGTTATGTTAATTCACATTTTACTTAGGCTTTCTCTTATTGATGGGCACCGACTTTGTTTCCGATCCGTTGTAATCCCCTCCTCCCAAGTGTTGCTATGAGTATTTCAGTATATATCGTGCCTTTCTATCTGCTCTTAACATCCTTGAGCTACATAAGCAATAGCATAGTGGTGTCAAAGGATATGGACAGTTTAGTCATTTTTGAAACAATTCCAAATTGCCCTCCAGAATGACTGGTCCAATTCAGAGTTCCACCAGTAGTGTATTAATGTACATCACTTCTTGCAGCTCCTCCAACATTTGTCATCTTCCAAAGAATTTTTAGCAAAGTGTGTCCAATTTTTAACTATATTAGCTCAAGCTATATCTGTAAGCTGTATTTTTTCTTCCCATTACAGTATTTTTTTTTATTATAGTACATATTATAGTAGTGGGTTATTCTACCAATTTTAAATGAACAAAGCTAGCCAATGATAGAACTTGACTCCTAGGGAATTAACCAAAGTTCATAAATATAACTTTTGGTCGAAATTACAACCACCACTACCACCCTGAAACCTTGAGCAAAACCTATTAAAAAAACTAAATAAGTTCAAATACAAGTAGAGAGAACTTCTCTAGGAAGCTAGGTGATACAGTGGAAATAATACTGAACTTGGAGTTAAGAAGACCTGAGTTCAAATTCAGCCTCAGACATGTATTAGCTATTTAACTCTGGGCAAATCACTTAACCTCTCTATGCCTCTGTTTCCTCATCTACAAAATAGAATAAAATAAAAATAGCACCGCCCTCTCATAGTAGTCAGGAAATGAAAATGAGATAATATTTGCAAAATGCTCTTCAAATCTTAAAGTGCTACAGAAATATTTCTTCTTCTATTACTATTGTTTTATTCTAAGTAGAGGTTTTTAATCTGGAATCTATGATTTTTTTTACTTTTTAAAATATTTTGGTAATTATATTTCAATATAATATCTCCTTTGTAATCCAATGTATTTTATGTATTAAAAACATCATTTTGGGTCGGAATCCTTAGACTTCAGCAATCTGCCAAAGGGGTACATGACAAAAGGGGGAAAAACCCTAAAATCTAAGCAAATATTAATATTTTTTCAAGAGACTATAAGCTCCTTGAAGTCATAGACTATGTCATTTTTGTATTTGTATCTTGCATAAGAGTGGGTAGCTAATAAATGTGTGCTGAACTGGATGAAAAAAAAATAGTGCCAACCCCATGATATCTGAAGAAAGCACAAACAGGTGTCAGATAGTCCTTGTTCAAAACATGAGTAAGATAATAATACAATGTGACATAAGACAAATTTGCTTCCCGCAAAGCATCACTCCAATGGATCATTGTGGGGTTGAGGTGACCCTGGCTATGTCAGTGGGACACAAACACTGGCTGATTTTTCAATATAGGGAAACAATAGCTAACATTTATATAGCCCACCATGTATCAGACACTGTACTTTACAAATATTATCTCAGAGGTCCTCACAACCACCCTGGGAGTTGATGCTATCATTCTCATCATTTTACAATTGAGGAAACTGAGAAAGCGTTTAAGTGACTTACTCAGGGTCATCGGCTAGTAAGTGTTTAAGGTAGGATTTAAACTCAGGTCTTCATGACTGCAGACCCAACTCTCTGTTCCATTGATTCACTGTTATGTTCCAAGCGGTCATCAGAGCATTAGTTCGAATTTGGAGAGGTTCGTCACCTGAAAGCTGGTCAACAGATGTTTTTTTTGTTTCGCCAGCTCATACAAACCAACCACTATGTCATGTAGGGATTGTGAACAAGCGTGTCCAAGGGAGTGTCTGTTAAACCACAAATCTTTGAAAGCAGTGAAATACAGAGTACATAACAGATAGTAACAATGATAGCTGCAGCAATTTATACTTAGAACTTTTAGGTGAGCAGATAACAGATACTAGAGATGTTCTCTGAAGGAAAGGATCACATTGTGCTGGAGTGCTCAGGAAACAGCAAAAGCTTTACCAAGAGGTCTGACCAGCCCAGCTTAGACAGCAATGGAGGCTTTAATTCAGTAGAGAGAGAGGGAAGGCATTTATGGCAGGGGAATTGGTGTGGATAAATGGAGGTGGATTTATGCATGATTGGTTGGTGCAAGGGGAAAAACTCACAAAATTAGAGACATAAACTGGGAGCTCTTGTAAAGCTCCTTGAATGCTAGATTAAAGAGTCTGGACCATGGGAGGGGAAACTTCAGCCTCATGGCCCTGTATGGCCTGCCACAAGTTCCCCATCCTTGATCTAGACTTTACTCTCTGAACAATGGGGAACCATTGGAGGTTTTTGAAAACTGTAACGATATTGACAAAGCAGTGTTTTAGGGAGATTTATCTGTTTGGTCATTTGGAATAGAATGAGACTAAAAACAGCAAGGCCGATTAAGAGACTAATGTAACAGTCTAGGCGGTAGAGGACTAGACTAGAAGAGAAGCAGGGGAAATGAAAAGGAAGAAGCAGATTTGAGAGTAAAGACAAGGTACAAAAAAATCAACACCATCTGTCAATATGGATTAGGAAGACAGGAGATTGGAAAGTAATGGAGAAAGGTAGCAACTTCTTGGTAGGTTCAAAAAGACTAAGATGGGATGGTGCGTTGTGTGTGTGTGTTTACTATGGTTCTGTGAATCTGTCAGTGGAAAAATATTTGAAATTTTTGTCCCACAATTTAAATGCCTGACTCCTTTTGTATCTTAACACTTGAAGCATTGACTTAATCTTTGCCTAAACTCATGTTAGAGGTAAGTACTATACAATGTCAAAAAACAAAGAAGCAAAAACACCCAACCAACCACCACCAACAAAAACATCCTTCCTAAATAAATTTTAAAACCCCATAATTCTTAGTTTTCTTGACACACTGTCATGGCTGTTCCATTAAAAGTTGATGGTTGAGCAAGTCTATTGATCTTAGCCCCAGTCTGAAAGGTATGTGGTGGTATATAACGGTGAATGATCACATTGCAAGTGTCCTGAGATGTTATGGCTTGGAAAATAAATGTATTCAAGTTTTCCATTACTTAGTTTTATCATTGTCAGTTTGCCCTCTTTCCAGTGCCAGAGAATACAGAACTATAATCACAAGGAAATGGAAATGAATGACATGGATGAGCAATGGAGCCTTTGCGTCCATTTCTATTACTTGTCTCTAGAGTAGGAAAAGCAGAGTGATCTTTATTTCATGGATGTAGTGTTCCCAACAGTTTTTTTTCACAGTGGGCTCATAGAATTGAAGTGGGAAAGGACCTTAGAGGTCATCTAGTCTACTCCTACTACCTCCTTTTACAGTTGAGGAAACTGAGGCTTAGGGAAGGAAAGTTATTTGTTGACTTTAGTTCAACAACCATTTATTAACAACTCATATTCATATGGTGATTGAAGATTTGCAAAGCTTTTGACATACATCACCACGTTTTATTCCCCTCAAGCTTCCATGAGAGTTAGGCAATTGATATCATTATTTCCATTTTACAGGGGCTTTCAACCATTACACAGCTCATCTGAGTCTGAATCAGGCTTTGAACCCAGTTCTCCCTGACTAAAAGTCCAGCACTTTACCTTCTATGTCCACTGTCTCTGAATACCTACCTTGTGAAAATTGCACTTGGCATAGAAACATAGACCCTGCCTTCAAAAAATTTTTATTATCCTGGAGGTGAGGAAGTGGGAATAAAACATTTATACAAGTCAGTAAATCGAATGTAATTTGAGGATGAGAGAGTGCTAACAGCCTAGGAGAGCAGCAAGAGTTTGAAGTAGTAGAATATGAGATGCCCATGAACAGAGGCTGAGCACTCTTAAGTGGGAATGAGGAAGACGGTTTGGTCCAGTGTTGGTGAAAGGACAAGAGCAGGAGATGGAAAACTAGGTGCAGAGACCAGAACACTGGCAGGCCTTCTCTGTGGTCCTAGAGATAGGGCTGGAAAGGAATTCAGAGATTAGCCAATCCAACTCCTCTCATGTCATAGATGGATCCAGATATCATGGTCATCTTCTACAGCAAAGGGCAAACACAGCCTGTGAATACTTGGAACTGCCTGAATGGGGACTCAGTTGCCCACTTCCAGTTGGGCAACTCATCGTGCTCTCTTCCCCTCCCCTCCTCTCCCTTCCCCTCCCCTCCCCTCCCCTCTTCTCCTCTCTTTTCCTTTTTCCTTTCCTGATGATGTTCTGCTCAAAGGAAGGTAAGTTTGATGACTGAAAGCTACCTAGTTAAGTTGGATTTACTGACTACATTTCTTTTTCAAAGACCAAGCTTTAAACCCAATTCACTCTGGAGTTCAGAGATTGGACAATAGGTCCCTGCCCAAGCTCCACTTAATGGCTATATTTTGGACCCTCCTGGCTCAGAATGAATGTCAATAGTAACCGTTTCTAGTTCTGCCTGCAACCCTGAGGGTCTCCCCTGACAAATTTGATCTTTCTTTCTTTCTTAAAGGGGCATCCCTTGACTCATTTATTAAAGAGCCTTATTACTAGACCCAGATGGCTCTGGAGGAGAAAGTGAGGCTGGTGACTGCACAGTCCTTCCCACCTCAAATCAAAGTCAAGTGCAAGTCATGTCATCATCTCCCTGATGTTCTGGTCCTCTTTGAGATCGAAGGACATATTACAAGGTGGGCCCATAGAGTCCAAAGGGTTTATCCTGGGTCACACTCCAAACTAGTATCAGTGACTGATTCAGATCTGTCCTGATTTTGCTAGATGTTTTTATGAAGTCTCCATTAGGCAGGTCTGAAGAGGTTTAAAGAGAAAGGAATTAATCTCTTAATCTAAATGAATCTATCTGGATCTGTAGCCAGTCCAGGACAGACCCTAAAGGCAGCCTTTCAGCAAGCGTACCTGAGTAGGGTGTGGTGCTGTAGTGGTACATCTGTAATCCCTAGTCTCTAATCAGGTTACCAAGAAGCCAGAGGTCTGTACATCACTTGAGCTCAGAAGTTCTGAGCTGCCAGTAGAGTTAAAGCTGACGAAGTGTCTATAGTGGGTCTGGTAGCTGGTAGGATAAGGGGATGGTGGGGTGCCAGTCCAGGTCAGAAATGGATCAGGTCAAAGTTTCTTTTGCTGAGTAGCAGTGGGATCTGGACTAGAGTAGCTCATGAATTTCCAGCCTGCTAAAGATGGGGAAATCCAGTCTTTTTTTTTTTTTTTAAGAATTCCCAGGATGGATTTGTTTACTTGTGATTTGCCCATTTTTCCTAAAAGAAGAGTCCTGGGAAACAGCAGGCTAACTTGTTTCTGCTTAGTTGGATCCCAGTCCACTGAGGTTTTATCCTATTTTGATTTTTTAAGGAATTACAATCCCTTAACATGCTTTTTTGGGCTCTCTGCCCACTCACCACAAACCTCTTCTTGACATGCTTGTATTTTAGGAAATGGTTCTAATGTATACTGAGGGCTAACTTTAGAATTGTCTACATTTCAGGTACTATAATATAATACCACCCATAATCTAAACGCTTCCTCTGATTCCCACTGTATTTTCTGTTAGGATCTTCTGTAAGACCTCCCACAATGTATAATAGCAGATACTCAAGGTACTTGGGTTACACATACCTAAGTACCCACAGGATATTAATGTGGGCAGATCAGGTTTGCGCATGGCTGAGGAGTCAGTGAACCACCACTTACTAACTTAGGTAACTTGGATACTAACATGATTATCATTATTTAAGTTAAGTACAAATAACAATTATGTTGGGGAATTCCAGGGGAGAGAGTTGATCTCTAGTGAGTATAATTTGCTGCTATGAGAAAAGCTGCCAAGGTAGATGACCAACTCTCTCTAAAAGATAGTAGGTCCATAAAATGAAATACGGATAGTGCTCAAACTGCATTTTAGCAAATTGTCTAAATCTCCCCTGAAAACACTGTGTACTAGAACTGGAGACATATGGTAAAATGGGTGGTTGTATATAATTAGATGCTAATTTATGTGCAAAATGGAAGGGTTGGACTATATTCATAAGAGCACAGAATCTAGAACTCGAATGCTCTCAGAGGCTTAGTTCAACCCCTTTATTTTACAAGTGAAGAAAAGGTTTAGTGACTCATCCAGGGTCACATATGAGGGGAATTTAAATCCAGATCCTTTGATTATAAGGTCCCTTCTAGCTCTGGATGCTATTACCCTATGACCCATGGCTTCCTGGTTTCCATCTTCAAGGATCTGTGATTTCATAGGATAGGGTATGCCCAGCCTTCTTTCTATGCATAGCCATGGCTACAGGCATGGGGTACATTGGAAAAAGTGTTGAAGGTGCTGGAATCGAAAGATTTGGACATTTGAATCCTGTTTCCTTCTCTCTTTATCTGTGTGGTTCTGACCAAGGTGTTAAACTTCACCACTATTTATAATCTGTATTTAGTAAAAATGAGAAGCTTGGACTCTGTGACTTTTTGCTTTGGTTCTTTCTGACCAGCCATCTCCAGTCGTCCTGATCTGTATCTGGCCACGGGACCCAGACAGCTCCAGGGCAGAGAGTGAGGCTGGTGACTGCACAGCCCTCCCTCACTTAAACCTGATTGACTTGTGAGTCATGGTACCACCTTCTTGATGTCGTGGTCCCCTTTGAAAATGAAGGACAAACAACTACAGCAAACCCTAAATCCATGAGCCTAGTTCCTCCTTTAATACAAACAGCATACTTTGTATTCCATACTTTCCATTTTTTTCCCTTCAAGGTAATGGGGGTTATGTGACTTGCATAGGGTCACACAGCTAGTACGTGCCTGAGGCTGGATTTGAACTCAGGTCCTCTTAACTCCAGGACCTGTGCCACTTAGTCATGCCACTTAGCTGCCTCCCCACTGCCCCCATACCTTCCTAATAGGTGACATTTTTCATTAGTTGCTTTGGCTAAAAACATTCATCAGCTATTTAATGAGGTTCTCCACTTTTAGTTCCACACTTTGAATAGACAGTTAAGCACGGGGCCCAGAGTTCTAGCCTTTTCCACTTAGCAGGACTTGCTGGTTTAGGCTTAATCTTTGGACATCAGGGGAGGTTAACTTCCATAATTTTAAGAACAAGTCACTCCCAATGGACTTTTAGGAAGACCAGCCACAGGAACTTCCCTCTCAACTGCCACTAGTTAGAGTTATTCTATCCTCCCCCTTTGATATGGCTCTGCCTCACAGTAGTGTTTCCTAGGGGACAGCAGGACAGGGTATTTTTCCAAGGCTATCCACTCCTCTTTCCTACCATGGATTCTCCCCAACCCCCAGAAGTGCCGCAGGAGTGATGTGCTTAGCCCTCTCCCAGTATCCCAGACCTGCAGACCTGCTCTCTGCAGTGACAGGGAAGTCACTCTGGAAAAAGAAGGGAATCCCTCTAGCTCTTTCTCCTCCCTTCCCCCACAATTCCCACCACAGTTGCCATCTCGTTCTAGCCCCTCTCTGTACTGCTGGAGCTCTTGTTCTAGACTGCAGTCTCCAAGAGTGACTTTGTAATAAAGGTGATGAACAACAACTCAGATTTTCATCAGATACTTTCCTCAACGACCCTGCGAGCTAGTCATGTGACTATTATTCCCATTTCACAGATGAAGAAACTGAGGTTCAGAGAAGTCAAATGACTTGCTCAGTTCACACACACTGCTCATGCACATTAGAACTAGATATAAAGTTGGAAAAGACTGTGCTTTGGTCTGGCTGATTCTGCCCAGGAAGGGAGGAAAGCTGCTCTGACACTCTACTCTGGAACTCAGAGCTCCCTTCTTGGTGGTTAGATTTCCAGGACTGACGCAAAAAAGCCTAATTAACTCATCACACCTTTACTTCAGTAGCTCTAGAATCTCTAGTTTTCTCTTCCTCCACAATGTAGCTCATAACCCTTAAGCAGTAAATTGCTGTGGCTGAAAATGATCATTACTAGTATCCAACTTTTTCATGATGAACCTCTCTGATCTCAATAACAAAAATGCTTATAGTTAGGTTGAACTTGAAGACTTTCGAGATTGCTAGAATCCGTCAGGGACTGCCTTGCACTGGCCTTTAACAGCCCAGAGTCACCTTCATAACACAAGGAGGCACATCAGAAATGGATCACTAGCAGAGGTGAAGTATTAGGCTAGTACACTATGGTTTAAACAGGCTTTTGGGGTTGAGTCTGGTATTCCAACCATGAGATTTTGAGCTGGAAGGAGTAATTAGATCACGTGGTCCAATGCTATCAGATAAAGAAAGCAAAGACTGGGTCACCTGACTTTCTCAGTGTCAGACATTGTAAGTGGTATGGATTGGATTTGAACTCCGGCTCCAGATTACAGGTCCTTTGCACCACATCACAAAATCAAATCTTGCTTCTTTAGGCAAATTCATCAGGAGTCCCACCTAAATTTGAAATGAACTTGTGAAGAGTTCATACATGTATCAAGAATACCTTTTCATTTTGGTTAGTGGATTCAAAGAATTCAAACACACTGTGTTCATTTTTATAATATTTTAAAAGGGAAACAGTGTTTTTGAATTGGAGATATCCTGTCATTTTATTTTATTTTTATCAGTGGAAACAATGTTCTTAAGTTGTGGACTGGCTGCTTTAATTTCTTTTCTACTTCATGAACTTTATAGAGAAGTGATCACACTATGAACCTCCTTTGACTTCTTCAGAGGTTAAATGGTCATTACCCAGTGATCTTCAGGACAATCTGAACTTTTGGCACATTTTTTATAATAGGCAAAAGAGAGCAGACCTGGCTTGGATTCAAAATTTTGTTTACTCTGGTTTGTGGAAATAGCTAAGCTCTGGCAACCCCCATAGGCAACAGAGGACAGCAGTACTAGGACACTATACAGGGCATCAGTAGGCAAGTGACCGATTCCCTATAGCAGTAGTAGGGATAGCCTCTTTGAAGTCAGCTAACTTGCATGTAACTTCTGGGGGGGTGGGGTGTGTATGGTCAATTTCTAAATCTGTGAAATGGGAGGATTGGAGTGGATGACCCTGAGGTCTTTCCCATCCAACTCTAGATTTCGGATCCTTTGGGGCACCAGTGTCTACACCGCATTCACCTTTGCAGCACTTTACAGTCTGGTGTGGAGCTCTAATTTTCAATTTTCATCAAGACCTTAATATTGAGTTCTTAGTACAGCCAGAAGAGGACACTGTTGTCACATCCAAGTGTAGAAAGAGCTGCGGGGAAGCTCGGAACCTTCTTCGAGCGCTATTTTGTTCCTTTGTTTTGGGGAACAGCTTTCTTGTCCTAATCGATCAACCAGGGGGTGGGAAGAAGTATTGTCCTCAGAGCACAAAGTGGCTGAGACACAAACATTGAGAGATTTTTCACCAACTTTCTTGCTTTTTTCTCTGAGACAATAAAACATTAAGTGGGAACACACGCAGAAAAAGAGGAGCCCTGAAATGCGTTCAGATAAAGAAAACAATATCCTGCTTGGCAAACTCCTATGGGAAAAATGAGATTAGAATTTAGGCTCCCCATGGCATAGTGTTCCTGTCTGAAGAAATCCAGAACGATTTGCTGCATAGTCCAAGGCAGCCTGGAGTTGCTTCATTCCTCTCTTTGTGCCTTGAACCTAAGAAAGCTCTTCAAGTCATAAAACCAGAGCCTGGCTTTTAAGTCAGACAGCAGCCCCCACTGTGTCTCACCATCTATTCCCTGTGTGATCATTTCATGCTAAAGTCACTCACTTTTTTGCGTCTGAATTTCCTATTTCTTAACAAGGAGATAATGAGCTCGTTTGAGATACTTGGGTGAAAAGTGGCAATTAAAAAGACAGAATTTCAAAAGCAAATATGCCTACTGACTCCAGATGCTTTCTCAGGCTTACCAGCAAATGATGTCAGAACTGGAGCACTTTTCCAACCTTTGTTAACGAGCTGTACATACGTTCATCTACCTGTATTTTTCTATCCACTTGTCCCCAGAATTATTCTTTTCCAGGGCTCCAGAGTATGGCCTTTTACATTTGTCAGACAGTGTATGTATCCTCTAGTCAAATGCTAATAGGGAGCCTACATCATTTTGTAAAGTGTCTTTGTGGGGGAAGTTGGCAAACCAAGCATCTAATGAATTCAGGCAGTGTAGACAGACAGTCTGGCTCACTCTTGCCACAGTCTTCTATATTCTGGCTAATTTCTCCAAAAGCAGAACACAAAGTTTCCAGAAAATTAGATGTAAAGGGAAGTGGTTTATTTCTATATGAGCTTATATTATTTCACCAAGAAAGCTGGATACTTTTTCCTTAATTTTTTTAATTCCCCAGAATCCTTACTTCTTCTGGGATTAAATCTATTTATATTTAGAGGTCCAGTCTAATTGCAAAAATGAAAATGCATACAAGATGAAGAACATTTTGACATGGTGAATTATTATTCAGAATCATAATGGAAACAGTTTGGGGCAGTTTTCCCTTTTAAAAACATCAAACCCTTCTATTTTCTCTTCCTTATGTCTCTGTGCGTTCATTCTGGCAAGGCTGTTTAGAGGCTACTTGCCCAGTATCAGATTCCTGCCTGAGCTGAACTGTATATAGAACTAAGTGAGGCCTGTGTTTCAGAAGTGCCGTAAAATCTGCAATACTTATTCAAGCACATGAGCTTTTGGGCCACAAAGGTCCCTTCTTCTGGTCCCGTCTTCATGCCCAGACATGCTTGGGAGTTTTGGCAACAGGCCTAGGAAGCAAAGTCCAAATAAAAACTTCGTTTTCACTGCTGTGAACAACAGTCAATTCTTTAATGTAATTACCTGGAACACATTAAATGTTAAGATCCAGGAGCCCTGGAGCATGCAGAAGACTATAGAAAATGGGGGAAATGGTCCAAGGACACCTGCCTTTGTAAGGAAGGAGTTATACTACAGAGCCCTGGGAGATGGCATAATTCTATTTATTTGGCTCAATAATGGAGGTAATTAATGTTTTACAAAGGTGTACCATGCACATACTGAGACGAATGATGATTACTGGTTCATCTTAAATTCGAGACTCACTATCTTATTGAAGAAATTAGTGACCAGTGTATCTAAATTTAATCTCTCTTCCATGTTGCTGGCCCTGTTCCTTTTTGAGTGTAATTACTTCTGCTTTTTAAATTTGTGACTTCTCATTTTCCTCCCTCCAGGTACCATAATTATTTCAGAGAGCAGAGAGGAAAGAGGTGGTTCATCATCACGGATGTCCTCATATGCTCTAGCTGTTACAACCCAGAAAATGACCAGTCTATAGGTGGCAAAGTCAAACGCTGTGTATTTTTCCTTTTTTGGCTCCTTCCTCAAGTTACAAGGCAGAGTCCAATTCGTCCTTCCTGTGTTCACAAAGAAGAGTGAGGGCTCCAATAAACATTTCAGGAGAGTTTGTAAACTCAGTCAAGAAAAGCAAATGGTGTCTATCTAAATCCACTCATCAAGCAGAGGTGAAAATGGCGACAAGATCAGGATACTTTAGGAAAACTCCTCAGAAGTCATCTATAGGAAGTGTGCTTAATCCGGAGTCTGCTAGTTTCTACCTGTGTGACCCTGGACAAATCATTTAACTCCACTGGCCTTCAGTTTCCCCATCTGTAAAGTGAAGGGATTGGACTAGACGCTCTCTAAATTCTACTGCAGTTCTAAATTCTACACACGTATGGCCACCAGAATAGAATTCTTGTTAATACTTAGACATTATATAAATATACGTAATATAGTTATAGTGTTTATACAAATGTGTGTAATATGCTTATAATATTTATATGATATATAAACATTAAAAACTATAACCTTCAATGAACAGTACATTTCAATAATACATTGACAGGTCCTAGAAGAAGAAATAACATAGCCAGGTTATGTCATCTTATTCACTGGTGAACAAGTTTCACAAAGGACCAGTAACACCACTTGATTCCCTGAGGTTCTCCGATTCAGTGACACTGGTTTTCTTCCTTCCCATGAACAAGATACTCTTATCTCTGCTTCAGGATTTTTCTCTGGCTGTCCCTCATGCCTGGGATACTGTCCCTCTGCATCTCCTCCTCCAAGCTTGCCTGTCTTTCTTCAAGTCTCAACTCAAATCCCACCACTACAAGAAGCCTGTCCCAGCCCCTCTTAATTCGAATGTCTTCTCTCTTTTAATTTGTATTTAAATATTGTTACCTATGCCTCCACTTGGGGCAGGTAAATGGCACACCTGCATTCAAATTGGCCTCAGACACTTATTAGTTGTATAACTCCAGGCAAATCACTTAACCTGGGTGCCTCAGTTTTCTCATCTGTAAATGGGGATAGTAATAGCACCTACCTCCCACGGTTGTTGTGAGACTCGAAGGAGATAATATTCGTAAAGTGCGAAGTGCAGTGACTGCTACAGAGTAGGCACTATGCAAATGTTACCTATTGTTATTACTATTATACAGCTTGTTTATATGTATTTGCTTCTTTGTTGTCGCCTGATTAGATTGTGGACTCCTTGAGGTACAGACTGTCTTCTGCCAGAGCGTGGCACATCACCTGGCACACAGTAGGCATTTCATAAATACTTATTGACTGGCTGATTTATTTATACTTTCTCTGAGCACTAAAGTAAAAAAGATTGTTGGAGGTGGGGAGATGTGACAGAAGGAGAGAAAGAGTACATGAGCACACACACACATAACATATAGGTATATACATTAGGGGTAGGGACAGAACTTGGATGGGTTGTTTTCCTTAAAACTCCTTTATTTCAGACAGCAGAATTCAAAAGTCCTTTTGAGACTCCCAGTCTGTTCCACCTTTCCTTCTTCTTTATTTGTTATTGCCTCTTAAAGGCCAGTCTCAGGTTTGCTTAAGACAAAGTAAATGCAGACCAGAAAGAAGACCTTTATTGTCCCTGCCGTTGTCTTTTTCTGGGAGATATGGCTTTGTAGTTTTAATGCTCAGAGAGAGATAAAGAGAAATGGCTTCTGCAAATCTGTCTTTAAGAGTGGAATCGTGAACCTGATTATTTTTTCCAAAATCACTTGTGGGTGAAATTGAAGAGAATATCCTGGTGCTTTGAGACTAAATATTAGCTTGGCAAGTCCACCAATGATGGCGTCTTCGCTGATGGGCTTTCCTTATGGCCTTCTCATTCTCTCGGTTACATTCTGGCATTATCCAAGATTTCTGATTTAGTCGTGAACAAGTAGAATTGTGTCATGTGTGCTGATCACACCATTTTTCTACTAGTTTCTGAACCCCTGAAATGAGAGAACTGCTTAGAGTATTGACACAGTATTCACTAATTAACAACAGCTACGGCAAACAATTTCCTACCCTAGATTATTAAAATAAGCTATTTCCATAAAACTTGGAGTGATAGTTTTAAGCAAAATATAATTTTGAAATGTGGATCCAAAAAGTTAAGGGGAAAATAAAATAGTAACTTTTGTCCCCAAGAATCCTTGATTGTATGGATAAATTTCATCATTTAGTCAATCCGCAAGCATTTTAATGGACCTACTTTGTTTCTGGCACTGTACCAAGCACAAAGACAAAAATGAAATAGTCCCTGTCCTCAGGAACCTCACCCTCCTGGTAACCAATGGAAGCAGTACCAGTCTGGTTCACTCTCTGAAACGGAGAGCTGAACTGTCTTTCTAACTACATGCAGTCCATTTATTCCAACTCACTTAGAAATGATATGCAACTGTTGACATCTTCCTTCCTGAGCAAATGTTTAAAATCCAAACGACTAAAAAACCCCAAACAAAACCCAAACCTTTGGAATGGAGCCAGGAAACTCGATGCCACATGAACCAAATGAAATTAGGACCACAGTGGCAAGTGAAAGAAGCTTCCATGCTTCGAGTAACGAGGAAGGAAAAACGCAGGTGTGCCCCAAAGCTAGCCCACTGCGTCGAATCCCCTTGAGCTGTCCCTTCCCTGGTACCACCATGGCACAGTGTTAATGAGATCATTCTAATTAATTCAGCCAAGTATAAATTAGGAAAGAATGAAGATAAATTAGGTTTGACGGCAGCTAATACATAACCCCATGCTGTTTATTTTGCAGTCTAACAAAATAATGTTGTTAGGAGAGCCTAACAAGGCAAAAGCCAAGGTGCAGCTGCTTAATAACACTAAAAATGAAGCTTTAGTTGAGTGTCCTGAGTCAGAGTGTAAATCGAGCTTTCCCAGGCCCAAGATATGTTGCACCCAAACACTTGAGTGGCGATGGTGAATGTTGAAGATATATGTTGAAGGTTTGGGCTTTATTTTGGGCTTTTTAGTTGTTTGGATTTTGAACATTTGCTCAGGAAGGACAATGTCAACAGTTTTGCATATCATTTCTAAGTGAGTTGGAAGGATATATCAAAGTTGATGCACGATTCGGACAAAAGCTACTTTCCTGGAGCTGTTTGCTACTCATGTTCAGATAGCAGCTATCTAGCTTGCCTTCAGTTATACAATATGGTTAAAGGCTTACCTGGTACTTGCATGTGTGTGTGTGTGTGTGTGTGTGTGTGTGTGTGTGTGTGTGTGTGTGTGTGTGGAGACACAAAGATTTGCTCACTCCCTCTTCCAGTGAATGAGGTGATAAGCAACCACCTCATTCGCACTTTACCAAAGTGTATTGCCTTTAAAATTGAAGAATGAGGATGCTGGTTGTGGGAGGAATGCAATTTGCGAAACCATAATTATACCCATATTAACTTGCAAAACTTTTTAGGCATGTAGTAAATGTTAGAAAACGGCCTAAAAGACCTGAAAATCTTTTACATCTGCTGAAGCAGATGAGCAAGCAATTTGTAGGAGGCTGCTGGTAGCACACACATTTTACAAATATAAGGTCTTCCGGGGCCATTTACTAGTGTAAGTTTTTCAGTTTTTATAGTTTATATAATTTCCTTCTCCCTCCTGTTCCCCTCACCTCAGTTAAAAGTTGCTTTTCTCTTTGGGACAGATGTAGTATAACAGGGATGGGGACTGAATACATTTCAATGTCATCCAGGCAGAGTTTATTTTCTTTAAAGCTTGGAAGTGGCATTGAGGATACAAATAGAGTGCAAGAGTGGATGAAGTAGTGGGGAGGCAGGGGAGGCAGAATGGACCTCTACTTCCTGGTCTCAGATATCAACTAAGTTAGACTACACTACTCTCTCCTTGGCCAACCATTGTATCAGTCAATGCAAGTATAAAGAAATCCATTACCTGGATCCTTTCTCTCCAATTTCTGATCTAATGTAAATTGGAAAGTTTAAATAAATGGCTACAAATATACTTCCTGTTTGTTTTTAATGGATAGAAAGCCTTTCCATCTATCTGGAGTCTCCTTATATGTGTTATCTCTATTAGAATTTGAAGTTCTTGGGAACAGAGATCATCTCCTGTTTCTATTTCTCTCCTTCATGCTTAATTGATACACAGTAAGTACTTAATACATGCTCTTCCTTCCCTCTCTCCCTCACTTCCTTCTCTCCCTCCCTCCTTCCTTCTTTCCATCCCCTTCCTTCCCTCCTTCTTTCTTTCCATCTCCTTCCTTCTCTCCTTCCCTTGAACTTCTTCCTCTTTCTCTTCCTTTTCTCTTCTCCTTTTGCTCTTCTATTTTATCCTCCTTCTCCTCCTCCTCCTCCTTTTTCCAACCTCATCCCCAATTTTGGTGTTGATTTAAGTGGAAAGAAGAGAGAAAAGAAAGGCTTCCCTTGTTCAGGAGCTAAGATGTCTACCATTTCATAGCAAGTTACATTGGCATAGTATTGTACAACTTGCAAAGGATGTTCATATATACTCTTGGGTTTGGTGCTCACAAAACCTTATTAGATAAGTGAATATAAAATTATATTCATTTTCAGAAGAGGAAATTCAAGCATAGACAGGTTAACTGACTTGCTAGAAAGTGGCTGAGATGCAATAATAATAGGAATTGGCACAAACTGCTTTATATATTTATTTATATCAATAATATCAATATCAATTTATAAATAATTATAATTAATTATAATATATAATATATAAATACAATATAAATAATATAAATAAATAAATAATATATAATATATAAATAATTATAATATAAATAAATATCAATTTATTTGAGCCACATAACAAGTCCTTGATGTAGGTATTCCAATCCCTGGGTTACTTACACAACATGAAACTGAGGCTCAGGCTAGGGGACTTGCCAAAGTTCACATAGGTAGCAATAAGCAGGATTAGAATTCAGTTCTTCCAAGGTCCTGGCCTAGCCCTCTCTCCATTACAGAAAATAGCCTTACTACCAAAAAATTTCTTCAAGTGGAAGACAACGTTTGGCTTTAAAACTGCAGCAAGTGTTTGAATGGAAGAAAGCAGTTCCAAAATTCATAAATCTTGGCCATTTCCTCAAAAAATTTGATAAAGACTGGAAAAACATGCTTTCTAAATGGTCACTTGTGTGATATCCACAAATTTCTATATTTCACACTCTCAGCATTCATCTATTCCCTGTTTTGCACTGTTTTGTTTTATAATGATACATTTTTTTCTGTGCAGGAACACGGCATGACAATCTATTCTCGGCATCTGTCTTCCTGCTGCCCCTGAAGTTTCTACTGCTGTGTTCCTGTTGTGAATTCATCACTCACGTGCTTGTCTTTTGAAGCAGTCTGGGTAACAGGACCCACAAAAATTAAATGATGAAAAAGCTTTGTAAGGAGTAAGCAGGAAGCTTCACGATTTAATGCTAAGTAAGGACTTCAGAGGGCACTCTCCTTCTTTGTATGCAAAGAACGAAAATTCCTAAATCCAGTACCAGAGATGAATGAGAGCAAAGCCAACTGGGATTAGATCATAAAGTGAATTAAATAGTGTATCGAGGTCTGAAAGCAAAGCAATTATCAATCTGTGGACAACAGGAAGTACTGGGTGAAGCTGCTTAGTAGCCTTGAATTATTTTCCAACCACATAGTTTGGTGGAAATATTCCAGTGGAAAGACTGGAGCTTAAGAGGACCCTACCCTCTCTCTCTGACAGTTTTTTGGTCACGGTTCTGCCACATGATTTCTGCGGGACTCAGTTTCTTCATCTGTAAAATGAAGTGGTTGGCTGTTCTCGAAATTGAAGAGACTTGGCTATTGAATTTTAAATCGACACCTTATTTCCCTAGTGGAAACACAAAGCTTTAGTTTTAATATCGAAGCTGAGACTAGCAAGGACTGAGGAAATACGTTACTGAAAATTTAATGTCTTTAAACAGCTTTCCTTTTTAAATGTTTCCTTTCTCTTGGCATGCCTGAGAAACAAAAGCTGTTGGAGCGGCCGCATCATTTTTACTGCACCCCAAAGGAATAAACCCGGGGGGGTGGGGCACCAGCGATCGGAAGGGGCGATCACCGGCAGGTTTTTATCAGGGCGGCTCCTCGCAGGAGGATGCTTTGAATCTCGCAGCCCCGGCGATTGGCTGCGGAGCACGTGGTGTGCGCCGCAGCCGGACCCCAAACTCGAGGCTGCGGCTCCTCGCAGGCACTTTGGGGGCTCCCCGGGGACGTGGGAGCAGAGACGTCAGGAGCCCCTGGCTTCACGTCCCGCCGCTTTGCCAAGCCCCGAACCCACATTCCTAGCTGGCGTAGGATACGGCTTCTCCGCGGACCCTCTGCTCACCTCCCTTTCTTCCAACACAGGGCTCCCGGCGCCAGGATGCCCCAATCCGAGTGTTTTCCGTGCCCTTTCCCGGTACCCTTTCGAACCCCCCTCTGAACCCTCCACGAACTGTTTATACAGAGGACTGGACACACGTCTGACTGGCTCGCGCCTGCCCCTCACCTTGCTTTCATTCCTTCCCAGCGGGAGACCCCATGCCCACATGTTTTTGGTCCGGGAAAGAGGAAGGACCGCATGGGTTTCCCTCCCAGCCTGGCACTGGGAGGATCTGTTAGAACAACTGCCTCGGCGCATCCCCTGCCGGTCCGTTCACTTGGCACATGCCTTCGCTGCCATCTAGTACCCCGGCTGGGGGAGAGCAGCCATAATACTCTCCTCATCGGGTCAATTTAATTTATGAGTGGCCTTGGTGCGTCTCTTCCCCGTAGGGCTCTCGGGTCACCGGGGGTGGGGGTGGAGGTGCCCGCTCTTGTTCCCTTCTTTGCCACCCCCTGCCACTTCCATCCTTTCTCTTGCCCCTCCTCGCCAACGTCCTTCCCTGTATCCTCCTCCCTCCATCCCCCCCGCCCCCCACCGGCTGCCGGGCTAATTCGCTTCCTCGGCTCCTCCGCCCCCTCCCTAGCTGCCTCCCTCTCGGGAGTGTCACTCTCTTTGCATAAGGGGCCCCGGCCCCCCCTCCTGGGCTGCGCAGCGCCTCTTATACCTTCCAGCCCGCGCCGGCCCGGCCCAGACTGCCGGAGCAGCCGGAGGAGGCGGAGGCGGAGGCAGCGGCGGCCGCAGCCAAGGAGGGAGAGAGGCGGCAGGCAGGCGGCAGGCAGCCGGAGCAGCCGGCAGTGTGCACCGGAGCAGCCGGCAGCGTGCACCGGAGCAGCCGGCAGTGTGCACCGGAGCAGCCGGCAGCGTGCACCGGCGCCGCGGCGCTGCTCGGCCCCTTTCCCCTCTGCTCCCTCCCACAGCCCGCCTCCTCCGGCGGCAGCCGCGCTCTAGCGCCCGCCGCAGACACCGTCCCTTCCTCCGCAGGCTCTGCTTCTCCGGGCCAGCTCGGGCAGAGCCTCCTGAGGACCGGCAGAGGGCTCGGAGAGCGGAGCGCAGGGAGCGATCGCACAGAGGCAGGCAGCGGGCCGGGGCCGGAGCCGAGCCGGAGCCTCCGCCTGCCCCTCCTCTGGTCCCGGAGCCTCCCCGGCTGCCTGCGCCCAACTCCTGGCCTGAGCTGCGCCGCAGCCCGCCCGGCGTGCCTGTGTGCGAGTGCGGCTGGAGGCCAGCCCTGCCCGGCGATCGGCCCTGCCCGGCGGTCAGCCCTGCCCGGCGATCAGCCCTGCCCGGCGATCAGCCCTGCCCGGCGGTCCAGAAGCAGCTCCGGCTGTAAGTTTCTTCCCATGCCCCCCGACCTGTTGCGGAGCTTGGTGGGTTTTGCAGGGGGTACCCAGGCTGGACAGAAAGGCAGAATGGAGAGAGAGAGAGAGAGAGAGAGAGAGAGAGAGAGAGAGAGAGAGAGAGAGAGAGAGAGGTGTGCGTGTATGTATATGTGTGTGTGTGCTCGCACACGTGTGTCTGGAGCTATGTGAAGGAGCTGGGAGCTCCCAGCCGGGGGCAGAGCCGCCGCCCCCCTTCGAATGCCAGCCGAATGCATGCTTCCCTTCACCTGGCCACAGGAAGCAGGAGCTCGGGCTCCCGTCTCCGAGAGGTAGTGGCATCCCCAGAGGAGCCTCATCTCCCCTTAACTTAGAAGTGCCGGCTGGGGCTGTGCAGCAAAGGGAGGATGGTGCGGAGGGGAGAGCAGCGCCATCTCGGTGGTCTTGCTAACTGGGTGCCTGCCCCCTAAGACTCTCCTAACTGTGGAGTTGATGTCAGCCAGCTCTCACGAGCTTCCTGCCGCAGGGAGCATCCTTCCTCTTGAGAGAGGGAGACATAGTCAATTGTTTGTTTCTGGGCTTGTATTCTGCCTCCCTCAGGAGAACGTTAAGGCTGCAGAGATAGATAGTCTTCATTCCCTGTGAACGTCCTTCTTGAGTGGATGAGACGCACACTGGCTTTATGAAAAACTGTTTCCCCCCAGTGCAGGTATTTGGCTTTCTGTCTTAGGTTGTTAATTTCAAAGCAGGAAGGCGGGCAGAAGGGAATGCAACAGAGAAATTGTCAGCAAATTGGAATTTACTTTTCTTCCCGCGACTAAAATAGTTATATCCTTGAGTGGGTCTGTGATTTCATGCATGTGAGCACTTCCTGCAAGGTACAGATCACAACCTCGTTAGTCAAATACTAATGCAGGCGTATTTCTGGGCTTGGCAAAGAGTATTTAAAAAAAAAATAATCAAGTGTTCTCATGGTATTATTACAGATATTAGGGTATTGTAATTAAAAGCTGTTGCTCATATCAAGGTCTGTCTTGTTGTCCTCTGAGCATAATTAATGGGCAAATACCTGAGAAAAATATTTAATTTTGATTTGACTGAATTGAGATCTCGATTTGGAACCAGATTTAAAATCCAAAAAATACCAGATTCCTTTTACAGTGCTGAGTAGTATTACGTAGCTGAGTTGTCTGTTGAGTTGAAGTTTACTATGACAGCCACCTTTTGAAAAGTTAATAGGAAGTAATAGAATGGTTCCTCAGCATTCTTTGGAAATGCAAGATTCGGTTTGTGTGCATTCGCCTGACTGCATATTTTGCATGTAAATGCTATTTTTCTTGGGATTAAAAAAAAGGGCCAGAAGGAATTTGACTAATTTTATTGTTAAAGATAAGCTTATTGATTATAGATTTCTTCTGCTGATGTTTGTGTAATTGAAAGCAAGAAACTGGAAATCAGGGAATTGGCAGTTTTATTTGATCGTTAAAGTTTCTGCTTTGGGCCAAATGACACCAGCAGAATTTAAACTGAGATTACTTAGAGAACAATTGGATTTTTGTACATGTATGTGTTAACTGTAGTATGTTTGGACAGCTTGATAAAGTAGCCAAGGAAACTGAGTTAGCTTAGCTCCCTTTTTATGATGTAAATCTGGAAAGTGCCACAGAATTGACAAAGAATGTGGGAAAATAGGGATGTTTTATTGTGTTCTCATATTTTGAAGTCTTTTGAAGAGGTATGTCAATGAAAATTCTACGACTCCCAAGTAGGATTTACATAGCTATTGAGAGGTAGTGTGGTATCCTGGGAACCAGGAAGACCTGTGTTCAAATCCTGCCTTGGATCCATCTTGGCCGGGTGACCCCTGGGCAAGTTCCTTCAATTCCCTATTCTCTGGGGAACTGCCTAAGACAATACATTTCAGAGAAGGTGCCCCATCTCTGGAGTTTCCTATATTAATGTAATAAGAAGATCTAGTTCCTCTTAGCTAAACCTTGCTGTTTTAGGGAAAAAAAGACATTTCTGGTTTCTTGTGGGATTCTAGACTAGTCTGCATTTTGTCCAGCTTGGAACTTGCTATTATTTTGGTAAATGAGTTCTCACAGTTTGCGCATCTTGTCTGTAGCAGGTTCTTGTTCATCAGAGACATGCACATTTTTCTTAGGCTGCTTTGTGGGTGTGTGTGTGTAATAAGCTTTCTTAAGCATGGTTTATCATTTCAGGGTTACAAGGCTTAGTTTTGTAATTTGTGATCATTTGCTGATTAAAACCTTTTACCCTTAACTTCAAATCCTTCCCCGAAGTGCTTAAAATTTAGTCCTCCCATGAAAATAACTTAAATGTTTAAATCACCAGCAGAGCAAAACTATGAAAATAGGCAGATTCGTTTCCTTTAGTGCTGGACACTGACAAAACGATGGAGTTAGGTGGCTTCCAAAGCTCTTTCCCAGATTTCATCACATCCCAATTGTGGATGCACATTAGCCCATCCCAGTGTTTTCCATAGCAATCCTTTTATCACCAGATAGACTAAAGCTGTGGGTCTGTTCTTGATTTCTATTAAGGGATGTTTAGTCACAACAAGAAGTTACATTCCAAAATAAAGAAAAACAGGTTGCATAACCGTATGTTTTGTTGCTTATTACGTTGAAGGCATGCCATGCACCTGTCTTGTTTCAGCGTATGACATGCTGCTAATTCTTGGGAGAGTGCAAATTTGGTGCTCTGGTCCTTAAATGTGCATGAAATACACTTTTGAACCCCTGAATAGAAATGAAATATGTACTTGGGGAAATATTAGCTGCAAAGCCATTTTAAGAACAGGGGGAAAAGTTTCTGTACTCCCTGAGCTCAGAACCTGATGTCCTGAGGTTGTGATAAAGATACTGTTTCCATGTTGTTTATCTCCTGGCTTTAAGTATCCACAAACCATAGTGCTTCTTCAAATACATTCTTGAGTTGTTTATTGACTTGGGAGATTTCAGAGAGCTATTGTTTCAGAGATGGTTGCAATTTCCCTTCTGAAGGTAGGGGGTTCTACAAAAATAGTATGGTACTTGATTTCTGGTAAGTTGTAGATTGATGTTCTGAAATGGAAATAGAAAGACAGCATTAGATTCTGAATGTTTAAAACATACATTAGCATAGGAAATTCCATTCAATACCTAAATTCTACAGATGGCCTCATTTCTGTGTGTAATAAAATCATATTTGAATATTCTGCTCTATAGATGTATCTTACTTGTGCAGGTGCATAGATCTGCACTGCCTCCCTAGTGATGCTGGGGAGGAGAGTTTGGACTTTTTTTTTTAACTGGCTTTCTCAGAGTTTATATAAAGCAGGAAGATTACAGAATCTCAAAGGGTTAGAAGCTGGAGGGGAAAACCCTTAGAGATAGATCATATAGTTCCTGCTGCTCCTTAACGGCTGCTTCCTGGGCAATTCACAGATGTGAAACTTCAGGACCAGAAAGAAAAAGCAAATGATAATCAGTAACTGTCAAAGCAATATATAAATGTATAGCTGTTACTTTTTGAATGAAAAGTATTATTCCATAACTAGAATTTGAAAAGTTCACAAAGCAACAGGCAGTGAGATGGATAAATTATGTAAAGAAAGTCAACAGACTTGAGTTCAGTTCCTGGTTCTGCTGCTTAACTGCATGACCTTAGGTACCTGAGTGACCTTGGACAAATCACTTGAAGTTCTTTAGATCTCATTTTTCTCATCTGTAAAATGAGAGGGTTGAACTAAATCCTGAATGTCCTTATAATCTACCCCAATTTGGGTCAGGTTCTAGTCTACCGTTTTATAATGTTTTTATTGAACCATGCTTAATCATGACATATTGGGGTATTCTTGGAGTTGTTCCGGGTTCAAAGGTCCTCCACCATCAGCTAATCTTATCTTTTGCACTTGGTGCAGGAAAATCTAGTCTTACTAAAGGAATCCTTGATGGACTTAATTAGTAGGTGTTTGTTTCATGTAGAGTTTTATGTTGCATAAGGTATTAGGCTAATACTTTGTCCTAGCATTATTAAAAGAAAGTCTATGTACAGTGAATCAGCTGGACTGGGATAGGGAGGTGTGAGAATGAGGTCTCTCCCTCCCATTTTCTTTTTGCTGACTTCCATTGGCAAAGCACTTTAATATCATGAAAGTGGGAGATCAGGTTTTCCAAGATGAACCTGCTCTTGAGCAATGATTTTAACAGCCTATCGCTCAAGCAACTCACCAGAGAAAAACTATGGAAATGAATGCCTTTCTTCACAGCTAATTGTCTCTGTCTTGATACTGAGCTGGCTCTATACTACTCAGAACATTAGTCAGCAGAGTAAACAGAAGAAGGTTTCTATTTTCATTGTCTGGAAAGACATTGCTCCATTTGAATACCACCTTAACTTTATTTCATATTTCTTTGTTTTTTAGGAGGAAAGAAAAATGTCAGTCAGCATGCATGAAAATCGCAAATCTCGGGCCAGCACTGGCTCAATCAATATCTATTTGTTTCACAAGTCTTCATATGCTGACAGTGTCCTCACACATCTGAATCTTTTGCGCCAGCAGCGACTTTTTACAGATGTCCTTCTACATGCAGGAAACAGAACTTTCCCTTGCCATAGAGCTGTCTTGGCTGCATGTAGTCGCTATTTTGAAGCCATGTTTAGCGGTGGTCTCAAAGAGAGCCAGTCCAGTGAAGTCAACTTTGACAATTCTATCCACCCAGAAGTCTTAGAGCTACTGCTGGATTATGCATATTCATCCCGAGTTATTATCAATGAAGAAAACGCAGAATCCCTTCTGGAAGCTGGAGACATGCTAGAATTCCAGGACATTCGAGACGCCTGTGCAGAGTTCCTTGAAAAGAACCTCCATCCTACCAACTGTCTTGGCATGCTGCTGCTGTCCGATGCACACCAGTGTACCAAACTTTATGAACTCTCTTGGAGGATGTGCCTCAGCAACTTCCAAACCATCAGTAAAAATGAAGATTTCCTTCAGCTGCCCCAGGACATGGTAGTACAGCTCCTGTCCAGTGAAGAACTGGAGACTGAAGATGAAAGACTGGTGTACGAGTCTGCTATTAACTGGATTAGCTACGACCTGAGCAAGCGCCACTGCTACCTTCCTGAGCTGTTGCAGACCGTGAGGCTGGCCCTCTTGCCAGCCATATATCTCATGGAGAATGTAGCCATGGAAGAACTCATCACCAAACAGAGGAAAAGCAAAGAGATTGTGGAAGAGGCAATAAGATGCAAATTGAAAATCTTGCAGAACGATGGGGTAGTCACCAGCCTTTGTGCTCGGCCTCGCAAGACTGGCCATGCCCTTTTCCTTCTGGGAGGACAGACCTTCATGTGTGACAAGCTGTATCTTGTAGACCAAAAAGCAAAGGAAATCATCCCCAAGGCAGACATTCCTAGCCCGAGGAAGGAGTTCAGCGCCTGTGCAATCGGGTGCAAAGTGTATATCACTGGTGGGCGGGGGTCGGAGAATGGGGTCTCCAAAGATGTTTGGGTCTATGACACTCTTCATGAGGAGTGGTCGAAGGCTGCCCCCATGCTGGTGGCCAGGTTTGGTCATGGTTCTGCTGAACTCAAACACTGTCTGTATGTGGTAGGTGGACATACAGCAGCAACTGGTTGCCTGCCTGCTTCCCCGTCTGTGTCATTAAAGCAAGTAGAGCAGTATGATCCTGTCACTAACAAGTGGACAATGGTTGCTCCACTCCGAGAAGGCGTGAGCAATGCAGCGGTAGTGAGTGCCAAACTGAAGTTATTTGCTTTTGGTGGCACCAGTGTTAGCCATGATAAGCTACCAAAAGTTCAGTGTTACGATCAGTGTGAGAACAGGTGGACAGTACCAGCCACTTGCCCGCAGCCCTGGCGATACACCGCAGCAGCTGTTCTGGGCAACCAGATATTTATTATGGGTGGAGATACTGAATTCTCTGCATGCTCAGCTTATAAATTCAACAGTGAGACGTACCAGTGGACCAAGGTGGGAGATGTGACAGCCAAGCGTATGAGTTGCCACGCCGTAGCATCTGGAAACAAACTGTATGTAGTTGGTGGCTACTTCGGTATTCAAAGATGCAAAACCTTGGACTGCTATGATCCGACCTTAGACGTGTGGAACAGCATCACCACAGTCCCCTACTCTCTCATCCCCACAGCATTCGTCAGTACTTGGAAACATCTTCCCTCTTAAGGCTGACGCCTTGTTAGAAGATGATTATCGGGTAAGTGGATAGGATTACCCTGGTTTTATTAAGTTTAAAGTGAAGGATGGAAAAGCTCTTTTTTTATTTCACCAACTAAAGTCCCTTACTATGCCAAGGTGCTTTTCAGAAAGCATTTTAAAAGGTTCTTCCACCCTCAAATCCTGACATAGATAAGATCTTACATATAGTTCAGTCCTAGAAGGACTGAAGAAAGAAAACAAGCATTTATTAAGTGCCTTCTGTGTGCAGCCACTGTGCTAAGCACCTTACAGATATCTCATTTGATGCTCACAACAACCTTAGGAAGTAGATGTTACCATTAGCCACATTTTCCAGTTGAGCAAACTGAGGCCAAAAAAGGGTTAACACCAGATCACACAACCAGCGAACGTTGGCATTGAGGTCTTCCTGGCTCTGGGCCAGCACTCTGTCCATTACACCATCTAGCTGCCTGTAAGAGAACTTAGAAATCAGCTCTTCAAACCTCTGCCCATTTATATAGGTGAGGAAACTGAGGTCCTGAAAACTCAAATGGCTTGCTCAGAGTCACATGGATAGCGCACACAGCTGAAGCAAGATTCAAGCTTGGGGCCTCAAGGACTTCAAACCCATTACCCTTTCCCGCACCAAGCTGTTGACTATACAGCAGGGCTAAGCTGTGGCTCCCAAATATTTAGGGAGATCATTGGTGCAGCCTCCTGAACTTCTGTGAAGCATTTTGTTAAACCTCCAATCTGGCGTCAATATTCTATTAGACTGAATAGTCTGTGTCGTTGACGAGCAAGAGATGGCCCTCTTTCAAGGTCACACCTGGATTCCATCAATGTGTTTAATACTTAGCATATTTTGGCCACCCAAAGCCACTGCTAGTTTTCAGAGTTGATCGATCAGGTTGACCCTATTGTCTAGGCTAGCAAAAGTTTCGTTCCTCTGTCATCTCTCTGAGTATGTCACATTGGTCTTGTGTATTTAAGAGTATAGAATGCTTCTTGGCTCAGGTAGTCCAAAGGCCTAGAGTTCGGGGCTCCAAACCCAGCAGATCCCACTTGGTAGCAGTTCTGCAGGTTGTTGGGAAGCATGCTCAGGTTTTGCCTCAGGAATCATTAACGCATGTCTAACAGCTGTAGCACAGAGCCCAGAATGTGTTAAATTGTTTGGGTGATTTATGGCCTTAGTACTAAGAAGAAGGGGGAGAAAAAGGCTTCCTCCTCTGGAGGATCCACGATAAAGACCTGCCCACTTGTTAGAGGTTTTTGGCTCTGTTTTCCCAACCTGCCTCACTCTACAGCACGTGGAGGAGACTTCAAAGGAGAACATTAATGTGTGCAGTGGAGGGAACGAAGCAGAAAGGTCCTTCCCTGATTGAGCTCCAGGATCAGGTTTTCTTGTTTTTGTTTTTTTCTCCCCAGCACGCTGGAATATACACCATTCTAGAAATGGTCTCCAGCTTACTGTCTTTCTAAAAACTGTCATCTCTTGAAACAAGTCCATGAGGGTTTGCAAAACCGTAGTTTTTCTGTACCCCTCAATCAAACCTCCTCCAGGGCAGTAGGGCAGGAGGGAGCAACCAGGAACTTTTTTTTCTCTGTGGAGAGGCAAGGGGAACAGAGTTACAAACCAGACTGGTTTTTGCAGCTTTGATGGCATCTCAGTAATCCCGAATAAACAAATGCTCTGAAAGTGGTAATTTCATTGGAGATGTCAACGCATGATTCAACTGTGAAGCAGGTTATGAAGGAAAACCCAGGCAAAGGCATCAATCAGCAAAGCACCAAATTGTGTGTTAGTCCTGAGTATGCTATCTGCATAGGGATCAATACACCCCACCAGATTCCTTATATATAGCTCATGGTCTCTCCCATTGATTTAGAATGTTAAACTCATGGACTGTATGGGGCTGAAAGGAATTTGAAAATAGCTAAACAAATAGCTAGCCTTTGTATGGTGCCTACGGTGTGCCAAGGGCTTTTACAAATAGTATTCCAGTTGATTCTCACAACAACACTGTTTTGCAGATGAGGAAACTGAGGCAAACAGCCTTGAAGTGATTTGCCCATTGGGGTTATGCTCTTACTGGTAGGCGGTAGACCAAAATGAGCTATCAATTGCCACTTGGAGCAAACAGTGTAACAGGTAGACTTCATTACCTTGGAGAAGATAATAAAAGACCAGAGCCTAGGATTCAAGAGCCCTAGGTTCTAGGGCCAGATTTACCACCAACTAGCTATCATTTTACTTCCCTGGTTCTAAGTTTCTCCATCAGATAGAGTGAAAAAAAAGGAAAGAGACCAGTGTGGTGTAATTGAAAGTATGTTGCGTGATGAGTCAGAGTACCTGGTTGATTTTTGGTAAGCCCTTTTGCTTCTCCGGTCCTCAGTTTCCTCATCTGTTAAATGAAGTGGGTGTATTTGATGATCTTCAGGGCCCCTTCCAGCTATAGATCTGTGATACTATGATTCTAAATTGGTTGATTTGCCCTGAACTTTTCGGTTCTAACATGGATTTTGTGACTTTGCTGAAGTCCTGCAGCTACGCTGAAATTGACCACCATCAAGTCTGAAACTGCTTTTTTAAAAGCATCTGGTACTTCCTTGACCCCAGTTTTACTTCCACTAAACCATTGGCAAACATTTGAATTGACCTGACAGATGTTGGATGTTTGAAACTAATCATGCATTTCCTGATGCTTTATAAAGTAGGGCAAATAAGGTATTAGGTGAGGTGTGAGGCAGCTACCAACAGGAGATCTAAGCATCTATCTGAAGGCCAAGGTTTGACAGTTTGGTACTTCAGCCAGGCTCCCTGTAACTAGAGGCCGTTGTAGGGTATGATCAAAGTGGGCCTTTTCAAAATTCTGCCAGGAAAAATGTTGATTGAGCCTTCTCAAAGTTTATAGAACATAAGAGAGTGTTAGAACATTCAAACTCAATGGAGTGTTATTTAAAAGTATCTCTGTGTGGTCTACCTCAGCCTTAAATATTTCCCCTTAATTGCAGAAATCTCCCAGAAACCATTATTTGAGTTTCCCAAATGTGTAAGATAGCCGAATTAATATTGTGTTAACAAGAAGTTTTCCTAGGTCTACAAGCTCATCCACCAAGGGGATTTCTGCTGTCTCCTGCTGTTCTGTCAGTGGGTGGGAGGGACAAAAAGGAAATTACTTGTGATTAGCCTCTGTTTTCATGATGCTATGTGGCCCCAGTCTGACAGCGGCTCTCAGAAGGATTTTAGTTGGCTTTGGTTCTCCTCTCCAACTTGGGATTTTTAGTGTTGGGTTTTTCCCCCCTGCTTGAGTAGACAACTTTTTGAAACTTCATACTAGTATGAGAAATATTCTTTTGACTTAGTATTGATACGTACATTACTAGGAGATAGGGAGGATGACAAAGTATCCTAAAGAATGTCTTGCGTGTTTGTCACCCATTATGAAACAGCCACTCTCCCCCACCCCCAAGCCCATCCAACCCTGAGGAAACTAACTAGACTTTGAAACTCACAAAAGCAAAAATTCAGAAGTGTAGAAGGATGTCTGAGTTTACTCTTTTTTTTTTTAGAACATTTGGAGTCCAGCTTTCCAGTGGACCCTTCTTCTTTCCACCCAATACACATATGCAAGAAAAAAGGACAAAGTATTTAACAGGCAGAAACCACCATATAGATTAATAACCAATCTACAAGACTGGCAACTGAAAGTCAAAAACTGTCCTTGTGCCTGGAGGAATCAAAGTTGCCTAGGAGATAGCATAGGCTCATGATCTCCATGCCTTGAAAGGGCTGGTGACTTCTGGGAAAATGAAAAGGCTCCATGGTCTTAACTTTTCTTTCACATTGGCTCCTTGATGTTTCCACATATGGCTATGTAGATCAGAGTGTTGGCATCCTAGAGCTTTCTTCTTCTGAAAACTGAATAATTTGCTTGGAGAACAAACTCCATTGAGCCCTGGGTTGTGGAAGAGAAATAGAGACAAAATTCTGCCATATCTCTGAGTAACAAAGATGCTTTAAGTAAGAGGATTGATACGTCTACTTTTCTATATGGTGAATAAATTTAATTTGAAATTCTCTATGGTGAGTGGCCCAGGGGTCCCTAGTAAGGGAAACCTCCCCTTTTCTGACCTCTCCCCTTTGCCACATTGAATCCACTTGACTTATGAAGGTGGATTGTTCTTTACAATTTGATGTCAGAGGAACATAAAGCCTTAGAAATGAATGAATTTAATCATGACTAAAAAGGCAAAATTCAGACTTCAGGATTTTGTGCTACTTTAAGGAAATGAATAAAGAGAAGGCCAGGACCAAGGATGTCATTCCTGTTTTAGTGACAGTTGCATGCTAGTCATTGAAACGTTGTTTGACAGCAAAGTGTTCTGTTCCAATTTTAATACATTTATTATGTCTACTTATAATGTAATTGTTATAGAGGAGCACAGTAGTAGTGTCAGCCAACTCAAATAGGGCTCCCTTTTGAGATTCCTAATGCAAACATTCTGTTGTATGGTTTTAACCGTGTCTTTTTATGTGCTCCCCTCCCCACCATTGTAGATTATTCCGTGGCTTGGTGAAACAACTGTGGGACCTTGACTTTGGAGAAGCCGAATTTAATGAAGAAGAAAAAAGTTGTTCTGGACTCGAATAAATTACACTGCACCTTGTAAATGATCTATCCTGGTCATGAAGGAAAAGGGAGGGGGGAGGGGGGAGGTAAAGATTTTCAGTGCAAGTAGCACATGATTTAAATAGGAATGAATGAACCTGTGATCTAGTCCTTGTCTCGTAATTGTGGATTAGTGTCAGCGTTAATCAGCCCTTCAGAGGGAGAAGAAAGCCTGGTCTTTTCCCTAACTGTGCCATGTTCAGCTCCTGATTTCCATGGACTCCACCATTTATGTGTCAAATTTGAAATGGTTGTCACCTCTCTCCGAGGAGCCAGCTTGAAGACTCAGCACCAGCTGTGGTGGAGGCCGGCTGGATTCCGAACAGCGTCCTAGCGTTCAAAACAAAAAAGGTTGCTGGCTGTGTAAAGCTGGCGAGAGAACTCCACCAGGAGGACTCTGTGCCGATGGTAATAGGTAGTGTTTGGAGCATCAGTTACGTAGAGTTTGGTGTCATGCTGCCCTGTGTGCAGGGAATGTTTCTGTAAGGGAAAAGGGTAGGGGGGGTGGGGGGAGTGGGCGGGGGGGGGTGGGGGAGGATGTAGGGGGAAGTGACAGAATTCACAGAGAAGGGTTTTTGAGTAGTGGGAAAGTTGAGAAATCTTCCCCCAGTGGTTTGTGAACTTCCTTTTTCTATTTATAAGTGACTTAAAAAACTCTTCCTGTCGCTGTTGTTATTTGTTGTAGATTTAGCTATTTATTGTTCAGTGCCTGCATGCTGAAACAGTGTCTGTGGTTGTCGTCACACGTTGGGACTTGTGTGGATGTCTGTATGTTTTGCACATTTGTGGTTTTGGCTGTGCTTTGCTGCACAAACAGGAAAACTTTTGAGTAACAATTTGGGATTTATCTGAAGGGTGGGATGGGCAGGGGATAACTGGTTTGTTCGTTTGTTTTAACCCAGCAGAAATAGATGGATTACGAGACATAATCCAAAACTGTGCTTTAAAAAGAAGCCCTGGCAGTCACTTTTTTGGATTGTCATTCAGTGGGATTCTGTCTTTGCATGTATGTGTATATTTTTTTTTTAAGAAATTTGATCCCCATATTTCATTAACTTGATTAGGTCTCTACCACTGTAATCTGGAAAGAGTTCAATGATTTTTACAGCTTTCTTTTTTCGTAGTGTTCTGCTCACCTAGAGAATAACATGGAATAGCTCTTAGGTTCCGGAGCGCAGACAGGCAAAGGCATTGTCCAAAGTGTATTTATTTATTTATATGTTTGTTACCCTGTTGGAATGCTTTGCCATATCTACATTGACTGGAAGGACCGAAGTCTTAAAGACTTAAAATGATTTGCAATAATTCATTTCCCAATCCATCTTGGAAATGACCTGCTGAAAGTGGGGTTTCCTCTACATCCAGAGTTCTAAGAATCATCTTTAACTTTGAGGATTATGGAATTTTGTTCTCATACACAAAGACCCTGAAAAAGTCCCTTTGGTGTACAGAAGGGTCTGCCCCACAGACACTGAAGAATTTGCAGTAGTTTTGGTTTTGTCTTGTCAGTTTCCAATATGTTCCTGGATAGTTTGGAATGCTTGCTTACTGAAACAATATGCTGTGGTGGTTTTTGGTGCTGTTAAGCCACACTAGCCCCATGGTTGTCCAGAGGTCTCTAAAGAGATCAGAAACTTGAATTAATCACTACGCTTACTCTTTCTCACATTGCAGTTATTTCAGAAAGTGGATTCTTAATTATAACATTTGTAATGCCAGTTTTAGTGAGTGTGTTTGCATTGTCCAGTGGTGGTCAGATGCTTACTGGTTTTTCCCCGCCTAAAAACCTCATAGTGGTTGGATGAGAAACCATACTCTACATTCATGTCTAAAATACATTCTATTTGGACCAAAATATTGATCTGTTGAAATAAAAAAAAATTGAGTCATTTTCAGCATTCGTTCACCCTTTCTTAGCTGTCTCCTTAGCAATGCAAATGTCCCTTTCTTCACCTTCCCCTCCAGCTCAGCCGCATGACTTGCTGAACATTCCCCATTTTTACATCGCTGCATTGATAACCGTGTAGCTTATGATGCAAAGCTGGCTGATGTGTCTTGTGTCACTGCACAGCTTCAGAAAGCAGGATGAATTTGCTGCAGCTGTTTCAAAGTTGTGGTCTGTCCTTGGATCCCCTATTAATTACTCTGTGGAGGCTGAAGGAAGCCACAGTGAGGGTGGGCCTCTGGCCCTGCGGGGGGAACCGTTCTCAGCTCCTGCTCTTTGAATTAATGTGGGAATTCTGGCTTGCTACTTGACCATTCCAGCCCTGTGAAACATCCCACACTTTGAAGCAAATGCAATTCACAGCACAGTGCACACAAAAACCTTGGCATAAGACGGGGAAGGTTCTTTTTGTTATTTTGTGGACTGGTTGCTGTAGAAACAGATAACAAAGGGCAGCCTTCCACTTCTGGTATAATTGTGCAGGCCCTTTTCTCTGGGTCTGACACCTGTCTGAATAAGAGTGATTAGAACTGAATAATATCCCTCCCTTGACTATTGAATATGTGGTTCTTGTACAAAAACCTGGATAAGTCGAAATACAATGTCCACGTTATGTCTGCCTGTTCGCCACTTCATTCAGAGGTTTTGTAAAACTGCATTTTTTTTTTCACAATGTGAAACAACGTCAATAAATTATTAGAGATTTTCTCTCAGTGATTTTGTTTTCACTTTTATGCAGGGGATCTGCAAACATCAATAACTCATGTCCTTTTAGCATCACTCAGTAGACCTGGAGAATCAATTTCACAAATTTGTAAACTTGTTACTTTTTGGGGATGGGTTCCGTTAGATCAGTTAAAGAACTTAGTCCTTCGGAGTATATCAGAATCGCTTACATTCAGAGCAGAAGCACAGAGTTTGTATGTCTGGGGCAGATGTGAATATTGTAGCTTTTTCTTGGCCTGCCAGTATCACTTGGGGTTTTTGACTCTACTGTAACGTGTGGCTTATAAAATAAATGCTCTCCGTCATGGTTAGTAAGATTTCTGGTATTAAAATATGTATGTGTGTGCATGTATGTATGTATGTATGTATGCACACACATATACTCAGATATTCACTGCTACTCCCCAGCTGCTAGTTAGCTTGGGTAACTTCTACAACCTGGATCTTTTCCATTCACAATTCCTCATGCATGTGTCTACCGTGTGCTCAGACATATTTTAAGATTCAGACATATTTAAATTAGAAAAGAATTGCCTTTGTATTGTCCAAGTTGCCCATATTGTGGTAAGAAGCAGTTAAGAGTGGGCCAAATTCCCACTTCTCTCCATCTCACTGATCTCTGCATGTTAAAATTCCTTTAAAGTCAGTGAGTATGCTGTAAATGTATTATTTGCCTGGAGCAGTGCAGAAAGATAGGAATCTGACCCCTTCAAGTTAACATTAACATAGCTTCTCCGTACAAGATATATAAAGGACTTTGCAGATCTAACAAAGTGTACCTCTCACCCCCTGGAGGTTGCTGCTGCTTTGCACGGGATGCCCCTTCCACCATTTATGATGGACTCCTGATTGTTTTAATGTCTAGTTCGGTGCTGGACATGAATTTTTTGGATAGAAAGTAAGTACTCCCTAATTAGAGCTACTGGGGATCTCTAAGTAAGCAGAAGGTAATGGCTGTCTTTGGAATTTGACCAAGATGCCAAAGCAGATGCCTCATTCCTTATGAAAGTATGTTTTAGTGCCATGCTGGAGTGGGTTGGGTTGTAGCCAATTCCCAGCAGTCTGTTGAACCAGTGGCATTGCTGCCTTGCAATATCTAAGCCCTCCCTGAGAGTTAATGATTGGCACATGTAAGCCTTACTTTGCCAGGGAAGGTTGCTGAAGACAGATTGCTACGTGTGACTGGTGAATGTGAAAGTTAGTTGGCAAGAGTCAACACAGGGTTTGGGCTTCTATAAGAAGTCTTGCTGGGAAGGGGGCAGAAAATAAGTCTTACGTAGTGCCTGATATGTCATGGTACAAAGTATTTTTTTTTAAGTAAATGTTGTCATTTGACACAACAGCTCTGCCAAGGTAGGTACTATAACTACTCTCATCTTACTGAGGCAAACAGGCTAAGTGACTTGCCCAAGATCCTACAGGTAGTTTCTGAAGCTGAATCTGAATTCAGATCTTTCTGACTCCAGACCCAGTACTTTATACGCTGAGTCACTTAGCTGCCTCTCCTCATATGAATTACCAAGTCAGATGGAAGGCAGCTGTTAAGGTAACATTTATGAATGTTAACGTTTTCTGAGATGCTCCCTCCCCTTGTTAATTATATATTAGCATCCCAAACCAATGGTTGAAAGACAGGTAGGATAGAAGGGGATACCATCATCTTCACTTATCCATGATTTTAGAAGCAGTAGCACAGGTAATAAAATGTTTTAGATTAGAGGTTTTATATATATATATATTTTTATCAAGGTCCCTTGTGGCAGTCTGGTGAAATCCATCCAATGCATAAAATACATAGGTTCAAAAATGAAACCAATTATATTGAAATTCAAAATAGAATGGTTAGATCTCTTTAAAAACCTCAGAGAAGTCACATAAGCTTTGGGCTGCATTATGTGATGAGGGGGAGGTGAAAAGATTTACCTACCTGGTTATATTTTATTTAGGCTAATAGGATATTACTTGTATTCCCCAAGTTTGTGCCAAGTGAGGATTTGAAGTCCTGTGCCAGGTAGGTGGTAAGGGATAATGATGATGATAGTGGTGATAATTTATAGTGCTTCAATATTCCCAAAGCCTTTTCTATAGATTCTCTTATTTGATAAGACAGTTAATGGATGATCAGCCATTAATCAGACTCTTTAGTCCTTTACCTTAGAGGACCTTTTTCCATGATGGGATTGTTGCAAAATGTCAAGAGAGTGCCTACTGGCTCCTGGCATAAAATATTAGATGTATTAAGAGAATCAAAGGTATTGTGTTTCAGGGTTTCAGAAAATAGAGAAGACTCACTCTGTCCTTATCCAGAATCTTAAATGTTCTTTAACAGAGAATTGCCAAAAATGGATTTGGGGAGAACTAATCCTAAAAGTAGAAAAATAAAGTCAGTCTCTGAGTGAGAAGGATGCTCTGGGGAATACTGTAGCATTAACAATAGGTTAATAATTACTGGTGTGCAAGATTGTATATGAAGTAAGATGCAATTTATTCAAAACAGGCTTGAAGAAAGGACTTTGAATTAAGGAGGTTCAAATTAGGACAGCTGGTTGTCTGAGGAATGGCAGTTGGTTTTGTTAGGAACTGTTCTGAATAAACTCATGTATCAGATTAACAAGTTACACAGTATTGTGCCGTGTAACATCCATGTGCCATTCAGTGCAAAACCTTTGCAGTTAATTCCTGGTCCTTGCCTGTTATAAGTACATGAAGACTAACTACTTTCCCTGTCTGACACATCCTCAGACAAGCCATCTGTCCTATATTTGATTTTAATCATGGGCAATGAATTTTAAATCACTTTTGTCAGACAGTACAGCAGCGAGGTGAAACACCCAACTTTAAAGGAAGAAAACTACACAAGGCATGATTATGAATTAAAAGGAATTGGGTTAAATATACTTAAAATTTTCCACAAGCACGCTTAGCTTCTGCTTTGGGTCAGCGTTTCTTTGTAAATCTGGGGGGAAACCGAATTAGATAAAGAATTCCACCCCCTCCCTGTTTTTGGTCCTGTTTCCTCAGCAACCATAATCTTTTATCTTTGAGATGGAGAAGTACAGACAAGGGAAAGCAATTGGAATTTCAGCAGTCTCTTACTAATCCTTTTATATTGTCAGATTATTTGTTTTTGAAGAAAAGTTATTTTACACCCAGGGATTTTGGAGATGTCCCTAGCGATCTTGGAAAAGCTGGGAAGGTTTTTGCAGAAGATAAGCTAGAGTAAGCACAAAGAAGGTGACATCTGGCTGGATAATAAAAGAATTTTCTACCCATAACTGTAAAATCAGGGGGACCCCCCCCCCCCAAATACAGACTTTCTGTCCTGAGTTTCCATGGATCCATGTTTAGAAATAGCTTCTTCCTGGAGGACGGAGGACCTAGACAGACAAATTGGCTATTCTCCTTTGCTATCCCTTTGTTCCTCTTCCCTCCCCATGGATTCTCTGCAGTTTACTTTCCTTCTAGCACCTAGTGAGAAACACTTTATCTACACTGAGGTCATGGAATTTTTATTTGGGGGAGGAGCAAGGAAGTAATTCTGAAGCCTCCAGGCTTTGAAGGTGGAGCAAGCTTGGGTGGGACCGAAATGGACACCAAAAGCCACCTTCAGGCTCTTTGGAGACAGGGGACGGGAGGCTTTAAGGTTGGAAGTGGTGTGGAGAAAAGGAGGAGGGAGAGTCCTAAACTTTGCCTCTTCATACTCTGCCCTTTGAGAGAAAGGGGAAAGAAATTCCCTTCTGTAAATCCATAGTACCCCTCTTGAGGACCCACAACTCAAGCTATTGTATGTAACTCTTAGTCTTAGAGATGTCAGTGACTTGGTAGGTTCAGTGGGCTATTGGCTGTGAAGTTATCACCATGTATTACATTGCATCTATGAGAAAAGGGAGGATGAGTTCCAAACAACTGGCTTACAAACTTTTCAAACAGCTATTTCATAAAATAGAGAATTTGCCTATAGTTTTATAAACACAAGAACACACACACACACACAAACACATCCCATACACATACATCCCTATGCTTATGTTATAAACCAGGCTCATAAGTTTTCAGAATTTAAAATAATATATATATATTTCTGTTTCATCTATCTATATGTCTGTACTTTCTATTTTCCTAAAAAGTTTTTAATGAGCAAATAGCAAGATTTTGGTACATTCCTGGGTGTAACTGGAAGCCCATTTATTTATTTGCTGGAAAACTAATTAAAATGTTCACTGAATAGACAATAGCTTTAAATGGAACCACAGAAATAAATATAAAACAAACTATGTACAAGGTAAACAAATAGCCTCAATTTTGTAGAGGTAGCTCCCAGAGAAACAATGACTCCTTCAAAGAGAATTAAGAGACTGTTCTAAAGGTAGCCTATAGGAAGGAAGCAGGGTATTTTCCTCAGAATCCCAGTGTCTGAGGCCAGATTTGAACCCAGGAAGTTAAGCCCAGTGCTTGATCCACTGCACCACCTACTTGCCATTCACGTAATAGATCGATTTTTTTTTTTGAGGGGAATGAGATCTATGATATCGTCCAGGTAGGGAAATCTCGGTGGCTAAACTCCCTTCACTGATGCAAATCAGCACTACAATTGACAGTCTTACAGTTACCTGGAGCACTGAGAGACTAAGTTACTTGTTCAGGCTTCTCTGGTCAGAGGAACCGGAACTCAGGTCTTTGCCCACTTTACTCCACACAAGGTGATAAGGCCAGTGTATGATACAGGGGCAAAGTAACTCCGTGTGCGGTCCCAGGGAAGGGTTCAAGGACAAGGTGGTATTAGAGGTAACCAGGTAAAAGGGACTCCTTAGCAGGATAAGGAATGATCCTGAGCACATCCTTAATGATGATCCAGATAATTCCCTTTTCATTTCTCTAGTTCTATGTCAATCCCAGATTCAAAGGGAAAGGGAGGGACTCCATCTCAGAGCAGATGCCATCAGAGCAGGGCCTGCCTCAGGCAACAGTTCCTGGTAGCAAAATTGGAGAAAACTAGGCATGACAGGGAGGGAGAAGAAATAGTGCTAGAAAGGACCTCCCCGGGAGCGTGGCTCTGGTCCTACAGGAAAGAGTCTGGGCAGAACCTGTCCCTTCTGCTACTCCACCCAGCCCCCAGTGCACACCAGTTGAGAGAGCGGGGAGAGGGAAGGGAGTGGTGGGCCACCCTGTCTTCATGGGGCTAAGCAAAACTCTGAGACCTTTACAGAGCTATAGGCAGGTGAGGCAGGAATTGTCTCCACTTTGTAGGACTATTTTCTGGCTATACCAGTGAGTATATGCAACCTCAGGCTATGCAATGGGAGGAAATATTTTTATAACTGACATCTTAAAGGCTCACAAAATACTAGGGGAAGTACACAATGTCCCACAATTAGCCACCTCACAAGATGCCATGCACACGGTAAGTGCTCAAGGTATGTTTAACAAATGGACAGAATCATAATAGTACCTAGAAAATTTATGTAGTGCTTTAAGGTTTGCAAAGTACTTTTCATATTTCATTGGATCTCCAAAACAATTTTCTGAGGTAGGTGCTTTTATTGCCTCCTTCTTCATTTTACAGATGAGGAAACTGAGGCTGAGAGATATTAAGTGACCTGCTATGTATGAGCATATAAAACTAGTTAAGTGACTAAGATGAAATTTGATTACATGTTTTCCTGACCCTCTATCTACTGTGCCAATAGGTGCTTATATGTTTACATACATACATATATATATATATATATATGCATCATCCATCCATCTATATATGTATATCTTTGTCTCCCTACATAGATATTCAGATATCTATTTATACACACACACACACACGCGCACACACACCCTTATATAGACATACACACAAAGATACACTTGCTATTCCAAAAGAACTAAACACATCTAAATTCCAAAGGGGAAAATGGATTGGTCTGATGTATTTCCAGTAGTTCTGAAGTCATAGGACCTGGGTTCAAGTTCTACCTCTGATGTTTACCACCTGCATGATCCTGGGTAAATTATTTAACCTCCCTGGACCTCTTTCCTTCTCAATGAGATAGAATGGTAGATTAGAGGACCCCAGAGAGTTGTTCTAGATCTATGTTCCATTCCTTTCCTTTTTTTTTTTTTGAGTGTAAGGGGTAAAAAAGGTCAGGCAGATTTTTTCCCCAATACCAGACCCCAGAGTGGATTTTCAGGAAGTAGAGCATGGAAATGATGTGTAAAATGTAATCTGACCTCAGATACTTACTAGCTGTGTGACCCTGGGCAACTCACTTAACCCTGTTTACCTCAGTTTCCTTATCTATAAAATGAGCAGGAGAAAGAAATGACAAGCCACCCCAGTAACTTTGCCAAGGAAACTGGAAATGGAATCAGGAAGAACTGGACAGGACTGAGATGAATGGACAATAATGCTGTAGATTGAGCAGCTCGCCTTCAAGATGTTCTCATAGATCAATGATCCTCTGCTCTCCAATTTTCTCTCATAGGTTCTGCTGTTTGCCAACTGAAGATTTGGCTGAAATGCCTCTTCCTTTGAGAAAGTCTTAACTCATCTAAGACAACTCTCCCGAATTTTATACCAAGCCCTAGTGGATGGCGGTCAAAAATTGTACCCTAATCCTGACCAGATTAACTATTGGTTTTAAGGGAAAAAATGTACTCAGGACATTTTCATTTTAAGGTACACTTTTACTATTTTCCCCATCACTTTTTAAAGTCTACTCTAAATAGCCAAGTAAACAACAAATCAAGCCCTGATCTGTAATGTTTGCTGATTTCCAAGGAGTAAATGGTGACACTGAAAATTTTACAATCGTCTCCAGTGAGCTGAGTCCGGCTGACTCCCAAATACCCGGCCAGTCCTTTCCTAAGCTCTGAGCACCGTGGGGTTGCGGGAGTGGGAAGGAGGAGGGTAGAGAAACTAAAAAGCCAGAACATCAGCATATTAAACCTTCTCAATTAAACATCAAAAATAGAAATCCTGAAACTCGAGAAGCAAATAAGAAAATTGAAAACAAAAAGCCCAGTGAACTAATAGATAAAATTATGAGCTGAATTTTTGGAAGAAAAATTAACTAAATAGACAAAACATTAGCTCATTTGATTTCAAAAAGATTATTGATGAAAACTAAATAAAAAGAAATTGTTAAAAACTATTTAACCCAATTATCGTAAATTTAACCCAATAAGCATTTAACCCAATTGTCAGTAAAACTGTAAATCTATGTGCAAAGAATATTCACAAAAATATAAAATTATTTGTATATTTATATAAATATATATTTATATAGATTACTAGAACAAATAATTGAGGATAACTCAATTTTAGAGGGAAAAAGCAAGCCATAACTGAATTCTAAGAGAAAAAAAAGCAAGACAAGGCATATTTATAAATTAATTCTGTCAAATATTTTAAAAAATAATTCAAATATTACAAATGCTGTTTGAAAAAAACAAGAAAGCAAATCCTACCAAATTCCTTCTTTGAAACACATATTCTCTTAATATTTAAACCAAGCAGAGTAAAAATAGAGAAAGAAAAATATGATACCAAAATTATAATTAATGAATATTTAATATCAAAGCAAAACTTTAAGATAAGGATTTAACAAGGAGATTGGCATAGCACAGAAATTATATACAATGACCAATATGATTTTATGTCTGAAATTCAGGACTAGTTCAATATTAGGAAAACTATAAGCCTAATTAATAATGTTAATAACGAAAAGAATCAAAAGTTTATATCAACAGATCCAGAAAAAGCTTTCTTTCACAGGATGTAGCACTCATTCCTCTTAAACAGACACACACACACACACACACACACATACACACACACGCTAAAGTATGGGAATGAGTAGATCTTTTCTTCATGTGATAAATATTATATTTCTAAAACCAATAGCCAGTATCATTTGTAATAGGGATAAACTAGAGACTTACTAAGATCAAGGGTAAAACAAAGATGTTCATTGTCGCCATTATTATTAGTGCTATAAATGGTGCTATAAATGCTAGCTATAAGCAATGAGGCTTAAAACAAAGAAAGAAAGAAAGAAAAGAAATTGAGGGAATAAGTATGGGAAAGAGGAAACAAAATTATTGCTTTTCATAGATGATTTGATAACTTGTTTAGAAAACCCTAGGAAGCTGACCAAAAAATTAATTCAGGGGAAGCTAGTTGCTGTAGTAGATAGAATACCAGTCCTGGAGTCAGAAGGACCTAAGTTCAAATCTATTCTCAGACACTTAGAAGCTATGTGGTCCTGGGCAAGTCACTTAAACCCGATTACCTCAAAAAAGAAAAGAAAGAAAAAAATAACATCAGCAAAGTTGCAGGATAGAAAATAAACCTACATAAGACATCAGCGTTTCTCTGTATTACTAAAAAGAAAAAAATTCAGGAAGAAATGATAAAAAGAGATTCAGTTATTTCTTAACTTCTCAGTGGGTTGGGGAAGGGCTGGAGGGAAGGAGAGAATTTGGAACTAAAAATTAAAAAAAAAACTACAGAAAATATAAAATGCTTGGGAGTTTACTTGCCAAGACAAACACAAAAATTATATGACTACAACTAAAAAAATGCTCTTTACACAAATAAAAACATCTAAATAACTGAAAAAATATTAATTGTTAATGGAGAGGCAAGCCAATAAAATGAAAATTACAATCCTACCTAAATTAATTTACTTATCCAGTGCCATAGCTATCTAACTACCAAAGAATTACTTTACAGTACTAGAAAAATAACAGCAGAATTCATCTGGAGAAACAAAAAAGCAAATATTTCAAGAGAAATAATGATAAAAAGTGAGAAATAAAGGGCCAGGTAGCACCTGTATACTATTCTAAGTATACTATTCTTCTACTATCTACATATTATACTATTAACTATACTACTAATGTGTAATTATCAAAAGAATTTGGTACTGGTTAAGAAATAGAAAAATGATGAATGGAAAAAGTTAGACATAAAACATACAGAAGCAAATATGTATAGTAGCCTAATCTTTGGTAAGCTCAAAGATCTCAACTATTGGGATAAGAGCTCAAATTTGACAACAAATATTTGGAAAAATGGAAAGTACTCTGGCAGAAACCAGGTCTAGCACAACATCTCACCCTGTATACTAAGATTACTTCCAAATGGATACATGACTTAGACATAAAGCGTGACATCATAAACAAATTAGAGGAGAAAAAAAAATTACCTGTCAGATCTATGGTTAAGGGAGGAGTTGACCAAGTAAGAGATAGAGAAGATCATGTATGGTAAAATAGATAATTCAGATTTTAAACAACTTAAAAATTTTTGAACAAACCAAACAAATGCAACCAAAATTAGAATAGAAACATGGAAATAGAGGAAAAATCTTTGCAACAAGTCTCTTTGATCAAGGTCTAATATCTAAGATACATGATTCAAATTTATAAGAATAAAAGCTATTATTCAATTGATATGTGACTGAAGGATATGAATGGGTGGGTGCTTTCCAGAGGAAGATATCCAAGCTATCCATAATCATATGAAAAAAGTTCTAAATCACTAATAGCCATTAATAATCACTAATTAGAAAAATGTAGATCAAAATAGCTCTGAAGTTTCAGTTCATGCCCATCAGATTGGAAAAGTGGACAAAAAGGGAAAATAACAAATATTGGAAAAACTACAAGAAAACAGGTACATTAATACATTGTAGGTGGAACTGTGAACTGGTCTGGTGGTCCTAGAAAGCCATTTGGAACTAGGCCCTTAAAGTCATTAAAATGTATATTTTCTGGCTCAGTGATTATCAATGATAAGACTGTAGTCCAGAGAGATAAAAGAAAGAGAAGGACCCATATACGCAGCTATTTTTATCAGTTCTTTCTGTTGTGGTAAAGAATTGAAAACTGAGGGTTTCCCATTAATTGGGGAATGCCTGAACAAGTTGTGATGTATGAATGTGTTGGAATACTATTGTGCCATAAAGAATTATGAGGATAGATAATTTCAGAGAAAATTGAGAAGGCAAGGAAAACAATTTTTACAATAACATCAATATTGTAAAACCAAACAATTTTGAAAGACTTTAGAACTCTGATCAAGGCAATGACCAGCCACAATTCCAAAGGATCTGTAACGAGATCATGATACTCATCTCCTGATAGAGACTTGATGGTTGATTCAGAGTATAGAGCAAGATGTTTTTTTTAAACCTCATCAGTGGAGAAATTTTTTCCCTTGACTGTAGATCTTTATAGCAGTTTTTTCCCTCTTTCTTTCTCAGTGGAGGGAAAGGAGATTGGGGAGTCGAGAGGGAGAGAAGCAGATTTTCACTGGTTGAAAACAATAAAAATTCAGTTTAAAAACACAAATTAAACTTAGTTGAAAAGACAAAAGAAACATGGTGGTGCCCTCCATAGATATACGAAAGTTTGCAATAGAGATAATAATACCTTCCTTACTAATAATACCTTCTTATTTCACAGGATTGTTGTAGGGCTCAAACTAGAGGACTTCAATAAAACACTTTGTAAGCCATAAAATGGCATATAAATGTCAGCTTTTATTATGATGACATTCATTACCCTGTATAAGAAGTCTTCATTTTTCATAGTTTTCAATCCATAGAGACATATAACTTCAGTCTTCTATGCCTGAAATAAATTTTAGATGAAAATTAGACTGCTAGAAAAAATCATATGATAACACTAGCTGGCATTAATATAGCACATTCATACATACAGCTTTATACAAATTAGATGATTTATTTCTGACAATTTCACAAGGATGAATATCATTATACCCATTATATAAATTAAAAAGCTGAGACTTAGAGAGGTTTAATAACTTGTCTGTAATCACTTGCTGGTAAGTGTCAATGACAGAATTCAAGCTTCGTTGTTCCCAACTTCAAGTCTAATGCTCTATGTATTACACCATGCGTAAAAGGCCATTCTTCGGTTTGGTTACAAGATTTTCATCTGATTGTATGATTAGGAGAAATTGTCATTCACTTTAAATTTCTGCTTCTTTGTGTTTGGCAAAACAGCATGGAGTAAGTAGCAGAAAGAGTAAAAAAAAAGTCAATGGACAAAGCATAAGCTGAGGAAACAAAACTGCCATTTTTGGCAGATGATATGACGGATAACTTAGAAAATCTTAAGAAGTTGACCAAAAAATTAATTGAAATAATTAACTTCAGCAAAGTTGCAGGACGTAAAATAAATTCACATAAATCATTAGCATTTCTCTGTGTTATAAAAAATAAAAAAACCCGTCAGGAAAAGATAGAGAGGTTCCATTTAAAATAACTACAGAGACCATAAAATACTTGGGAATCTACTGCCTAAGACATATTCAATAATGATAGGAACACAACTGCAAAACACTCTTCACACAAATAAAGAGAGTTCTGAATAACTAAAGAGAGATTGATGCTAGATTGGCAGTTGAAAAGGACAGAGCTTTAAAATCTAGCTCCCTTTCTTGCCAGGCTGTGTGACCTTGGCCCAGTCATAGGACCATAGAGGTAGGGCTGGAGGATCTCAGAGGTCATGGAGTCCAAATCCCTCATTTTATAGGAGAGGAAATCTGAAATTCATAGAGGTTAAATGACTTGCCCTGCATCATACCCGTACTAAGAAGCAAAGTTGGGATTTGAACCTAGGTCCTCCAAATTCAATTCCCCTTCTACTAGACCACAGCTGCCACCATAGGTGTAAGTGACCAATGTCCTACTTCTTGGGGGAGGGATGTCTTTAATTTTCACTGTCCCCAGACTCCTATGAACTGATTCAAAGTAAGAAAAATGAGAACAATGTGTGTAAAACCTACAAAATCATAGACAAAAACATGAACTCTGATTAAAGCAATGACTAAACGTATTCTAAAGGAGCAATAATGAAAATGTCATTCACCTAAAATTTCACTATCCCGTTTTGGAGTAACATTGCCTTTCCTTCTCTTCTTTTTTTCCTTTCCCCCTCTCCTCATATCGTCAAAGCCTCTAGGGTTGGTGCTGTTGGTGGAAGGGAGCAAGCCAATCCAGCTTTCTCTCCAGTTTCTACTCTCTCTTTCCATACCGGTAGTAGAAACTTTCATGGGTGAGATGAAGAGTCCCCAGTAGCTGTTCTTTCCATGCCACTCAGTTTTCCAAAAGGATATAAAGAGTACCAAGTGTTAGTAAGGTATTCCAGTTCATTGTAGGCAAACTGGCCAGTAATGTTTAAAGGCGTGCCTGTTTGAACTTTCCTGAGGGAAGGTATCAGGTCTAATTTGAGATATACAGAGGGAAAGATATCTCAGGGTCCTCCTCATCTGAGGGGAAAGAATGCAAGTGGGTCTGAGTCACTGAGGAGGAAGGATACAATTAAGTCTTAGTTACTAGAAGGGCATCACTGAACCCTAGGGGCAATGATCTTTAAGCCACAGAAAGGAACTCAGTGTGATGGCTCTGGTAAAGGACACCCTCAGGACCAGGCACATGTAAGTTATGCTAACCTCTCATCACTTCAATAGGGGGTTGCTTGGGTTCCATCCTTCACACCAGGGCTGCTGTCAGACAACCACCTAAGATAGGAAGATGAGTTCCAGATGTAAATACAGAGTCTACTTTATCAGATTTGTAGATGACACAGAGCTAGTGGGAACCTCTTACATGGTGTTTCCCAAAGTGTGGCCTGTGGACCCCTGGAGATCTCAAGATTGCTTTAGGTAGTCTTAAGGTCAACGCTAGTTTCAAAATAATGCTAAGATATTATTTGCCAATTAAAATATTCTTCCTTTTCCCAAATACATTATCTGGGTGAAGCCAGTTTTTTTTTTTCCATTACATCTCAACCAAAACAACATACCACAAAAGTTTGGGTAGCTAGGTGTCCCAGTGGAGAGAGTGCCTGATCTAGAGTCAGAACAAACTGAGCTTAAATCTGGCTTCAGACACTTAATGATTGTGTAACCCTGGACAAGTCATTAAACTTCTGTTTGCTTCGGTTTCCTCATCTGTAAAATAGTGTAATCATAGCATCTATCTCTCACAGTTTGCTGCAAGGATCAAGTGAGATAACAATTATTAAACACTTAGCTTTACAGTTAGTGACTGGTACACAGTAAGCGCTACATAAATGTGAGTTATTGAATGCAGAAGCCAACGAAAGAATCCAGATGTCTTCTATTAACCCAGATATTAAAAAGATTCACAAAAATATGTAAAATAATAACATTCTTCTAATTTTTTGGTTTCATAAAACAATTATTTTTAAATAAAATGTCATTTATGTTACCATATAAGTTTATTGTTTTTTTAAAGTGAATCAATACATATTTTAAATGTATCAGCTTTATTTCTAACATGTGAAATGTTGATAGACATAATCCATTTTGGAGTCCTTAAGCATTCTTCATGAGTGTAGAGGGGTCAGTCTTGAGAAAAGAAGTTTGAGAACTACTGTTCTAATGGCTGCTCCAAGAGGCTCCGAGAAGATGGCAAACCCTAAAGTGATGTATCAAATCGAGTAACCTGAAATTTATCAGAGATAAATCTGAAATCTGGTGCCTGGGCTCAAATAATAAACTTTACAAACACAAGTTGTTGGTGGTGTTTCAGGGAGGTAATGCCATTTCATGAAAGTGAATTGGATTCTTTTAAGAACAAGTACAAGGTGGGGAATAACTGTCAGCCAGCAATTCAAGTGAAAAGAATCTGGATGGGGGATGGGGTTAGTAGATTATAAACCCAAGATGAGTCAACAGGCCAAATGGCTGCCAAATAAGTCTTAAAATCTTAGATTCAGACAGCTGTGTGGCACAGTGGATAGAGTGCCAGGCATGGAGTCAGGAAGTCTTATTTTCCTTAGTTCAAATCTGGCCTCACACTTACTAGTTGTGTGACCCTGGACAAGTCACTTAACCCTGTTTGCCTCAGTTTCCTCATCTGACAAATGAGCTGAAGATGGAAATGGCAAACCACTCCAGTATCTTTGCCAAGAAAGTTTTAAATGAAGGCAGGAAGAGTTGGACATGACTAAAAAACGACTGGACAAAATCATAGGTTGTAGTAAGAGGGGCAAAACAGCCAGGCCATGGGAGGGGATGGGTCCACTTAACTTTGCCCAGATTAGACCACAGCTAGAGGACTGTGTTCATTTCCATGTGCCAGATTTTAGGAAGGATTCTAGAACGCTGCAGAGAATTCAAAGGAGACCATATTTCAACATCCAGTTAAAAAATTAAGGGTTTGGACTTGTTAATTTCTAAGGTCCCTCCACACTCTAAGTATATGGTATGTTATAATGATATGATATGACTGATATGATATAGACACACACCGAAGGACTGTGGCTCCTCCTTGTTGGCCTGTTTGTTTTCTCATCCGCTCCTGAGTGACTTCCTGCACACGCCTCTTCCCCATCCCAGTTGTTCTGAGATTCAGAATAGTAATAGGGCAAGGTCATAAAGCTTGGAAGGGAAGGCTAAGAGGTAACGACAATGACTAATATTTGTTTTAGTGTTTTACAAGTTACAAAGTACTTTAAACACACAATACCTCATTTGATGCCTAGAGCAACTCCATGAAGTAGGTAGTATAAATATTATTTTTATTCAAGCTTACAGGCAGGGAAACTGAGGTTCAGCATTAAGTGACTTGCCTAAGGTCGCATAGGTAGATTGGTGCCGAACCAGAACCCAGCTGTGTGACTACCTGCAACACCTGCTCACTCCTGGAAGACGCCTGCCCTGACTGCCATGCTCCTTATGTTTTCTCTCTTTTCTATCTACTTGACTGAGGACGGAGGCGGTTGTTGGTGGGGGTGAAGTGGACCAGAGTCCCGGGCCCTACATCCTCAACATGATGGGCTTTCTTTAGAGACAGTTTGCTTTCTTCTATTCTGGAATTTACCTGAATTCATTTGTAATATGATTTACAAAACTGCTCTGGCTCTGGCTTGAGCTGTCCAAATTACTCTTGTATGGGAGCTACAATTTTTGATGGGCATTTCAGAGCATCTCAGCATCACTCTGGTCTGGACTAACTTGGCTGCTTCAGGCCACACACACAAACACACACACACACACACAAATTGCCAGGGCTCAAACCTTTCCTCACTTTATAACTGGCTTTGAATCTATTTTGAACAAAATAGGAGAACATCTACAACGAAACTGGAATGGATGTTAATGATGATGGTTGGCAGCCTTCGCGATAACAAAGTGGGCATCTATCCTTTGTGCCCCCATGGCTCTGATGGGCTATTTACTAACTCATTGCTAACTTGAACAACTTATTCCCTACAGAGAAAGCAGTCTCAGCTTGGTTGAGTCTCAAATGTTCCTTTTATCTGGAAGTTTTAAATAAAAGGATTTGGAAGCCATTGAATGTGCATTTTAAAATAAAGTGTTTCTATAATGGCACTACAGTACTTTCAGATCTTTTTAAAGGCATGAATTGTATAGTTATCACAAACTTTCTGTTAGGGGCCTTAGGACAGACACACTAAGCAGCCTGATGTAGGCATTACTGCCTCTACTACACGAATACTTTGTTTTTCAAACTTCAGTAAGAAAGGACATTAACATCTTGGAAGTAGCAGCCTGGAAAACTTTGAATTCCTTCAAATCCTGACCACAGCCTCCAGAGCTCTAGCTAGGGGGAGGCTACATAGAGGACAGGCCAGCATCATAGATTTAAACCTGGAAAGGACATCTGATGCAATCTAGCCCACCCTGCCATTTTATGGATGAGGAAACTAGGAATCACACTGGGTAAATGACTTGCCCACAGTCACACAGCTGTTAAGAAGAGATAGAATTTCAACCTGGGTTTTCAGGCTCTAAATTTAGCACTCGACCCTGCGTCATGTTATCTCCTCCTCCCCCCCTCACCAAACACATATGTATGTATATGCATATATGTGTATATACTTGGATGTACAACACACACATGCACACGTGCACATTCAAAGAAATATGTATATGCCAATACACACGGATGTGTATTTTTGTGTGCACACACATATTTATAGGTCGCTGTAGCGCCTGGAGCCCTGAGCCATGTAGAAGTCATAATTGAGTAAGGATAATAAGTTAAAATAGAAATCTACCAGCTGTCAGGCTGAGGGCAGCACCTCTTCCAACTTCCCCATCAGTTGCTTCCAGTTCTCTCTCCCTCTCAAAGGGTGATAGACCTTGACTCCAACCTTGTCCCCAGTTGGAGGCACATTTCATACCATTTGTTCTGGGGACAAAAATATTTAGTTATGGCTCAATCAACCCCTTTAATTAAATGTCTATCTTTACAGTGAAATTTCTGTGTTTGCTTTTTTTTTAAGGCCGGTAGTTTTATAAATAATAAGTTCTACTTATGTTTTTCATTTTTACACTGCAGTCATTTCTGGATATAACCTGGCCCTTCTCCAGTGACTCCTTCCCTGATGCCTCCAAATAATTTTAGAAATGAATTGTCTTTTGTAACAAAGATGAAAAATTATGTAAAGTCAACCAATACAGTAACTGCTATTTGAGGGTTTATGTAGTATTCTTCACCTCTAGTCGTGAACCGTTCTACTACAAGGAGGAAGGCGCTTCTTCATCTGTTTTGCAAGGCCAAGACTGGTTATCACAAATATCCATTTGGGGGATGAAGACAGTGTATATCCGTTTATTAATCAGCTGAACATGGGTCTCAAGTCGGGATTCAAGGCCACCTCTAAATTATCAGAATTGATCATACTCATGCCTCATTATTTTAAAACTCTCTTTTCTTTATATTTGTATAGCCACCGTGGTTATTTTTCTCTTGGTTCTACTTATCTCACATTGTATCAATTCATACAAATCTTCCTTTGTTTCTTTGTATTCCTAACATTTGTAATTTCTTATCATGCAGTTCTGTTTTATCATATTAATTTTCTGTAATTTTTCAGCCATTTCCCAATCAATGGGCAGCCATTTTTTTTTCTAATTTCTTGCAGTTAGTTTTGGAAGGAAAATGTATTAATCACTCAAAAGCATTTCCTAAGGACAATGCAAATGAAAAACTAGCTAGTCTAACCTTCTCATTCCGTAGATGACAGAACTGAGGCCCAGACTGGTTACAATTTTCCCAGTCATACAGGTAGCAAGGATCAGACCTAGATTTTGAACTCAACTTCTATAAATGAATAAATGTGTGAACAAATAAATAAAAAAACCACTGTGTGCTTACTAAATACCAGGCACTGGGAATACAAGACAAAAGTAAGACAGTCTCATTTGAGGTGGAAATGGGGAGATGGATAAGATGCTGGGTTCTGTGGAAGGGTGGAAAATGTCAGAGATGATAAGAATTTGTGGTCCTAGCAAATTCTGAGCGGAGTGCCAGGCTCCTCTTGGGCATTTTTATTTGGAGATCTGGTTTAGAGCTTGCAGTGGCAGCAGCAGAAGCACCAACAGAAGATGAAGATGCACAGTCTCGGGAATTCTGAGCTGACTGGGTTTAGCTTAGCTGGTTTCAAAGCAGCATTTTCCCCACTAGAAAAGAGCATCATGGAAATAAAAGTCAGGGTAATGGACATGGAAGGTTTTGTGAAGCAGCAGCTGGGCTTGTGTTATCTGGAAGACAATAGCCATACTCTTTAAAAGCTTAAAAGCTTTACCTGCCTCTGTGTGTGTACCAGATAAACTTAAAGAGGATTTCCAAGGACCATTTATATTAATAATACCTAGCATTTATATAATACTTTAAGGTTTCTATAGTGCTTTACACAGAGAGCCTTCTGGGAAATAGCTTCCGAACTGGGGTCCACCCTGCAAAGGGTACTTTTTGATGCTCCTTTACAGATGATGACAGGTCTGTTCTCCCAGAACATTCTCACTACCAAAGACCAAGTTATCCTGCTGTAAAGGGTTAGAATCTGATTACCAACTCAGAACAATTTATAGGTGGCCTTGAATCCAGACTTGAGACATGTTCAGCCTCACAGAGTGATAATTAAAGCTCATTAATAAACGGATATACACTGTTTTCATCCCCCAGCTTGTCCTATGATTCATTGACGTCTTAAGAAAGATGGAGAAAACTCTGTTAGTCATGGCTTTCTAGGCGCCTTTCTTCTTTGGTCTCTTAATTCAGTTTCCTTGTACTGGAATCAGAAATAGCTGTTGAGCCTCCACAGACAGTAAGGGGAAGGACAAAGAGTGGAAAAAAGATAAGAGTTCAAATGTATGCTCTACTACTTCCTACTGAAGTGGGAAGCTTATCCTCTGTAGGCTTGTTTCTTCATCCATCAAATGAAGGGATTGGACTAGAGGACTGTTGGGGTCTCTTCTAACCCTAAATTGATTCTATGAAATTTTGATAGAAGAAGATGATGGTAGAAACTTACTGGCTTCATTTTTTTTAACCTATATTTTATTAAAGAAATGCATCGTAGAGAAGGTAAGCGTACTCTACACTCCCAGGCACACACGCTACTGCAAGTTTACCTTTAGAATTTAACTCAAGGAGAAACAACAGATAACCAGGCAGGACTCTTTCAAATCCCCAAAAATTGGACTGGGAGAGCTGACAAGTTCCAGCTTGATGACAAAAGGTCATCGCAAGTGTTTTGCCCAAACGAAAACTTCCCAGTTCCTTGACTTCTCTGTTTTGTTTTCAGTGGCAAATGCACATGTGGGGCATTTCTGGTGTACAGAAGGGAAGTATGACTAATTTTAGAAACTGTTTAACCTCCAGTCAATTCTATTTCTTTTTTTTATTGGAAATATTTGGAACACCGTTAGAAGGATGGCTTTTCAATGTTTGAAAGGGAATTAGAAGCAAATTTTTTGGAAGTCAGTTTTTCTTCTCTGCCTTCTCTGCCCCCAAGCCAATAAAAACATACTAAAGATATATACTTGTGGCTAAGAAAATATGGTATTTCATTTTGGCCGTGACTGGAAGCTCTGTGGAAGATGCAGAGAGAGCATCTCCGCTGCTGCTGCTGGAAATCAAAATAGTTTTCTAAGTACCTAGGTCAGTTGCTTAGAAAGAGAATTTAGGGTAGCTCCTTTACTGAGTCATGTTAACATAGCAGCATTGAAAGTCTGCATGCCTTTGAGAAACGGAGTCTAACTGGTGAAAAAGATTAATCAATTTATCCCTACAGGAAACACAGTCGTTGGATTTCTCTTCCAGAGGGGTCAGGGGTCAACAACCTATGGCTGGTGGGTGGGAACTGTACCAATTAAGACCATCCTCTAGTTTATCAGGCCTCTCATTCCTCACCCAAGCTGGTTGTCCTGGGGTCAAAAGGAAGGAAAAGAAGGACAGAGTTTCTTCCCCTCCCTCTTCCTCTCTCACCCTAGCACCCTCCTATGTTTTTTTGGATTCTACATCTCTATGCCCTGAAAGGGAGGAAGAGGGTTGCAGTTACTTGGGGTCACGTCTATTTAACCCTCTTTTTTGCCCTCTCCCATACTGCAGACCTTGGGTGTGAAGCTTGGGAGGCATTCCAGAGACAAGCAACTCTTCCTGGTTCAAAGATTGCCAAAGCCTACTCAAGGGAAAGGTGATAGGGCTTTTATAAAGGCAGCACTTCAATAGCAACATTAACTCTTTTTCTTTTCCTACCTAGTTTAGAGCTTTGATTTCAATTTTACTTTGTTTCCCACGTTCCTGGAAGGTGAATTTTTTCCCCAAATAATAAACATAGTATTAAAATAGACTTTTAAAATTAATCTCAGTGGTGAGAAAACAATGGTGGAGAGAAGACACCAGAATTAGAGTCACAAAACCCCTCTGGGCCTCAGTTTCCTCATCAGTAAAATAAGTCAGACTAGGTGACCTCTAAAAGCTAATTTTATAACTATTTTCCTATGATCCAATGACTTAGTTGGAGTTTCTACTTTTCCACTTCACTACTTGTATAACCCAGGCAGATCACTTAATATCTCCCCAGTTTCTTCATCTGTAAAATAAGGAATTTGGATCTGATGATGTCTGAAGTCCCTTTTGGGCAGTTAGGTAGTGAAGTGGAAAGAGTGCTGCTTGTTCCAGTGGCAAATCACACGATCGTGTTTTAATATAGGAAGGATAAGGGAATGTTCGAGACTGGGGCTCTGCTGGGGTTCCTAGGGAGTTATGTACTTCAAGTATTAAACCTGAGCCCCTAGCCATTGGCCTAAAGATTCTTTTTTACATATGTTGTAATTTACTATTTACTAATCTCTTTTTTCTGCATTAAGGTATGGACGTCCTGCCATTCTCTGTTAAATTGCTGGATTAGAGATTTGCTATATTCAGTTTCTAATTGCACAGCTCTTCTCTTCTGTGTCTGAAACCATACATGGCTGCCCTCATAAGAGTACCTACTTTTCCTTTCCTCTCTCTCTCCCTTTGCCAGGATGCTACCCAGGCTCTGTATACTTTTTTCTTTTCAAAAATTAAAATTATTTCAATAAGTATTATAAAGTTATTTTCATGACAATAAAAATTATTTTCATAAATTATTTTCATATTTTCTCCTCTTCCTACCTCCCTTATTCCTCACTAATAAAAAAAAAGAAAATCAAAACCTTTGTAGCAAATATATAGTCAAACAAAATAAATTCCCATATTGTCCATGTCCAAAAATGTATTCTGTATCTTCTGTATCATTCTGTATCTTGAGCTATGATCTCTCTCTGTCTGGAGGTAGGTGGCATGCTTCATCAATCTGTCCTCTGGAAACATAATTACTTATCACAACAGAGGTTTTTAAATTTTTCAAAGTTTTTTTTAAAACAATATTGTTATTATATATATGGTTCTCCTTGTTCTACTTATTTTACTTTGCATTAATTCATAGAGGTCTTCCCAAGTTTCTCTAAACCAATCCTTCTATAATTTCTTATGGTCCAATAACATTCTGTTACATGATTACATTCCTATGCAATAATTTGTTTAACCATTCCCCAATTGAAAGGCATCTCCTTACTTTCCAGTTCTTAGCCCTCATAAAAAGAGCTGCTATAAAAATTTTTGTACTTTTGGGACATTTTCCTTTTTCTTTGATCTCATTGGGGTACAATAATGGCATCGCTAGGTCAAAGGGTATGTGTGATTTAATGACCTTTTTTGGCTTAGTTCTAAACGACTTTTCAGATTTGCTGAACTAGTTCACAGCTTCAGTAATAGTCTATCATTTTAAAAAAGATTTATTTATTCATGGGGGAAAGAGCACACAATTCCAAATCTTACTCCGAAAGAATCTCAGAGTTCACTTAGTTCAAACCAATACTACAGAAGAATCTACAGCATTATAAATATCATTTCTTGAAGATTTTCAGGGACAGCTGCCAAAGCATCCTATCCCACTTCTGGATAGCTCTGATTGTTAGACAGTTTTTATTTCCTTAATAATTTTTTTTTAAGTTATAAACTTAGTAGGTATCAACAAAAAAATCAAATAAATCATAAAATGATCATATATAAAAATGAACTTCAAATTACTTATAAGTTGTTATAAATTTATATATTAACTTTAAATAAAATAATAATAAAAGTTCCAGTTTGTTTCCATTTCTCTTCTACTTTTAAAATTCTACATATTTTTCTCATCTTTCTGCTCTTATTTGTATAGCCAGTGTGTATATATTGTTATGATTCTGCTTTCTCCATCATTTTGTAAGTTTACTCATATTTCTTTATGTTCTTCATATTTGTGATGTATGATAATGTAATGTCATTCCATTACACTCAAAAACTCTGAATTGTCCCGTTATTTTCTAATCATTGGTCATATGCACTATTTCCAGATTTTTGCCATTACACTTCTGTGAATATTTTTCTATCTATAGACCTTTCTTTGTTTCGCCTTTCAATAATATATTTAGTGGATAGTTCTAGTGGTCTGGTCACTGGGCCAAAGGTGGCCTACAATTTTGTAGCTCTTTCTATATATTTCTGTGGTACTTCCCAAAAAAGATTTCATCAGTTTATTCTCCACTGGTAGAAAGTAGTCTCTTCCATTAGACCAGGGGTGAGGAACTTGCACTGGATTCAGTCAAAGGGCTGAGCTAGAAGGCCACATACGTCCTGGGTTCCTCTCCCTTGTAGTAGACTGTTAGGTCTTTGAGAGCTGGGACTATGTTTTGCCTTTCTCTGTAACCTGAAAGCTTAGTACAGTGCCTGGCACATAGCTGGATTTTAATACTCCACTACTATGGTGCCAATGGGAAGTTTGTTTTAATAAATGCAAAGTCCCCATCCAAACCCTTTTAAGCTCATGGTTCTCCCCTAACCAAGATGGCACTGAGAAGGCCAAAGTGCTTTCTTCCCCTCAGCCCCCCAAGGTATTCTTTCTCAGAGTTTTAGCTGAAATGTTCTCCCTTCTCTGCTACCAGGGCACTCAAATCTCTTGGGTTCTGAAATGGATCTTGGTTAAGTTTCCTCAGTGAATGCAAGCTTATGACCTATGTAGCAGAATTCTAGTTGATCAAAGACTTAATCTAAAACTTATGATTAATTGATTTAATAGGGATACATTCTCAACTGCCTAAAGTATCAAAGCTTAACATCTTGATACTTAGTTTAAAAGAAGTGGAACTGGAAAGAGTACTCCTAAGGGCAGAGTCAAGATGCTGCAGAGCTCTCCACCCCAAATATCTTCTAAACAAATCTAGAAAATGCACAGAATCCTAATGAAGAAATTCAGAAAAAGACACTGAGTCATTTCTCCAGTCCAGTTTGGCTGAAGGAGACAGATAGGAAGGTCTAGGAATAGGGTTAAGCCAGAAGCATAGAGCACTCAGAGCACTCCAATACCCTGGAAGAGGCTATGCACGAGGCAAAAAAATATACTAGACATACACCAGGGCTCCACCAGACCCACAGTAGGGCACTATGAAGAGAAGAGGTGTGAACTGGAAGTTTTATCACCTGCTACCCTCTAGTGTCACCCACTGCCAGTTCTGGGTCACAGACTTATCTTGCACCCAGGGGCAGCATTCTAGGGTGGGAGGTCCTGGGCATTTTGTATTGAGAAAGGAGGAAGTTTAGTTCAGAAACAAGCAACAGCAGCCATGGTGGGAGTGTGGCTCAGACTAGTGCAGACTCAGAGAAAGATTTCACTTCCAGAATTTAGCCCAGCCTGTAGAGAAATGACCAGATCAAAGGGAAGCCTACAATTCTGCTAGTCTAAGCCAAAAGAGCTTTCCAGCTGGCTCATATGGACAGAGTCAACAGCAGTCAATTCTTGCCCAGGAACGTGGCTAGCTTAGTCTGGGGGGCCAGCAGTCAGACTTTGCCCTGGGTCAGACCATTGGAGAGCCCTGAAAGCTTGAAGGTCCCCAGCCTCTTCCTGAGATCCTAGAATAATACACATTCAGTACTCCAAGAACATAGCAATAGGACCAGTCAAGATTTTCTATATAGAAGTTCCACAGATCCCAACCTTGACATCAGATCTAGTCAGAAAGTGAACTAGAAGAATGAGAAAACAAAAGAAGATCATCTTAAAGAGCTATTGTGGCAGGGACAGGGATGCTTGAGGCACAAATCAGAAGAAAATGACTCAGAAACATCTATAGATAAAGCTTCAGAGCAAAGGAGTGGGATGATTTAAATTTTTAAAAAGTTATTATTCTGAACTTAAGAAAGAAATAAAACAAGCATTTCCACAACATAGAATAGAAATTATTTTTGAATGATTCAATTAACCCTTTACATGCTTACGTACATCTTCCACCCATTGCTCATAGTTCTGCCCTCTGGGACCAAATAGGAAAAGTTGAAAAAGCCTTCAACATGATAGCACTTCAGATATCAATCTCCCAAATCGTTATTTCTCTAGTTCAACATCCCTAGCTCCTTCAATCCTCATCCTTATTTAGTCAGAGCTATGTTTCTTAATGGGTGACCTTTGGACCAGCTCCTGTTCCCAGCAGATTTTTACTGATTGGGACAATTTTTGCTGTGAAAAGTTCTTACTACTTAAAGTTTTTCAATTGAAAAACATATGACTCCTCCCTTTCTTCCTTCTTTCCCTTTATCCTGCCCAGGGTTAAGAAATACTGATACACAAAGTTAAAGATAATCAGTCATGCATATCAAGATCCTACTCAGCCCAGACTGGGAGAATGCACAAGTTTGCTCATCTGTTCTATCTAAATATAATTCAGACTTGAGTCCATAGTTTGCTATAATTTGTTAAATAAAAGTTAAATCTAGCAATCCAGTTCTGTTTAATCAATCATAAGCATTTATTAAGTGGCTACTATATGGCAGATACTGTGCTAAGCACTGGCCACAAAAAAAAGCAAAACATGCTCCCTTCCTCAAGGACTCTACAATCTAACGTGTTTTCTCAAATTAACAGCAGTAGTAGTAATAGAAGTAGTGGATTAGCTGACTCCATGCCTTTTACATCCCTCCAGGAAAATTACAGTCAAATACAGTTCCACCCAGACCCACAAACATATAGGTCAAGTCTTAATTTCAATGGGATTCATATAATCAAAGCACTTTTCCATATATCTACTAGTCTGGACCCTCCAGATAAGAAAAATCAACCTTTGAAACTAGGTTCTTATTAATTACTATCTTACTCAATAATCATTCCCTTCAATGTAACAAAAAAAAGTTATTCTAAAAATATATTTTTATTTATTTCAGTAAATATTTCCCAATTACATTAAAAAATTTTAACTTTTTTTTCAAAATTTGAGTTCCAAATTCTCTTCCTCCTTCTTGCCCCTCCTTCATCTCATATTTTGCAAGTGAAGTCTTGCAAAACATATTTCCATATTAGCCACACTGCAAAAGAAAAACACACACACAAAACCCAAGAAAAATAAAGTGAAAAAAGCATGCTGCACTTGGAGTTCATAAACTCTAGAGAGGTACCTCTCTGGAGGTAAAGAACATTTTTCATTATGCATCCTTTGGAACTGGTTAATTGTCTTTATCAGATCAACTAAGTCTTTCACAGCTGATCATCATTACAATATTTCTGTGACTGTGTGCAATATTCTGCTTATTTCGCTTTGAATCATTCATCTAAGTCTTCCTAAGTTTGTCCGAAACCATGCTGCTCATCATTGCTTATAGCACAGTGGTATTCCATCACAATCATATGCTACCACTTGTTTAGCCATTCCCCAACTCATGGACATGGAGAGGGGTTATTTTAACCAAGGAAACGAATAGTTCATAGGGGATGATAGAGCTGAAAGGAATCCTACATATCATCTCACCAACTGCTTCGTTTTTCTCTAGGCCAAAGCCTAGAGGCATTAAGCAATTGCCCCAACCAGGTTACACCCAAGGTAAATGGCCCAGTCAAGTCTGGTTCTCATGATCAGGGCTTTTCCTACTAGCTATATTATGCTGCTTTCTATCAGACAGCTTCTTATCTGAGAAACACAAAAAAAACAATCTGAAAGCGTACGAAGATATCCCTTTATTCAAAGATAATTTTAAGCCTCAAGGTGTGTTACACTGTAAAAGTCCTTGTTAACAGTAATACAGATGATGGCTAAGTTTCTAGGCAGGTCTACTAGTGGCTAGTGTCATTTTAGAACTGGAAGGGATGATAGAAGTTGTCCACTCCAGTCTCCTAATTTTACAGATGAGGAAATGAAGTCCCTGAGAGATGATGAAATTTGCCCAGGGTTAGTTCAGTGGCAGAGAAGGGCCTCGCATCCAAGTCTGAATTCTGAATGCAGTATTCTTCCTACTTTTTAACTCAGAATATAATTGAATTGTAGTATAGGTGACTTGAAATCAGGTGGCTATCCTTGCGTCCGCTGTGTTAGGGGTCACATGGAATTCTGCTGAACCTGTCTCAGTTATCAATACTCAGTGCTTCAAGGATTGATCTGGATCTTGGTGGAGGTATTCTATCCTCCAACAAAGAAGGCAATTGCTCATCCAGAGCTCAGGTGGCCAAAAAATCCACCATCCTGTGGCCAACCCGGGGAAGCCTCTCCCACAGGCATATGGTCCATCATTGGGCTCAGACTCATAGTTCTTCTAGTTCAGTAGGACCTCATCGACCTTGCACTTCAATGCCACGGCTTTAAGAGCACAAGATCACTTCCATACTAATGAGGCATGACTACGTAAGCACGACTTTAATGGAAGATAACAACACTGCTGTTCAGCCATGTCCAACTCTTCCTGATCCCATTCAGGGTTTTCTTGGCAAAGATACTAGAGTGACTTGTCATTTTCTTCTTCAGCTCATTTTGCAAATGTAGAAACTGAGGCAAACAGGGTTAAGTGACATGCCCACAGTCTCACAGCTAGGATTTGAACTCAGCTCTTTCTGATTCCAAGCCAGACTTTTTATCCACTGCACCACCTAGCCGCCTTAAGATAACCAAAATAGCTCACATTTTGATGGCACGGCTAAGATAGGATTTTCTAGGTTGGGGGCTTTCCCCCAGGGAATAAGGATCAAAGTAATAGCCAAAATCATTGGCTTTTATTAAAAGGTACCACGCCCACTTAAACACAACCTTTATTTTTTCGGTAAAAGCAAAGTCAACAAAAGACAGACTAATATAGTGAATTTATTTCAACTGATAGTGAATCCATTTACTTAATATTTGCAATGCAATTTATTTAATATGGCATAAACAAATGAGGTTAAATTTTAGTTGTCACTGTCGAATTTGGAAGCAGGTATTATCTTTTACTATTGCCATCTGTTGGTGTAGGCTCATGAAACAGATGAGTTGGATCCTCATGGATCTGTTCTATTTGAAAGTGAAATGTGTAAATGCAAAGGTAAACAATCTTTGTGTGGAAGTAAGACCTGTTTCTCAATATCACTTGGTTTCAAAAAAGGTCATTTTAAATAATTAAAAAAAGAAATAAGGAGAATGGTTACATAAAATTGCTCAATATTTTCAACATATTTAAATTTAATTATCTTTAAATAATTTTCATTTTAAAAATGAATTGCTACCCCTTTGTAATAAATAAATAGTTAACCAGTTTAAAAAGAAAAGTCATTGGAACAGCTGAAATTGTGTTCAAGTACTGGAAATACAGAAACAGAATGAAAAACGCAAATCCAGAAAATCTAATCCATTATATCTACAACTGGGATTTGAAAAAGCTTTTATTGGAGAGGAAAGTGGTTTCTGTTTGCTTTGTATTAACCCCTTAGTTGCAGATGGCATGAAACTTAATAAATTGAAACATCTTGAAAGTGTTCATGCAGGCTACATTAGCAAGATCCTAATTTTCCAGAGAAAATTAAATTCTTTTAATGAGCCAAAACAAATATTTTCAAAAACCGTATCTATGACATGGAAAGGATTGTTTATAAGGGTGAGAACAGAGTTGTCAAGTGTAAAAAACGTTTTTCTATAGAAGATTCATTAGCACAACCTGAATAGGGTGGAAAGAATGCCTGACAAATCATATGAAAGCAGTTTCCGAAAGGTTTCACTTACTGATAGATAAGATGGGAAGGTTAATTGCCCATTTGTCTGACGATCTTTGCAATAAACGAATTCAGAAACTTAAAGCTTCCTATTTTGCATTGCAAGTGGATGAAGTTACAATACAGTTAAAGATATTCATTTGATTACATATGTATAGTATGCTGCCATAGTAGGGAAGATGTATGTTTGTGAGAAATAGTGACAATGCCAAGACAAAAATTTAATTTTAATTGACAGATTTTTCAGAACGAAATAATATAAAGGGGAGAATCGTTCTGGGTTCTTCTCATGGGGTTCAATAAGTGTTTGCTTTAAATGCACGTCTGAATACCAGCACTAGTTAAAAATGTGGGCCCTTGGGTAATTTGGACACATATGTTTCATAGACAATAGCTTGTATTGAGAAATATGAGTGAGGAGCTACATATAGTTTTTCATGTTGTTACAAGAATAACTAATTGTAAAAATGATTCATTAAAGGGGAAAGCTTTTTGCAATATTGAGGTGCACAGGGAACTTCATTATTGTGAATGTGCTGGCATTCTGGTGCCAATTTGAAAAATAGTATAACAACAGAGTAAATTGTCATTTTGCTTAATAATAATAAAGATGGAACAAATTCATTTTGTAAGAAAATTTTTTTCCTCAAACTTGTTTGTGTGTACATTTTACATACTATACACAAATACACACAAATTATCAAATTTTTACATACTATACACAAATACACACAAATACACAAATTATCTTTAAATAATTTTTACATACATACATATATACACATAACATATATATGTATATATACTGAGTACTCTTTATAAACCAAGGCAAGATCTTCAAATTCATATTCTAACCTAGACAAAGTGATTTCATTTATGAAAAAGTTAGACCTATGGATAATTGAGTCATAAAATCAAATTTTTATATATTTATTAAGTACAGAAACATCGGCTTTGCAAACAAAATAGAAGAAAGCAAGTACCTATTTTTTAAATCACTTAATTGGGTGACAGAAGCAATACCTAATTTCCCCCCCACTCCCTATATGAATGGTAAAGGAATCCATTTTCATGTACAAATATGTTTATACATATTTGCTTTTATTCCATTTAACTATAAAGGAGAAATAGATTTGTCTTGCAATATATAGAAAGGAATGTATAAATCTGAATTGTGTTTTGGCTACTGGTGAGTACAAAGGTTCCCTGATAAACCAAAGAAATATAAGTTTATTACTGTTAGTCCTTATATGGGTAACCAGGTGGGATAGTGGATAGAGTGCTAAGTCTAGAGGTAGGAAGACTCATCTTCCTGAGTTCAGATCTGGCCTGTCAGATACTTACTAGCTGTATGACCCTGGGCAAGTCATTTAATCCTGTTTCCCTCAGTTCCCTCATCCGTAAAATGAACTGGAGAAAGAAATGGCGAACTACTCCAGTATCTTTGCCAAGGACATTCCAAATGTGGACACGAAGAGCTGAGCACAACTCAACCACAGCAACAAATAAAGAATTCAGTTTTATCTCAGCTCTGGTCTCCTCCCCATCATCTCCACAGTTCCAGCTGCACAGCATGCCATTCCACTTAGAATTCACCCTACTCTCTGCTTCCTCTGCCACTCCCAATCTTTCCTTCTCCTATGGCCCTGATCAGGACAGTATTACCAATGTATGATCTTTTTCTTGCAGCACTGATTACCGCCTGAAACACTCACTACTTTCCCTAATGTCATGTTTTCATGAAACCCATTCATAATGTTAGCTACCAAGGTTAGTAATGAATAACACTAGCCTCTGTTTCTGGCTCTTGGATGCAATTACTCAGGAGGGATCAAGAGCAAGAGCTTCTGCCCCCTTCCTTCTGGGTTAAAGGGTATAGTAGGAGGTGATCTTGAACAAGGCATTTTGTGGGTCTCTGTTTGCTCGTCTGTAAAATGAGGTCGTTAGTAGACTTGAAAGACCGCTACCCTTGTCAATACAATGGTCCAAGTCAATTTCCAAGGGCTCATGTTGAAGAGTGCTGTCCACCGCCAGAGAGACAACTGATGAACTCTGAGTGCAGTGAAGCATGCTTTCTTCACTCACTTTTTCTTGTTTGTTGTTTTTGGTGTGTATGTGTGTGTGTGTGTGTGTGTGTGTGTGTGTGTGTGTGTGTGTGTGTGAGAGAGAGAGAGAGAGAGAGAGAGAGAGAGAGAGAGATGGCTAACTAATACTGAAATATGTTTTGTCCATCTTCAGGGCTGGCTTTGGGGTCAGGAAGACCTGTGTTTGAATCTTTCCTCAGATACTTACTAGCTGTGTGACCTAACACTTAACACAGTGCCTTACCAGAGAGTAACTGCTTAAGAGATGCTTGATTGACTGCTGAACCTGGGCAAGTCACGCCTTAATTTCCTTGTCTGTAAAATGGGAAGGTTGGACTCAGTGTCTAAGCTCCTACCTTCAGATATGATCTGATGACCTTGGTGCCTTATGACCCTTTAATCTTTTCAGTGTAGCTACCCTTTGCTGGTCTTCCTTATCTTCCACATCGCTCCAAAATCTCTTTCCTTTTGGGGATTTCTCCCTCCCATCCCAGTCCCCATTCCTCTAGTGCAATAGACCTCAGAAACCAGATGGAACCAGTCCACCCCTTAGACTGAAACTGTTTGGGTCACCCAGAGGCACTTGTATTTTTAAAAGAGGCCTGGTTAACCCAAATGAATCTCTAATTGGTAGGATTTCAGGCAGTGTGGTAATTTTAGGCAATGAGAAGGAAAGGTAGTTTAGGACAGACCGCGTGTCAGTGGGGGAGTAGTGGGGAGAGTGGGGCAGCATGTAGTTAAACCTGCTCTACTCCAGCCTGCCTTCTTAAGGATCAGTGCCACTAAACAGCATCTATGCTTCCTGACTTCCTTCCTTCAGCCAGTCCTGGACCCGGAAGTTCTCTGAGAACATCCAGATTGTTCACAACTCCTGTAGTAGTGGCAGCAGAGCCTCTGGTATTGGGGACAAGGGAGTGATTTGTATGAGGAGGCCAGTTGTATGCCAGACCCTAGTCTTATTTTCTCCTCCACTTGAAATTAGCTTCCTAATTTTGACCCCTAAGAGCAAAGTAGGAAACACCAATGACCAATAAGCATTTATTAAGTGCCTTCTGTAGATGCTGTGCTAGGAATACAAAGGCAGAAATAAAACAGTCCCTCCCTCAAGAAGCTTACATCAGAACAAAGGAAAAAACATGCACACATACATTCATATACAAAATATACATGAAATAAATAGAAGGTAAATACTGAGGGGAGAGCAGCTCAGAGTGTGAAAAAGGGTGTTCCTTTTAGAGTGCTGAAATGGCTGTTTTGTTAGATCAGAGGTTCTATTCAGAGTCATAGATTTAGAGCTGGAGGGAAAATAGTGATGGGACTTAGTTTATTGCCCTCATTTTACAAATGAGGAAACCGAGGCACAGAGCAGTTGTATGATTTGCTCAGAGTTACACAGCTAGCAAATGTCTTAAGTTAAATTTGAACCCACATCTGCCTGGCATCCAGTGCTCAAATCCAGATTGATGGCATTTCATTTGTATGCTTTTCTGTTCTCTGTGGACTACCTCTGGGGTCATTGTGCAGCTCAAATGAGACAATGTATGCAAAGTACTCTGCAGTCTTTAGAGAGCTATATAAATGTCAGGCATCATTATTGACAAATCATTCTTATCATCTTGTCTGATGGAACTCAGAGAAAAACTGCCTGAGAACAAGTTGTTGTTCTGATAATATTCTCTTACATTTAATGTTCTGCAGATTGCTGCACCGATGACTGAAGTAACTGCTTTTTGTGGTCAAATAAAAGTGTTAGGAAGTGTCTCATTTTCTGAGGGCTCACTTGAAAGCATTCTTAATACAATACCAATGTCACACAGGATAAAAATCATACAATCGTCTTCCCACGATTTGGATTTCTTCGGCTAGATCTCTGCATTTTGAAAGCTTTTAGTTCCATGTAACTTGGAGATGATGAATAGTTTCTCTATATACTGTTGTATAATAGTTTGTATATTTAAAACTTTCTGAAGTTCTTATGGATCAGTGTTATCTGTGGGCAATCGTGGGCTACAGTCACTCAGTGGTAATGCTGCCATTGTAACTCAATTGATTGAGTTCTCAAGGGCAATTTGAAGTATCTTCATCATTATCATCATCATCGACCTTTTCTCTTCAGTTTCATTAGAGTTCAGGTAGAAATGGTTACTCTTTTACATTTAATGTCCTATGGCTCTCTGCACAGGTGGATAAATTGCCAGCTATTTTACAGTTGAATTAAGTATTAAGGTGTAAGCTTATCTTCTGCAGGTTCTGAAAGCCTTTCTGGGACAACTCCACCAGCACACAGGATGGCAAAGATGATATGAACCTGGATCGCCTTGTTCCATGGTTTTGTTTCCTTCTCCTAGGAGTCTCTCTTTTGAGAGCTTTGCATTTCACATAGATTAGAGAGTGAGAGTATTCACCATAGTGACATCTATTAAATGTTCTTAAATTCTTGTGGCTCAGTGTTATAGCCAGACAACCGTTTGCAGAAGTTTTGTCTGTGATGATGACCCAGGGTCACTACTGCTTATTTTGGGGTATTCAAGGATATTCGGGAGTTTGTATTTATAATGCAAGGATTTATCATTTGTTAGTTTTTAATGTATAGTGAGCTTCTACTGTATAGTTCTTGCCATTTGATTACATCTTTCTAGGTACGTAGTAGGAGGTCAGTTTTTAAAATCTGTAGTACAATTATTATTCTTCAACACTGTGAAATAAACATCTTTTAACTTTTAAAAAAAATTTTAATGGTTGAATACTGGGCTCAAGGTCAGGACACCAGGGCTTCAAGGCTGCTTTGGACACTAACTAGGTGTCTGTGTGCTCATGTGAGTCACTTGACCTCTCCAACCATCAGTTTCCTTATCTGAAAAATGAAATTAATAGTTTTTATGCTCTCTCCCTCACAGGGCGATTGTGAAGAAAGAACTCTATGAACCTTCACATGATGTTGAAAGGATAGTTATCTTTAGCTTTCTATGGTGACTATGTTGACTTCTTGGTTGGGAGGTTTATGTTGGGTGGTAGGAGATGATTGAGAAGTCAATTCCCAAGACAAGGTGTAAGGTAGGAACTGTAGTAAGCAAGTGAGGAAACAGAATTGGATATTTCCTAGCACAAGGAGGAGACAATCTGTTTCTCTCAGTAAGAAAATGAATATACAAAAGCTGATCAGGTGGACATAGGAACATACATTATACAATCCTTTCCCCGTCCCCCAAAGGAGTGAGGGATGTGACTTAAAAGGGCAAAAGACCCAAGTGTTCTGCTTAATACTGGTCCCATTAAAATCCATGTTAGGAAATAGATCTGTGGTAGAGTATACAGATACATTTATATGTGGTAGAATGAAATTTGAGCCAAGATAATTTTCTTCTTAGCTCCTGACTTCTTTCTTGAGGACTAGGATTCCAACTAAACTTTAGGCAGTGCCCAGCCTTGGGTGGGTGTGTAGGGAAGAGATGAGGGCCCCTGTTGCTTTGAGAAAACTCTTGATCTGATGGGTTGCACTGGATTCATATTATTTACTTGGCTTGCAATTACTTAAAACGATGTCACAGGTATATGTGAATAATATGCTGTAATTACCAAGCTCCTTTCATCTGAGACTATCCTGTGGGCTTCGTAAACAGCATTACTTTAATCATCACCACACCCCAGGAGGGATGGTTGGAAGAAACTGTGACTGTCATTTCAGTATTTCAGGTGTAGAAATAAAGGAATTAAATGTTGCAGAGTGTATTAGGTTGCATGAAATCACCAAAGGGCATGTGTCAGAATGGGTAAGTATAGTTCAGACTCTCCTTCAGCCACCACCTGGATGGATTGTTCACATATTCAAAACACCAGTTTCCATCATGCCACCTTCTAGTTTTGCCCCAGAATCTCAGAATCAGAAGGGGCTTCAGAGGGCATCTACTCCCACCATCTAGATCTAAATAAGAATCTCCCCTTAATATTCCTCAGAGATAATTTTCCAGTCTTTCATTAGAAGCCTCCGATGAAAGGAAATGTGTCAGTTTCCCAAAATTCAATGCCACTTTTGGATAGCCCTACCTGTTACAACAGCTATCATATCTTTTCTTCTCTGAGGTGTCTTTGGTCAACCCCAGTTCCTTTAGCCAATCTCATATAGTATGATCTCAAGCTTCTTCATTAACTCTGCTTGCCCTTCAGTTTGCTCTTTATTTATCCTCAAACATAATGCTCACAACTGAACATGGTACCAGAATTGAGGAACTCGAGAAACACGGTACCTCCAAAGTATTTTCACAGGTTTAACCAGGGCAGAACACTGTGGAACTATTACTTCTTTTGTAATACTTCTCTTGGACAGATATATACTCTCTTAGTGTAAACCGAGGATGTAGCCTTTTTGGCTGCCCTATTACACTCCTATGGAACTTAAAATTCACTAAGTATGATCCCAGGTAAGTCGCTTTACCCAGTTTGCCTCAGTTTCCTCATCTGTAAAAGGAGCTGGAGAAGGGAATGGCAAAACATTCCTGTATCTTTGCCAAGAAAACCCTAAATGCAGTCATGAAGTCAGACATGACTGAAGCACCAGAACAACAAGAAAATTCCCCCTCCCCGATCTTTTTCAGACAGTTTCCGAGCCTTGAGTTAACCACCTTTTTCTTGTGAAATGAACATTTTGATGGAAGTCTGTTTGTCATTATTAAATTCCATTCTATTAGATTTGACCCAATATTCTAGCCTACCAAGATCTGTTGGGATCCTGACTCTCTCATCCAGTGGATTAGCTATCCTTCTAGCTTTGTGTCATCTACCAATTAGACCATGCTTTTTATACCTTTATGCAAGTCATTGATAAAGATATTGAATAGCACAGGATCGAAGAGGTCTATACTAGGGAACTTCTATAATGATATCAAAACTCCTTGAGATGTAAATCCACTTAATCATATCATCACCTCTCCCACCTAGCTCCATTTTTCCATGAGAATAGTATGAGCGACCTTGTCAAATACTTTGCTATATTCTAGTTAACCTTTTCCCTAAAGCGTTTGTCTGAGTGATCCAGTCTGGCATAACCTGTTCTCAATGAAACCTTGGAACCTCCTTGTGACCACAACTTCCTTTGTTGATGTTCTCTAAACATTCCCTTAATAATAAATATATGTTAGACTTTGGCCAGAAATTGAACTTGTTTGCTCCCTGTCATTTGTAGACTCCACTGACTCCTCTTTTTGGAAAGCTGTGACAGCATTTGCCCATCTCTGGTCCTTTTGTGGAGGAAGCTAGGTGACTCAGTGGACAGAGTGCTGGGCCTGGAATCAGAACGACCTGAGGTAAAATCTGGTCTCAGATACTTACTAGCTGTGTAAACCTGGACAAGTCATTATTGGAAAAGAAAATAGCAAATTATTCTGGTATTTCAACCAAAAAAAGCCTGTATGGAGTCATAAAGAAATAGACATGATGGAACAACAAATCTTCTTTCACTTTTCCTAGCTCTATGAACTTTCAGAGAGCACTGAAAATTGTCCAGCTTTCATATGTTCCAGTTCTTTCCATGCCTGAGAACTTAGTTCATTTGATTGGTTGCATCAAGTACAGACTCACCTGCAATCATGGACAGCCAATCCTATTCTCTGCACTCTGACTCCACAGGGTGTGACAGGATACTGCTCCTCGATATGGGGAGATACATTCTCCCCCTCTGGTGAACTTCAAAGGGTTTGTCTCTGTAAGTTATAATGCCCTGGCGTACAACATGTGAGTCAGAGATTTAGGTGGAACTAGTCTTGGGTAAACAGAGGAAAATACTTGGGGCTGTAGACATACCTGACATAATTTGGTTCTGACTAACATGTTTTCTCAATAACATCGGAATCTTCTCGTCTTTTCCACTCTCTTCCTTGTTTTCTCATCTACTCTTATGGATTCAGTGATTACTTCTCTGCAGATAACTCACAAATCTATACAATGAAACCTCTTTTCTTTTGGAAGTGCAGCCACATATTCCCAACTTCCTCCTAGACAACTCTACTGTCTTATTCTGCCGGTGTCTCAAACTTAACCTCCCCAATAATTCTCTTTTCCCCTTAAACCTACACCATCCTCCTCACATCGACCTTTCTGTTAAGTACCAGCATTTCCCCAGGCATCTGGACTCAAAACCTCAGAGACATCTTTGCTTCTAGTCCTTGTTCTTTGTCCTGCAACACCAGTGATGTCAAACTCAAACAGAAATGGAGGCCACTAACCTGCCAGCCACATATGAACTCACTTGTAATTTTGTTTTGCTAAATATTTCCCAACTGCATTTTAATCTAGATTAAGCCCACTGGGAAATGTTGTGGGCCCCATGTACCTCTGATCTAGTTCAGACCTTGATCCTCTTTCACTTGGACTTCTGAAAAAGCCTCCTAACCATTTTCCCTGCCTCTGCTCTTTCGTCCCCCCAACCATTCTTCATACAGTTACCAAAATAATCTTCCTAAGACATAGGTCTGACTATCTCATTTTCATACTCAAAAACCTGCAATGGCTTCCTATTGTCTATAAGATAAAATATAAACCAAACTGAACACATAAAGCCCTCTACAATCTGGCTTGAACCTACCTTTCCAAACTTCATCTATTCATTTTGCTGTTCATTAAACTGTTTTAATCTTCTTTTGTCATCTCCCTACTCCTTGCAGTTGCACAGGTTGTGTGTCATACCTGCAATTCACTCCCTACTACTCTCTAGCTGTTGAAATCATCATTTTCTTTCAATGCTTAGCCTAGGCATCAAATTTTCCATGAAATTTTCCCTGATTCTCCCAGCTAAAAGTGTTCTTTCCATCTCCAAATTATTCCAGAGCACTTTGTATAGATTCCTACTTTGCTGCTTTTATATTCTACTTGGGATACCACTGGGCCAATAGTTTGGTGACTTTTCCTGACATCTAAGATAATGTCTAACATAGCTGGACCACTTTACAACTCCACCAACAATGTATTAGTGTGCATATATGCCTGTAGGCACATCGATATTGACTATTTTTATACTTTTCAATTCTTTTGAAACCTAATTGTTCATATCTTTTGACCATTTATCTGGATGAAGAGAACATTTTTACTGGGGAAGATCAGGGAAGATTTCATAGAGGAGACAGTTGTGGATGATATATTTCTTTAAATTCTTTATAGACTTTGAATATCACAATTTTATTGGTCATATTGGATACAAACATACCCTCACATTTTTCACATTTTTTCAAATTCTGAACTGATTTTTATTTGTAGTCAAAATGGTCCATTTTCTTTTGTATGTCTCCTCTATCCTTGTTTAGTGGAGAATTCTTCCTAGTGATAACCAAGAAAGATATGTGATTTTGTTCTCTCCAAATTAAAAAAAAAAGTGTTGTTTTTTTTATTAAGGTCAAGTGTTCATTTTGAAGTTATTGTGTTATTTGGTATAAGGTATTTCCTAAATCTAATTTCCATTAAGCCATTTTCCAGTTTTCCTGGCAGCTTTTGTCAAAACGGGAGTCCTTTCCCCAACAATATGTATTCTTGAAGGGGAGAGGAGAACATGCTAGGCATTCTGCTAAGCACTTTACAAATAACTGATTCACATGAGAACTCTGGGAAGTAGGTACAGTCGAGGAAACTGAGGCAGACAGAGTTGAAGCAATTTGCCCAGGGTCACTCAGATGATTGTATGCTGAAGCTGAATTTGAACTCAGATCTTCATGGGTCCAAGTCCCATGGTCTACCCATTGCACTACCAACTGCCTATCGGCTTATCAAAAACTGGGACAATTGCTTCAAATTGCTTCCATTTCTTGATTATCTCATCTATTCACACATATTGAACTATTTTTATGATTTTTTAAAAGAGGTACAAAACAGTTTTGATGACTATTATATGTAATTTAGGGTTTGTTAATGCTATACCTCCTTCATTCATACCTTTTTCTTATTATTTTCCTTATGATTCCAGACCATTTTTCTTCCAAATGAATTTGGTTATTATTTTGTCTAAGTCTACAAAGTATAACTTGGTAATGAATTAGTTTTGTCCTAAATCTTTAAATTCATTTAAGAAGCAATGCTATTTGTATTACATTGGTGTGGTTCAGTCAAAAGCAGTGAGTTCCTTTCCAAATATATGTCTTCCTTGATTTCTTTAGAGGGTCTCTTTGTATTTAAAAAAAGCTTTATGGATCATTTTTGCTTTTTCCACCAGTCATTCCTCAGCATATTCCCTATTACTCCTCTCCCTCACAGCAAAAAATAAAATAACAGATAGACAAAATCGACCAACAAAACATTTGCCTCTGACAGCATATGCAAAGTCCTGCTTGTATAGCCTCCACCCCCGCTTTTCTATTAAGAAGACGGAAATGAGTTTCACCCTCTGTCCTTCAGAACCAAGATTGGTCACTGCAGTTAACCTGAATTTGGCTGCCATTTCATATTGCTTTCATTTATATTATTGTAACCATTATGTATAGTTTTCTCCTTGTTCTCACTTTATTCTGTAGCACTTCAGACAAGTCTTCTCTGAATTTTTCATATACCTAAAATCTTTTGTCTGTTTATGTTTATCTATAATATATGATATCTCTTACATCACGCCTACAGTAGTACATTTGCATCCTACTGACTCAGTATCCATTATACTATATGAGAAGGGGCATTGACATTTAAGATCCAATTGAGAAGGGCATTGGAATCAATACAGTTATAAGGTATTTAAGAATTCAAGCTCTTTCAAAGCATGGAAAATTCCAAAAGGATGGAAAAGCTCACAGATTCTGGCTGCACTTACTCCAAAGGAAAAACTAGTAATTACTGTTATTGCTGTAGACTTGCTATATCATGTCCACAAAATCCTCAGGAAAATGGTCAGTGAACAGGAAGTTATCTTTGATTAAAAGATGAACAGTCCACATCTTTAGTCACATGACTGGAAAGGGTAGAGAGTGGACTTACTGTTATTGATATTTTAAAAGTGATTGATATGAGGTGGAGCCAAGATGGTGGAGTAGAAGGACAAACCTGCTCTAGCTCTCCCGCCAAAGTTCTTAAAATACCTGTAAAAAATGACTCAAAACAAATTCTAGAGCAGCAGAAGTCCCAAGATGACAGAGTGAAACAGATTTCTAGCCCAAGATGGCCTGGAAGGTGGACAGGAAGAGTCTATTGCACTGGGTTTGGAGTGGAGTGCAGCTCAACTAGGGCTGAGCAGCACAGACAGTAATGGAGCAGACTTCAGGGTTCAGAATAACAGGTTTTCAGATTTCTCAACCCATGGACATCAAAGACAACTTCAAAGGTCAGTGAGAAAGCTCTTTCACTTCAGTGAAAGAGAAGCTTGGTTGGACCCCAACCCTGGCCCCAGGAGAGCAACAGCATTCTGAAGTTCTCAGCCTGGGGAATCAAGCTGCTCACCTGGGTCTTAGTCCTGAGTGGCAGTCCTGGGATGAGAAGGAACATTGTCAAAGCAGAGCTGGTGGCGCTGTGGAGAGGGAATCCTACTTGCAGTTCCAGGACAGCAAAAAATGCTTGTGGTTCCTTAGAGACCAGAGCATAGGCAAGGAGAGGACTAAACACCTCTCCCTTGACTATGCTACTTTGGAGGTACTGAAAACTTACAGGTGCCTAAAGATATCTCAGAGAACAGCTGCACAAAACTTTTGAAGCCTAAGGTAGTATACCCTCCACTTGACAAAGGACTCAAAAGTCAAGTAATTAGCTGGGGAAATGCTCCCAAGGGGAAAAAAGCCCAAGACTATAGAAGCTTCCTTTCTTGGTGAAAAGGTATTTTTTTCCACACTTTTGGATAAGGAAGAGTAAAGTATACAGTCAGAGAAAGACAGGAAAGTCAGGGCTCCTATGTTCAAAGGCTGCAAAAAAATATGCAATGGTCTCAGGTCATTGAAGAGCTCAAAAATGATTTTGAAAATCAAGTAAGGGAGGTAGAGGAAAAATTGGGAAGAGAAACAAGAGTGATACAAGAAAATCATGAAAAAAAATGAATCAGCTTGCTAAAGGAGACCCAGAAAAATGCTGAAGAAAATAACACCTTTAAAAATAGACTAACCAAAGTGGCAAAAGAGCTCCAAAAAGTCAATGAGGAGAAGAATGCCTTAAGAAGCATTATTGGCCAAATGGAAAAGGAGATCCAAAAGCTCACTGAAGAAAATAGTTCTTTAAAAATAGAATGGAGCAGATGGAAGCTACTGACTTTATGAGAAATCAAGAAATTATAAAACAAAATCAAAAGAATGAAAAAAAATAGCTGACAATTTGAAATATCTCATTGGAAGAACAACTGACCTGGAAAATAGATCCAGGAGAGATCATTTAACCTTTATTGGTCTACTAGAAAACCATGACCAAAAAAGAGCCTAGACATCATCTTCCAAGAAATTATCAAGGAAAATTGCCCTGATATTCTAGAACAAGAGAATAAAATAGAAATGGAAAAAAATAATTTACCAATCACCTCCTGAAAGATACTCCAAAAAGAAAACTCCTAGGAATATTGTAGTCAAGTTTCAGAGTTCCCAGGTCAAAGGGAAAATATTAGAAGCAGCCAGAAAGAAACAATTCAAATATTGTGGATATGTAATCAGGATAATACAGGATTTAGCAACTTCTACACTGGAGGATCTAAGGGCTTGGAATATGACATTTCAAAGTTCAAGGAAGATAGGATTAAAGACCAAGAATCACCTACCCAGCAAAACTAAGTATAATACTTGAGAGGAAAAAGTGCTCATTCAATGAGATACAGGACTTTCAAGCATTCTTGTTAAAAAGATCATAGGTGAATAGACAATTTGACTTTCAAATACAAGAATCAAGAGAAACATGAAAAGGTAAACAGGAAAGAGAAGACTTAAGGAACACATTAAAGTTAAACTGTTTATATTCCTGCATGGAAAGACGATATGTGTAACTCATTAGACCTTTTCCAGTATTAGGGTAGTTACAAGGAATATATATATATATATATATATATATAAATATATACACACACATATACATATATATATACCCACATACACATGCACATACACACATATATGTAGGCATGTATAGGTATGTATATATGTACATGGTATATATGTGTAGGTATGTATATGTACATGTATATGTACATGTATACATACCTATGTATGTATGTGTGTATACATAGACAGAGGGATAGGGTGAGCTGAATATGAAGGGAGAATACCTAAAAAAATAAAATTTACCATTGGGTGGAATGTACTAGGGGTAAGAGAAAGGGAGAGGTAGAATGCAGCAAATCAATTCACATAAAAGAGACAAGAAAGAGCTTTTACAATGGTGGGTAAAAGGAGAGATGAAAGGAAATAAGTGAGCCTTGCTCTCATGGGATTTGGCTTAAGGAGGGAGTAACATGCACTCAATTAGACATGGAAATCTATTTTACCCTGCAGGAAGACAGGGTGTAAGAGGATAGGAGAGGGAAGATAATAGAAGGGACAGCAAGCTGAGGAAAGGGATAATCAGAAGCAAACACTATTGTGGGAGGACAGGTCAAGGGAGAGAATAGAACAAATGGAGGGCAGGATAGGACAGACAGAAATGTGGTTAGTCTTTCACAACATAACAATTATGGAAGTGTTTTGCATGGCTACACATGTATGATCTGTATTGAATTGCTTGCTTTCTCAATGCAGGTGGATGAGGAAGGAGGAAGGGATATAATGTGGAACTCAAAGCTTTAATAATGAATGTTAAAAATTGTTTTAGCATGCAACTGGAAATTAAGCTATATAGGCAATGGAGTGTAGAAATCTATTTTGCCCGACAGGAAAACAAAGGGGAGGGGGATGGAAGAAGGGTGGGTAATAGAAGGTAGGACAGACTGGAAGAAGGGCTAAATGGGGTGCATTCTGTACTGGGATGGGGGGTGGGGAGAGATGGGGAGAAAATTTTGAATTCAATTTCTTGTGGAAGTGAATGTTGAGAACTGAAAAATAAACAAATTTTAAAAAATATGACAATCTAGACAAACAAAAAGATTCATTGATGCAGGAGCAACATTTAGACTTTGAAGGCTCTCCTCAAACAATAACTAAATGACTCAGTATTTGGTGCAACTATGGAGAGACATTTGTTCAGTAATCTACTAAATGCTGACGTGAAACAAGGAGTAAAACTCAGAAAAATAGGTTTATTTAAGGTGTTTGCTTTAAACCTGGAAGATGTCCTGTAGGTGGTCCAAATAAAAGGATTCTCTAGCGATTACATTGCAAGGCATGGAATGCTGCAAAGCCTCTCCAGTAAAATCCATATTAATGCAAAAGAAACTGTCCTCACCTTGCTTTGAAGAACCAAACAGATAAATAATAATAATGCCCAGGCCTTGGTGTATTGAACTAGTCCTTTAACACTTACAGCTTGGACTAACTCTCTTGTTCTTGTTCAGTTGTTTCAGTAGTGTCTGATGTTTTGTGACCCCATTTGGGATTTTCTTATCAAAAAGACTGGAGTGGTTTGCCATTTCCTTCTCCAGCTCATTTTACAAATGAGGAAGCTGAGGCAAGCAGGGTTAAGTGACTTATCCAGGATCACAAAGATAGTAAGTCAGGCCAGATTTGAACAGATTAGTCCTCCTGACTCCAGTCCCGTCATTCTATCGATTGCACCACTTTACAGATGGATGAGTTGAGTCCATAATTGACTAGAAGGAATTCAGATTGGCTCGCATTTGAGAATTGATGCAGTGCTTTTTATTATCCTAAGCATTGTGCTGCCACCAAAGCTCACCAACATGCTCCCATTGACACTATGTGACTGGGAAGCCCAGAGTGTCATGGTCACAACTTAAGAGAAGTTAACAAAAAAGCAGTGAAAAGATAGATGCATGCTGTCTATGTAGTTGCAAATGACTACCAAATGATGATCTAAGCAACAAAAGTGGCACAGAAAACTTAATCAAGATCACGTGTGACTAGGAAAGGAAGTGGACTGTCATGTAATGTGAATTAGAGATGATTAAAGGACAGACAGAGCATTGCAGTGGTGACCCATGAGATGTCAAAAGAGCAAAAAAATGGCTACAAGGATGTTCAGTAGATCATCTTTCACACACACACACAATATACTTATGTACACACATATATAATGTAAATATATTTTTGTGTAATATGTACATAAACAAAGTGTCTAAGAATGGCATAGCCCAAGGAGGCATGGAAGGTTGTGATCTGGTAGGAGGACCCACAGCAACAAAGAGCATTAACTTGACGACACAAAGTTTCCCCTTGGCACCATTTGTTTCATCGCTCTAAATGCAAACTGGAGGGTTGAATTCTGGAACTAATCACTCCCTGTAATGTTGTTTTGTCCAACACAGTGTTTTTGTGGAACCATTTAACCTTCCTAGGGGAAGCACACTAATGCTGCTAAGTTCACTTGTCTTGGACTTTCAGTGCCCTCGAATCTGAGCTCTACCTCAGGCTTAGGGTACCTTTGGTGGCTGATGGAAAGGGATTGATGAAAATCCTGTAATTGCTGTTTACCCAGCTTGGCTGTATTCCGTCTGGAAATTTCAAAGTGCAGAGGGCAGGTTTTTACATTACATTTCATACATTTTCTAGGTCCAGAACAAAAAAAAAATTATCTAATTAAACAAGTTGTTACCTTTCAGTGGGAGCCAAAGGATCCTTGAGGATGAACTGATGGGAACATAGAGAACTATTGTCAGTTTCAGGAAAAGTAACGTGCTCTGTTGGCTTTTTGCTAATTGTCACATACGACATTGCGGATATGGATTAAAATTCAGGAGTAAGACAATTCTTACAGTTTGCCTTCCTTTATTGAAAAAGTAAATTTCATTGATAGACTTTGTTTTCATATTATCTCTATTTCCCCCTGTATCCCCCCTCACCCTTCCCACTGAGTCTTCCTTAAAAGATCTGTTTGTGATGCTCTTTTTTTACATTATTTTCACTTCCCAATGGTTTACTGCTCCGCACATTTTATGGCAGAACTCTTCCTTGTAACAAATAAGTACAGTCAAAGTAAAATGAAATAATACATTGGACATGTCTGAAAATGTCTGCCTCCTTCTACATGTCTTTGGTGGGAAGTATGCTTCACCATTATGATTTCTATGACATTACAGCCACTACTTTGATTAAAATTCTGAGGTCTTTCCATGTTGTCTTCCAGTACATTATTATGATTATGGTGTAAACTGCTTTCCTGATTCTTATTTCATTTTGCATCAGTTTATATAAGTCTTCCCAAGTTTTTCTGAATTTTTCATTTATTATGATATAATAATAACCCTTTTCCTTTTTACACTGCAATTTCTTTCAGCCATTCCCTTTTATGGACACCTATTTTTTCCCCCAATTCTTTGCTGTTAAAAAAAAGAGTTGCTATAAATTTTGTATGTGTAGGATCTTTTTCTTTTATATTTGATTTTGTTTTGGGCCATAAATCTATCAGTGGATTGCTGAATCAAGGAGTATGTATAGTTTAGTGGCTGAAAAAAAGAATCCCTAAAATTGTTTTCCAGAATGTTTCGATCAAGTCATAGTTTCACCAGCAGTACATTAGCATTCCTATCTTTCTACAGTTTCCCCAACATTGATCATTTTTTTTTTGTTGTTTTTGCCAATCTGATGGATCGGAGGTGAAATCTCAGTTGCTTGAGTTTTCTTTTCTCTCATTGTTAGCAGTTTTTTACAAGCATTCTTTCATATGGTTGTTGAATAGATAGAGTCTTCCTCATAACATTCCTGTAAGGTGAGCAGCGTAGGTGCGAAACTAAAGCAATTGTAACAACTGTAGGTGCCTCCAGAATAGAACCAGCACCGCTTGGAGGGTATCCTTCCTGTCTGCGAGCTCTCCCTTCCACCTCTTTCTCCCACAAGGGATTACTGGCCTTAGAGCTCTGAAAAACCATGAGCTTAGGATGGTGAAAGTCATGGCCATCTACAACCAGTAGCAGATTCTTTTCCTTGTCTATTTGGAGGCCTGTCTTGTGAAAGAAGTAGAATCTCCTACGTTAGTCCTGGCTTCGTTATGAAATTAATAATATTAATTAATAATGACAGTTATTCACTTTAAGCTAGCCCAGGGGTGGGGAACCTGCAGCCTCGAGGCCACATTCAGCCTTTGATTGAATCCAAACTTCACAGAACAAATCCCCTTAACAAGAGGATTTGTTCAGTTAAATTTGAACTCAGTCAACAGGCTGCACTCGAGGACCTAGAGGGCCACATGTGACCTTGAGGCTGCAGGTTCCCCACCCTTATCTAATGTGCTTAATAACAACACTATAAGGTAGGCAGTGCAAGTATTATTTTTCTGTTTTTGTAAGTGTTCAACACATAACTAGAAAATGTCTGAGGTAGGATTTGAAACCAGGACTTCTGGTCTAACACCCTGCGTATTATTTACGATGTATTTACAGACAATCCGCTAAAGTACTTTATAACTGGCAGCTAGGTGGTGCAGTGGATAGAGTGCAGGGCCTGGAGTCAGGAAGACCTGAATACAATTTCTGCCTAAGATGCTTCCTAGCTGTGTGACCGTGGGCAATTCATCTAACCCCGTTTGCCTCAGTTTCCTCATCTGTCAAATGAACTGGAGTAGGAAGTAGCAAGACACTCTGGTATCTTTTCCAGGAAAAATCCAAATGGAATCATGAAGAATCAGACACAATCAAAACAGTGAAGAATGTAAGCTCAGACTTTTGAGCCTAAAAGTTGAGTCTTAGGATCACTCAGAGTTGGAGGGATATCAGAGGTATACAGAGGCATACATTCCTTTCAGTTTAGGGACATGAAGTGACTTTTCCTGGGGTCACCATGGCAGCAAGGATGGGGTGTGATCCCAGCTTATCTGACCCCAAATGCCTTTCCTCTATGCAGGCCAGACTACAGACACAAATAATGGTTTGGTCTGGGTGTACTACCTAAAAAGATGGTAGGGGAAATTTGTTCTGCAGAAGCCATGTCAAGGAGATGATGCTTTTTATTTATGCACCTGAATAATGTGCAGACAAAGGCTAATCCTTCATTTGTAACGTTGTTTCTAACACCACTCATTACCTGGCATATGGCAAACATATCCTGTGGTTTACTTTGTTCCCTCTTAAGCAGGTTGCTGGAAAACAGCTGGTGTGCATCTTTTAATGTATTTGCTGATGAGCTTTCTGACATGCTGTTGGGGTCTTGTGATTAGTGTGAAAGATTATTGATCAACTGAAAAGTCATTAGTTCTTGGTTGCTGAGCCATGCAAGAGTTCTTTCCCTCCCTCTTTTAAATGAATAATCAATCACACCCCCTATATCTTTTCAGACAGTGGATAGCAAGGGGACTTGAAAACACATGGATATTGGCATAAGCATTATTCTGTATTATAAAGGATTATGGTATATGAATGCTCTCAATCTTGCTGTGTACCATTGTGGCTGACTGACTTGTTCCTATTTCAGCAGAAGTAGATGCAATCGAAATTATAGCATGTGCAGTTAATCGTTTGTAACAAAACCTTTCTAAAGCTCTCTGCATGATCCAATACAGCCCAACTAATTACTATTTAGTCTTGGGTTTATGGAACTTTTCAGAGTTCTTGAAAGAACAGTGAGAGCATTTGGAGTGCCAGGAGGCTGGTGGGGAGGAATATGAAGTGTGACTTTAATTTGACGAGACTGCCTTTTAACAAACCTTCGGGGACTTATTTAAATGGCTTTTGCCCCTTTCAGAGCAGTCTCTTTGGGAGTGTGCACTTTTATTCCACCATGCTGTTATTGCTCAAAACCTTTCTAGAGCTCCTCTTTGGGGACATCCTTAGACACCCATGACCTTTGAAAGCAGACTGGATTTTCTGAAAGCACCTGAAATCATTCCTTCCAGAACAAGGGTTGGGATCCAGCAGCATCTTAATGTTTTGCGCTCCCAAAAGAGTCTGATTATAAAATCTTAATACTGATTTTCTCACGTGGCTGGCAGAATTTTCCAACTGGCATTTTAAGGATCATCTAATGATGACTGGTAGATAGTGTACTGGGTCTGGAACCAGGAAGACCCCAAGTTCAAATCTCACCCGGCACGCATTAGTTGTATGGCTTTGGGCAAGTCTCTTAACCTCTGTGCCTCAGTTTCCTCAATTTTAAAATAAGGACAATAATAGCACTTACCTGCTAAGGTTGCTGTGAGCATGAGATGAAATAATAACATTTGTCAAGTCTTAGCACAGTGCATGCCACATAGTAGCTGCTATATAAAGGCTAGTGATTGTCATCATCACCACCACCACCATCATCACCACCACCACCATCATCATCATCATCACCATCATCATCATCACCACCACCACCACCACCATCATCACCACCACCACCATCATCATCACCACCACCACCATCATCACCACCACCACCATCATCATCATCATCACCATCATCATCATCACCACCACCACCACCACCATCATCACCACCACCACCATCATCATCACCACCACCATCATCATCACCATCACCATCATCATCATCACCATCATCATCATCACCACCCCCACCACCACCATCATCACCATCACCACCATCATCATCACCACCACCATCATCACCACCACCACCACCATCACCACCACCAACATCATCACCACCACCACCACCATCATCGCTATTATCATCATCATCACCACTACCACCATCATCATCACCACCACCATCATCATCACCACCACCAACATCATCACCACCACCACCACCATCATCGCTATTATCATCATCATCACCACCACCACCATCATCATCACCACCACCACCATCATCACCACCACCACCATCATCATCACCACCACCATCATCATCATCATCATCATCATATCAATTCTACACATTTTACAGAGAAGGAAACTGAAACCCAGAGAAAGGAAGTAACTTATTTTGACTCACACATGGAGTAAGTAGAATTGGAATTTAAACTCACACAGTCTGATTCCAAATCCAGCATGTTGGATATGGAACAATGCTGGATTATATTACACATAGCCATAAACTCACTTTAAAGAGAATTCCCTAAGAGGAGTTCCAAAAATGTTTTTGGCAGCGCTGGAATCAATACAATAAGCATGCAGCCTCCCCAGGTGACTACTTTAAACAGCACAGGATATAAGAATTCTTCTAGACATTTGAAGTTAAGCAAAGTCTCATTATTTTGCAGTCAGATTAAGTGATGTTACCAAATAGTAATGAGAGCTGGGATTTATAGGGTTCTTAAAGCATATATATATACACATATATATGTATATATATACACATACACACATACATATATTATATATGTGATATAAATGTGTATATGTATATATAGACACATACATACGTACATGCATGCATGCACACACATATATGTATATAAGTTGGTTCTTGCAACAACCCTGGGAGTTTGGTATTGCAGGTATTATACTGATGAGAAGACTGAGGCTCAGAAAAGTGAAGTTAATTCCTCAGGGTTGTACAGCTAGTATCAGCGCTGGGATTTCAATCCAGGCATTCTTGACTCCAGGTCTAACCCTCTATTACCGTGCCATGCTGTGGCGAAGTTCTTCATTCACTCAGTGCCATGTGCACCCAGCTTGATTCAAGTTTATGTTGCCAAATCCTTTCTCTCTCCTCTCTCAGTGGTCCCTTTCCCTTTGTTCCTGCATCTGGAGCCTCTGGCTTTGGCACAGCCATCCTTCTGATGGTAACTTTCAGTCAGGTTATTAGAATCAAACCATGACTGGACAGTCAAACATCACAGAATTCTGGGTGCTGCCAGGTTGTGCCATCACTGTGCAAAAGCCCTTCGCTTTTTACCAGCTTCGATGCCTATGACTGGAATTGTTAGACGAGCAGAAAGCTGTATTGATCTTCAGGATTCTTCAGAAAGGTCATTTGACAGATAAAATGGGATAATATCTAAAAGCGCTTTGCAAACTTTAAAACCAGTATCAGTGTGAGTTACTATTGCTAGTTGTGGTTCATTAGTTTTAGTTGTGTCTGGCTCTTTGTGACCCCATCTGGGGTTTTCTTGGCAGAGGTATTAGTTTGGGTTGCCATTTCCTTCTCCAGCTGATTTGACAGATGAGGAAACTGAGGCAAACAGGGTTAAGGGACTTGCCCAGGGTCACACAGCTAGAAAGTGTCTGAAGTTGGGTTTGAACTGATTTCGGCTCTGGCACTCTATCCACTGAGTCACCTAGTTTGTTCCATTGTTATTGCTACAATGACTATAAAGATGTTTTTATTTTGATTGCTGGGAGAAAAGACTTGAAAATCTATCCTCAGGTCCATGGCAGAGATCATGGTGGAGATCAACTCAACAGACATTTATTAATTATCTACATATATGCCCAACACCATGCTTGACACTGGGGAAAAAATAATGAGATTCCTTACCCCCAGAAGCTTTTCTGTTCTGCTGAAGAATATAATATAACCACGAATCCTCACTGATATAATTGTTTGAGTCCCAGCTCTGATATTTACCTGTGTGATCTTGGATGAGTCACTAAGCTCCTTGGGGCCTCAGTTTACTCATCTGTGAGAATGAGAGGGATTGGGTCCCCTCTTGGGTTCACTTCAGCTCTAAATATGCGATCCAATGATCTGAGATTCTGAGTTCTGGCACACCTTGAAAGTCCTGTTTCAAAGGGTGGTGGTGCATGTCTCATTCATTAACTCAATTTTCCACTGTAAGCAACTGAGGCAGAGAAGGGATTGCTGACTCAGGACCAAAGAACGAGTAAGTGTTGGAACCAGAAACTGAACTAAAAGCCCTGCTCTAGCACTCTGCTGGCCCTGTTTGAAGATGAATACAACAATTGTTTGACCTCAGTAATACTTGAAAAAACAGACAAGAATGATCTTTACCCAGCTGCATGTTAAATGTTTTTTTTTTGAAATAGCTTTATTTACACAATTAGATTTTATAGATATGTGTTACCAGAACATCAGAAATAACTTGAAAATACATGACAGATAAGGGGCAACTCTACCTACTGACTATTCTTTGCTTTCCAAGTTCATTTCTCTTGAAGTCTGCAACAAAGAGCCCCCTCCTCGCTGTGCAGATCTGGGGTTATGTCACATCCATTTCCTTGGCTTTTGTCAAAGCAGAATTCCTGGAATTTATCTTAGAGGCACAAATCACCTCATAATAATGTTGCATTTAGATAGCATCCGTTGAGCATGTAAATACAGAGCTTAGCAATTACCTTATACTGTAATCATGCAGAGATTTTAATCTTGTAAATTAGATCCTATCTCAAACATGGGGAAGAAAAAGAAAGTTACAGGATAATTATACCATAGGTTATTTAGCATTTCCAATGATTGTCAAAAGGAATTTACATGAAGGTTCTTTCTTAAAATTTAATGGAATTCAGAAAATTTGGAACTCAGAAATTAATAAAATGAATGTTAAAATTGTCTTTACATGTAACTGGGAAAAATACAGTATTATTTTAAAAAATCCAATGTGATTTAACAAGAATTTATTAATTTGTACACGCCAAGCATGTATAAAGCATTCTGCATACTGTAAAGAACTGTATAAATGCTAACTTTCTTATTAGGTTCTGGTACTACAAAGACACAAGCAAAGCTGTCTTTGCTCTCCAAGAGCTTGTGGCAAATCATTAATTAATCATTTTTAAAAACTTGAATTAACATTTTAAATTCTTTAAAAAATTGCATTTTATTAGGACCAGGTTAGGGGACTCTAAATATAAGATAAGGGTGGAAGTGGGGGGGAGGATAAATCTATTCTAAAGAGGGAATGAAAGAAATGCTGGCACATTTAGGAATAAGCAGCACCATTTTGGGCATCTTCGATACTTGTTACAACACCAAGTCTTGTGGTTGATCAGAAGGTTGATCATTAACGAAGCTGTTAAATTAAGTTAGCCTTTGTTTGCTTTATTAGACCACTCAAATGCCTGAAATTGAGGTGGGTCCTAGGGAGGGCGAGAAGGGAGAAAGAGGATGTGGCTTCTGCCCTCAAAGCTTTTATATTCCAGATGAGAAGAGATAGATGAAGCATGACAGCCCAGTTGAAGGTTATTAACACTAGGCACAGTAGAAAATCAGAGCATGGATCACAGGGTCATTGCTTGAGATGCGGAAAGTGTCCCAAAGGTCTTTAAGTTCAACCGTCTCATCTTACAGATGAGGAAATCAAGGCCTAGAGAAGCTAAGTAACTTGTCAAAAATTATATAACTCTTAGGTGTTTGATTTGTAGGTAAGCATTTGGAATCTGAACCTCATACTCTTTCCACTCCAGATCAATGTAGATTGGTGCTTAAAGACTGCAGTAAGCGGACATTTCTGGGCTTCTCTGCTTCATTCATTCAGTTTGATAGACATTTATTTAGGGCCCAATATTTAGAAGGCACTTTGCAAAGGGCTTGTTGATTAAGGGAGTTGAAGAAAGGATTCTTTTCTCACTGCAGCTCTGTGAGTGCTCACATTATCACCCCCATTCTATTGGTAAACAAACTGAGGCTTTAAATGATTTACTTACGGTCAAACAGCTATCAGGTAGTGTAGACAGGATTGGAATCCAAGTGTGCTGTTTCCAAATTCACATGCCAGGCAATGTAGGGATTCATTCATTAATCTACTATTAAATATTCAACTACTATTTATTAAAGTCTTCCTATGTACAAAGCATTGTTCATATTATCATGATATATATGACCTTGGGCAAGGTCACATATAACGTACTTGGTCTTTGCTTTCCTTTTCTGTACAAGGAGAGATTTGAACTAGGTACACAGATGGTTTTCCAACTTTAAATCTAAGATCCTGTAAGGAAAAACAATGCCATCCCATCATCAGTATTAGGGTGGTGTCACTAATTGTTATCTACAATAAAATAGTCTTCAATATGGCTAGAGATATATTTGTCTTCCTCATTTTTCTCTGACATATGGCTAGCCACACTATTTTAATTTTAATTTATGATGGAACAAATTATAGAGCATACAGGGTCATTGTTTGTCTACCTGCTCCATATGCGTTAGTTGCATAGCTAAGAATAAAGTGAAAGATATCCATATTTCACTTCTGTTTGTTACCCAATAAAAGGACTTGAAAATTGATATCACATTTGAAAATGAGAAGGCAGATAAAAGAGTATTTCCAGAATGCCTGAGGGATAGAGCACCCAGGAAAAAGTCAGGCTCACCTGATGAATCTAAAGAGAACACAGTATTACAGCAATTTCAGTGTGCTGAAGTTCAAACAAATGAGAACTAGGCAGACTATGAATGGAAAAATTGGAACTGTCAAGATAAGTAGAGATTAAGGTGTGCACATGGGTTTCAGTAGCAGCCAACAGCAATCCTAGGAATGCTTGAGAGATAATGAGAGGCAGGCTAATGAAGGAAGTAGCTGTGAGAAACTCCATGTAAGTTTAGGGTCAAGGACAACACTTAGTTCTGGGGCCTTGGGAATGAAATTAAGGTCTGCCCTGTGGAGACAACAAGAGATACGGAACAAAGGAACAGATTTTTCCAGAAGAAATTTGATCTTAAGACCATCCAGTGGTAGGACAGGAAGTGCTGGTGTAGTTTAGGAGGCGCTGTCAAGGCAGATTCATCAGGAAAATAAAATACCAAGGTAAGAAAGGTCATTACCAGAAAGTATTTTTTACTCAGAGAGGAGTGAGGCTAAATGTTGAAATAAGGAAGTGCTCCACTGAGATAGGGAAGGGCTAAGTGAGCAAAGGGTTCAAAACTGGCTATTACTTTGAGTCAAACAGATCCACACAAAAGACAAAGACATAAAGATGTGGATTGCTGGTAGGCATGCTGTTGTGTAGACAGTACAAGCAGATCATTTTGACAAAAAATAATGATTAGAGTGGCTGTTGCAAATGGGAAAAACATCTACATCCTAAAGATGGGAACCAGACTTCAGTCTGTTTATCTATTGGAAAAGGATTTCTCTCTAGTTCATTCCTAAAGATCCTCTGTTGTTTATCTGACAGTGAGACATATCCATGTCTTCTACCATGACTATTCTTCAGGCAGTAAAGGCAACTAGATGGCAGCTACCAGGTGTCTTTCCATTGTACTCTGAGTTACGTGGAATTTTGAAATTTTGATCCTTTCAGGTTCTCACTGTTCCATGATGGACTGCCACAAGTCATTTCCTGGATGACATGATGTTGAAGACATGGGCTTTGGTGCCACCAAGCACTTTGGGAGCAGTGGCAAACACTACCTCCAATAACCACAGGCTGTGAGTGGTTCTGATCTCCTCTTGCTGCTTGGGATGATGTAGCAGAAGTGATGCTGAGTTCATAGTCATGAGGCATCACGTTGTAGGCAGTGGGATGCAGTGGAAGGAGTTTTGAATTTGGAGTCAAAGGGCCTACACCCAAATCTCAGTTCTGCTACTTCCTTCTTGTGTGACCTTGGTCTTGTCTCTTGGCCCCAGTTTTTTTATAAGTAAAATGATGGGGTTTCAAAGCCTTTCTATAAGCTCAGCTCCTGTTAGCTTTTGTATTCTATCAGTGGCTTTTCTCTTAGCCTTCTGGCCCCGATTACTCCTACACTTAACTTCCTCCTCTCCTTTTCTTTTTCGGGTAGTTAAAAAAAATGGAATAAATAAAATAAAAGTTTTAACTCCGTACAACAGGAACAGTGACATTTAGTTCTGAAGATGCTTGTGGAAATGTACATCAAGGTCCATATATCTGATCTGTGCAAATATTTCACAGTGTGAATGAGATTTTCTCCACTCTTAATCTCAATCTCAGGGTTTTCATGTTTCCATTATAATATGAATTACCTCCTGTTCATCAAAGCAGGTATACTTTGCAGGAGTATGTATTTTACACAGGGTTATGGAAAAGGCAGACCTATTTTAATCTGAGTGCCATATTGAATACTGTAGACTCATGTCCTCTGTGAAAGACAGCTCCTTTAGGTAGCCATGCTCATGCTAATAGCTTGGTAAGCATTGTAGCCTTAATTGTGAAGTCTTCAGCCTTCAAATCATCAATGGCTTCAACTTTTTGAAGAATTTTGATCTTGGGGGAGTCCTCCC